>OV725078.1:41819984-42397484 GCA_928085145.1 Nezara viridula
TATATTTAAATTGGCTAAAACCATTTATGAAATTAAATTAGTGAATAATTGAAGAGAAGGATGGTTGGGGTGATCAGTCAAAATAAAATAGTAAAAATAAATAATAATATTTATTTTTACATTGGCCTAGTGAAATTAGTGAACAATTTGATTAATTTTCATTTTGTAAAATCCTAACATTATCCACTTACAATTAGTGTGACAACTTTTGACCTATCCATGGTAGGCATTGAAAATCTCGTAATTTTAATTTAGTAAACTTTACAATGGAAAATAACAGTTTAATAACTAACTGTAGTACGATCCTCTTTCCAACTAATGTTGTCGCCCTATGTACATTTTTGGACAAGAATTTACTAAAATCCCAGTCAGTAATAATTATCAATTAAGACGTCGAAATGATTACATGAAAAAATGATTTTTTTCTCTTATGCGATGATATTAACTTAATTATTATAATATTAACGTTATTATATAATTGTAATTAATAATCAATATAATAATACTTATTATTATATTAATATAACACTAAAAATTTAATAAAATACGATACAGCTGATTTTATATAAGCTCAGTTGTTATATGCATTCCTATTGGAGCGACGGTTGCTATCATTTGTTCTCCTAATATTAATAGTTTTAAAACCCTATTAAAGTAGTAGTTCATATCTGATCATTGGTTAACCGACTTATATTATTCTTTCGATAATACTTTTACAATGGAAGGATATTCGGTAGCCTATACTCTTGAAATTGACGATGATTTTGAGCTTTTTCATCCTAACGCTCAAATTCAAGTTGTTCTGTACAGAACTGACATTTTGTTGGTTAGTAAATGATAATTATTATATCGTTTGTTGATTGTTAATTTTCTAGAATGATGAATTGTTGTATTGAAAATATAGTAATATCAATTTTAGATAAGGTTAATATATTTGTTAATAATAATGATGTTTGAAAATGATTAATCTTTTTAATAGATACACATTATTATGATATTTATATTTTATATAGCATTTACATATTTCTTCCACACTACAAATAATTTCTTTAGCATTAATATGGGTACTACCGTGCATTTGTTATTCCACATTGATGGGCGGGCGAGCTTAATATCCGTGATCAAACTATAAAATAAAATTACGAGAATTGACAACGTTGTCACGGGTATAATCTCCCATTTAGATAGTGATTACTTCTGCAAACTTCTAACTGGCCTATTCGTTTTGAATCGGGCCCTTAATTAGATTTAATTATACCGCTACTTTCGAACTTAATTCGCCGTGCTCGCTCTAAGGAGAAAAATAACCCCTGACTTCTTTTCAGTTGGCACGGGGGCCATGCCTAGATGATTCGGTTATCTTCTTCTACTCTCGGATACTATCCTCGATTCCCGGAATTCCATTTATTATGTGATCTATGAGATCTTAAGACCACCCATCAAATTTTAAAGACACTTGTACTGTTGTACCGAAATATGTGTTAGAAAAAAAAATTGGTGTATATTGAAATTGATTTACAAACTTTTTCTGGTAAGAATTTGATCTCTCAATGATTTTATTACCATTCATAATTCTATTCTATGATTAGAGAGTATTGTTACAAGATATGAAGTAAATATCTATTATGAGGAGTATGAAATAAAAATATAAATAATAATTCTTGAGGGATAAATTATTACTATTGTCGAATATTACAAACTCAGATTTAAGGGAAATAAGTAACTTAATCAATAATGGGAGAATAATTAGTAGCATTTTATGAAGTATTATGTTATATTTCTTTCATTGATTATGGAAGTTTAACTGTATGGTATACTAGGATTATAAATTGTCAGACCACAGAGCACATTTAATGTTATCATGCCCATGCTGAGGAACTTTTAGTAGGACAGAGGATTTAGTAGTGACAGTTCATAGTATTAGGTTACTTTTATGTGAAGAAGGTTAGATACTTCTTATTTCACCATTTGTAAGGTATAAAGAAAGTGTAGGAGCAGGACAACCCATATGATTTAATTTAATTTGATAAACAATCGATATCATATCTAATCATGTTTTGTGGTTATAAAATATATTGTGTTGGTTAGCAGAATCTGTAACTTTCTTTAAGATATTTATTAAAGTTAATCAATCTTAACTTAACCCATGATACAAATGAACCGACCAGTAATCAAAGTATATACTTTTTAATCCTGGAACAGAAATAAAAAATTGAAAATCAGTATAGACATATGTGCTATTGGTTTAAATTACCTTAGTACTTAGGTTAATATGTAAATTTAAATGCATGGCTTGAATCTTAGTAAATATTTGCAGTCTATCTATTGTGATTTATATGCTTTGATAAGAATTAAGTATAAATAAATCAGTAAGTTATATCTGTTACAGTTATATTGTCAGGCCAAAATATATATTGATGACCCTTGATAAAAATCTAATTTAAAAATAAAACAGAGAATATTGGTAAAATTTAATTTATCTTTTACCAAATAAATAATTAAAATATTTCTGTTACAAAATTTTGGTTCTCCTCCTAGCTACGCACAAATTGGCCCTGAAGGGCTAATTGGGGCAAATTGGGGCCAATATTTTGTCGGTCATTAAATTGTTTTTACTATATCTTGTTTTAATTTTAATAAACACCACTTTGACCAACTTCTTCCTGATTAATTGTTGTTATTTGTTTGTCCATTTCTAATTTAACCAATTTATGTACTTCCAATCATATATCCAATACATATGATCTGACAGGCATGGGATTAATAATATGATGCAAAACCTCAATAGTAGCACACCCCATAATAACAGATTCACAACTAGCACAAACCTCAATATCAACAGGCCTTCTACTTTCAACACTCCATTTTCTCTTTCAGTCTTCAACTTTTTTTAAATATTTCTCGAAAATCTTTCTCTGTATAGTTTCCATTTCATTCTATAACTATTATATCTTTGACCTGATAAGTTAATGTTTTCTTTTTCTCTTAAATATGAACTTCCCTAACAAAAATCCTATTCTAATAATTCCTTTTAATTAACACAAATATCATGATGAAAAATCTGATAAATTCGTACTGTACTTAAAAATTGGTGTAATTCACTTTCATAGCTGATTTCCTAAATTCTGAGTTGACACGTCCTTTTCTGAATTTCAGGTCAAATTTTTTAATTTAAAATCCCAAGATATTCAAATGAAATGAATGCCTATTAAACTCCAAAGTTCTTCTCTAACTGCTTAATGTATAATGTTCAAATTATTGTTAAGAAAACAGTATGAGGCTTATGAACTTTATTTACAATATCCATTCCTCTTTTAAATATAATAAAAAAAATCTTTCAGTTATACAAAGATGAAAATTTACTAAGTACCAATTTTACAACAAAAATAATTTAAATAATTTTATTAAACAATTCTTCAACCATTTTACCCCTAAATTTGTTAATATTTTAGGTTTTGCACCAATTTTAATACTCCCATGTTGCTAATTATATTCCCCACCTCATTCCTGATCTGTGATGTATTTATAATAAAAACCATTTTGTAGTGATTGAAAAGGATGTCTCTCTTTCATATTGGAAATACGATATCAAATTATTTCCAGCAATTCTATCTTTTTTTTTTACCAATCGTTTTTTACATGATCTATTCTTTCATTAATCTTTTAATAATAACATGGCAGTTTCATGGCCTGAACCAAATAATTAAATAAATCATAACTAGCTTAATCATAGCATTGTACTACATTAATATGAGACTTATTGATGATTTCGGGGAGAATTCAATATCTTTCAAAGAGAGATGAGAAATCTCTGTTTGAGCGTGTTACGCGCTAGTTTATTTCTGATCTTTGGCCAATCATTGAGATTAATATGGAGTCGAGGTGTTTGAATTTGTCTACTCTTGAGAACAATTTCTCTTCTATGCAAATCCTGTTATTAGGGTGGAATTTTATGCTTATTATCATATGTTTTCTTTCTAGGGGTCTTTATTTACTTGTAGACCAATTGGCTCTGCTTCGTTTATCAGAGTCTTTGCGAGTCTTTCAACTTCTTAGTTTCTTCCAAGAACAGCTATAACATCTGCATATCCAGCGATTTTACGGTCCATTCCAACATGTACCCCTCTATATTCACATGACGTTCTTATCACCTTTCCCAGCGCTTAGTCTTACATCACCAGTGAGAGTCAACCTTCCTGCGTAAGCCAGTTCAAACTTTGAAGGCTTCAGATACTTCTCCCAGTATCTGATACATAGAAATATATACATGCATACATACCAGTACTGGATTTATGTATATGTAAAAATACAAATTTAGCAAACAAACCTCTTAGATAAAATTACTAACTACCAAACATATTAAGTACCTCATCAAGAAGTGAGGACTGATTCTCCTCCCAGCAGTGCATCCATTTGTCCTGTATTAAATAGTTCTAGTTTTTTCCTACCTTCAAAACTCATACTCTTTATCATTTACATTTTCACATTAATAATCTTATTAGCCCTTCTATCTTTCCTCTAATACATACATGACTAGTTCCTCAAACTAATTATATATAAAATAATAAACTATTTTTATTGTACATAAGACTTAAAGAGTTGCCATAGTTCTTTTAGTTTGGAAAATAATTTAATAAACAATCATTGTTTACCATTATTACTTTAGTAATTCTTCAAATACAGAAAAGTGGATTCGTTTTGACAGAGTTAGAAATCGATAATTAAAAAAATCAAAATAAAATGTTTTAAAAATAATTTTGTGATTTTTATTAAGAGAAATTTTATGTTTTATCATAAGTTATAAAATCATATAGATTATTATCATTATTTTTCAAAAAGATCTTTACGGTTAACAATAATGATTTTTGAGTGCTACTATTTTAAATCAGTCATTTCAATTTTTTGTATTATCTCTATGATATATAGGAACTCAGGTGTAAACAGGAAATTTTAGTCACTAAAGATGTACTTCAGTGCTGAAAAAATCCTCTCAACAGTAATCTGTGTAGCAGGTACCACTTGCAAATTTAAAGCGATATCAGAAATAAAATATTAATAAATGTTTACCTCAACAATGCATGCATATATATCAATATATTAATTTGTGTGTAAAAGGGAATTTTTATATTCTGATCAATATTTTTTTTATCACAATTTAATCATTATTATTTATGTAATACCATCATTACACGTCACTCAGTGAGTGATCAATATTTTTAATCGAATCAATAAACACCAAAGATCAATTTAAATTTTTATTTATAAATCAGGCATGATTTTTTAATTTAGAATCAAACATAATAATTATTATTTTGTAGAAATAATAATTATCAATATCCAACCCCGGCTTTTTAGAACTTTATGATCAACCATAAAGTATATAGAGATTAATTGTTTAAAAGGCCCATGTCCTCCCGCTATTAGCTATTGTGTAAACTCTAATATACTGGGAGAACTTTGGCCCTTTTAATAATTAACGTAGAACTAATGTGAACAAATATTTGCTGCCATGAAGTGGCATACCATCTTTGTTGTCATTGGGGAGTAAAGAAAAAAGTATATATTTTATGTTTTATGATTATTATATGAACTAACT
Organism: Nezara viridula; assembly: GCA_928085145.1. Classification (NCBI taxonomy): domain Eukaryota; kingdom Metazoa; phylum Arthropoda; class Insecta; order Hemiptera; family Pentatomidae; genus Nezara; species Nezara viridula. The sequence goes on from OV725078.1 coordinate 41,825,581, forward strand.
AATTAGTCTCACCAATTTTGCAAGGTACATGATCTCCACCTTTCATTCCTTTTTAACTGCTGAAAATATTCTCTCAACAGCGGTGTGGCTTTCTATGATGAAGCAAAGACTAACTAACATTCAACTTTTCTGCATAAGAAACCCCTATTTATTTATTTCACTTTTCAAGTTTGTAAATCGAAATTTTCCATGCATGTCAACATTTAAAGAGAACTTCATTTTGGGGAATTATTGCTTATGATTGAAAATTTAATTTAATATTACATCTGTTGTTTACAAATATAAATCAGGAGACAGAAAATCAATGTACCATTGCATTATTCAAAGTAAGAAATTTATGTGACTCACAGTAAATCCTGAGGACACCAGGAAACATTGCCTAAAAGTGAGACTGTCCTACCAAAAGCAGAAAATCTGAAGATGTTAATTATAATTTACTCTACAGTTCACTCAAATTTTGTGTAAAAAGTTTCGGACATCAGCTCTTTTTGTTCCAGATACCGATTTTATCATATATTTTATTTATAAATTTTAATTAATGATACCTTTCATTTTTTGAATGTTGTTATCATTTCAGGCTGCCGTAACGGCAGACCATTTCACTGAATCCGATGACGACAGTGAGGTCGATGAAGGAGAAATGGAAGCTCACCGACAATATGTTGATTACATAGTTGAGAGAATATTTGACTTTCTCCAAATGAATTCAATTCTATATCCTGAGTTTGAAACCGATTCAGAAGAAGAAGATTGAATATACTTCATCATAATATCAATTTATACATCCAAAATGAATTTTGTTGGCATGAATTGGATGTAGTTGTGATTTATAAATTTATTATTTACATATAATGTGATTGATGATTATTTTGTATTATTTATTCTAATGTGACTAAAATATCAAATACATATGTTGTACTAAAAGAGTAAATTTTTTTTAGTTAGTGAAGTATATAGATTATTTTACTTGCACTTAGTCAATACGAAATAATAAACAATCTTACTACTTTGAAAGAGTTGTAACACCCTAAATTATTAAGTTATCATAAGCACACATTTTTAAAATATTAATTCTTGAACATTAATCTATTAAAATATATAAGTATATATATATATATATATATATATATATATATATATATATATATATATATATATATATATATAGGCACTAAATTTACGGTATAAAGGTGTTGCCTGGATTGCATTTTTATCCCATGTATAATTTTACCTCAGTTACATCAGACTTATACAATATATTTTTTGGGGTTTAAAAACTGAACTAGAACCAATTATTCGATCTTTTAAGAGGAACATATATATCCAGCCAGTTATGGATAAATTCTCTATCCCTTCACAGAGTTCGCAAGAGTCCTCACATCTTTTGTTTTTATATTATATTGTAGATATTGAAATCATAGCCATGGATGAAATCATTATGCTTTTAGTATTGGTTAATAAATAATTCTACTAGTTCTTAGATTTTTGCTTCGTACTTGTTTCTGAAACTCCCCTGTCATGGTGACGAGTATATCTTATGTAGTATATTCTGTAATCATGAAATGTAAGATAATACTATTATTATTTATTATCATTACCAAAGGTGCAGACTTTGCGGGATAAGGGTGCAGATCTCTCCCTCCTCCCTCCCCCCACAAACAAAATAGAGATGTAACTAGAATATTGTATTTTTTTTATTTTTTATTATTATTTATTTAATGAAATTTACAACTGTATAAAAAATACAACCAGTAAAAATGCACACATTAGAAATAATGACATGATTAGCCTTGAAGAGATACTACCCAGTGGTATCCCTCCCTATTTAATTCTAGGTAATAAGATCGCGAGGCCATCTTCTTTTCAGATGCCTAAGGGAATTATCAGAAATCAAGGAAGAAGCAAGGCTGGCAACAAGTGGATTCGGATGGGACTGGAGAGACAAGTGGAAGGATAGGTGTCTGGTTCGGTCTAAATCGGGGGCATATGGAACATTAAGGTCGTTATTAATGGTTTTATTTGTGAAACAATATAGAGCATTAAGGATTTTGCATTGTATATATTGGATACAATAGGAATTCTATGGTTTGGTAGAACATCAAAGCTCAACTTATTATGTTCATATAAGTCTTATTTTGGTTAAGTATATGAGTCTTTTGTAATTAATTGAAAGTTTAGAACATTTGTCTAGTAAGTTTTGGAGCAGTCTGAAAGGTCGAGCAGTTTCTTGCCGTTTCAGTCTGGTGTGCGAATTCCAAGTATGAACTTTATTCAAGTGGATTTGTTCAACAGGAACAAATGTAATATCATTGAAGGATATTGTAAGACAAGATGTTGTATGTTTATGAAGTAGGTTAAATGAAATTTGATGGGATTTATTAGAATTTATTTTTATTCTCCAGTTATGAAACCATTCTTCAAGGTTTGTGATATATGATTGGATGTTTGGGATGCAATTAAAGGGTCATTATTAACATATAGGATACAAGTTTCATCTGCATAGGTTGTAATAACCTTGTTGGGATGGATTGGGATATCAGTTTAATAAACTGTATAAAGGATAGGGTACTTGTGAATATATATATATATATATATATATATATATATATATTGTTGTATATATATATATATATATATATATATACAACATTTTGGAATTCCATCCCACTTAAAATCCGCCATGCACCATCCTTATCCACATTTAAAACCCTCCTTTTCCAATTCCTCCTTACAATTCAATCAGACGCTGGGTAGCCTATATTGTATTATTATACTATTGTTGCATTGTATGTATGTATATGTATATATATATTAATATATGTATATTGTATATATACTATTGTACTATTATTGTATTCTCACTATTATTGTATTATTGGGTGTATATATTGTGTATGTACGATTACACTATTATTGTATTTCGATTATACTATTATGTTCTACGAACATACTACTATTACTATAACATCTTTATTATTATCTGTCGCTCATTTATAATTTCATAGCGTATTGTGTATAGCAACTATTTTGCAGTATTAGGACATTATTTCTCATATTATGGCTTCCGATATCTGTACAGTTATGTAAACACTTCTTTTATCCCTTATTTTTTAGTTGTTTTTTTTGTTTGTTTGTTTGTTTTTGTTTATTGTAATATACATTTTGGCCAGATGTAATGTTTAATTTTATGTACAATATTGTTATTCTCAAGGGACGTAGTCCCAGAATAAAGTTGATTCTTCTATCTATCTATATATATATATATATATATATATATATATATATATATATATACATATATATATATATATATATATATATATATATATATATATATATATATATATATATACATATATATATATATATATATATATATATATATATATATATATATATATATATAAATATATATATATGTATATGTATGCTATAAAATAAAAGTGTTTTGTTATTTATATTTCTTATTAATATATATATATATATATATATATATATATATATATATATATATATATATATTGTAAAATAAAAGTGTTTTGTTGATATTACATTTGTTTTTTGAATTTCATATGAAGATAGGAATTACCGATGATATTGCTGGATAGTGGAATGGAATATGCAAAATCAAAATTGATGATCAGGGATTATATTATTAGAATCTAGGATGGGGTTCAGTGGTTTTAAAATGAGTTTTTCCAGGATTTTTAGCATGATTGGTAAGAAAATGGGTATTCAGGTGGCTTTTTGGGTTTGTGGGTCATTTTGACAATTGATAGTTTCCCAGGATCAGAGAAATATGTGGAGCGAAGCATTGTTTATATAAGTAAGGAATAGGATGAGTTTTCGAGGAAGAATTTTTAATATTTGAGATGTAATTAGGTCATGTCCAGGAACTTTGGGGTAAAGGCAATCTGTGAATCATGTTGGATATATCTGTAGTATGGAAAGCTTTAAGTGGAAAGGACATATAGAGAGGAGTATCCAGTTCTACCTCAATGCATTCCAGGTGAGTTAAATTAAGGATATCAGGGTGAGGATTGAAAGTTTGGAAGAGGTGTTGACTGAATATTTGAGATTTTTCTCCGTCGGATTTGGACCAGGTTTGGGATTCAGTATGTTGTGGGTGATTAAAGTATTTAAAGTTCAGCAGCTTTTGGTGGTCGTCGATAGTGATTTGTTGGTAGTTGTAGGATTTTCAGTCAAGTTAAATAATTTATTAGTGTTGAATTTTCTAATTTCTACTTTTAGTTTATTATTCGATTTGTTACAGTAGGTTTTATCTGTAAGATACCTAGCCCTATGCTACTTCTATCTTGTTCTGAGTTTTTCCCTTAATAAGATTAGAATATGATGTGGCAAGTTGATATGGCTTGTAATTTTGTTTTTATTTATTTATGTCAAATCTCCTGGATACGACCTTCTTACTTCACATTTCCTTCATCAACTACCTTCTAAAGCGATCATGTTCCTCACATATATATACAATTGCAACCTAAGAACTACCCATTTTCCTCTCTTATGGTAACATTCCGCCATCGTCCATTTCCTGAAACCAGCCAAACCTTCCAATAATACATCATCCTATAGACCAATCAGCCTACTCCCAATCCTTTCAAAAATATTTGAAAAAATCCTACTAAAAAGAATCCTTACCCATAATAAAATCACAAAACCTTCCTACCCATCAAGTCGGATTTTGTTTCCAGCATTCCACTGTTCAACTACTACTCCTAATTGTTGACCTTATATCCTCAGAATTAGAAAGCAAAGAGTATTGCTCCTGAGCATTCCTGGACATTGAACAAGCTTTCGACCGCGTATGGCACACCGGACTACTCTTTTAGCTCAAAACCCACCTACCCAAGTCCTTATAGCTAATACTCTGATCCTACCTCTCTGACCGCTCCTTTCAAGTTCCCTGTGGTACAGAATCCTCCAACTGCCAATCAATTGAGGCGGGAGTTCCTCAATGCAACGTCTTGGGTCCCCGTCCTCTACATTCTGTTTACTGCTCCTCCTCAGGTTTACCCTCCTGGCAACATTCGCTGATGACACAGCCATCCTATCTTCCAATCCAGATCCTAAAACGTCATCCTTAAACCTACAAATTCATCTTTTTCTTATTTAACACTGGTGTAATAAGTGGCGCATCCAAGTAAATGAATCCAAATCCAAACATATCACTTTTACCCTTCGGCACAAGTCCTGTCCACCAGTCTATTTCGAATCCATATCTCTTCCACTCTCAGACACAGTCCGGTATCTTGACTTTCTTCTAGACAAAAGACTAACTTGGAACCCGCATACCAGACTTAAAAGACAAAAACTTAACAGACGATACGGACAGCTATACAGACTAATGAATAGATAATCTTAACTTTCAGTCAACAACAAACTACTAATCTACAAGACAATCCTGAAACCTACCTGGACCTACGGACTAGAGCTGTGGGGGACAACAAAATCTTCTAACATTAAACCCATTCAATCCTTCCCGTCTAAAGTCCTCCGAACAATAGTCGATGCTCGCTTCTATGTAACCAATAAAACCCTCCATTATGAGCTTCATATCCCATCTGTTATTGACCTAATCCCAGATACAATTTCCAAATTTCACCAGAACCTCACTCATCATCCAAATCCTGTAGCACATTCCCTATCTAGCTCCAACCATCCCTACAATCCTCCCCGGAGGTTAAAACGGCAGTGGCCCCGTGACCTTTTGTAAATATGTATATATTGGAGTACTACCAATGGCCAGATTCTCCACTCAAGTCCTGAGCATCTGTTGCTCTAATGCCTTGCATCAGTCTCCATGGGCTTCCAATGCCAGTGACGCGGCTGGGAGAGAAGCACAGGGTCTCCTGGAGTCCTGCCTTGGGACAAGACACAGTTGGATGACAAAGCATGACTCAGAGTCCACTGGGTGAATGTAAATCTTGTATATAGGCGTTAATGTGTTTTATCTATTTTAATATAGTATATATTGTCTGAATGTTTAATGTAGCCCTAATATTAATGGCCTCCAGTGTGCCAGAATGTATTAATTTTCAACTAATAAAGAAAAAAAAAAAGAATTATGGATGGTATTATCATTTATATTGATGTGGTAAGTTTTTCAATGGCTTTGTTCAATGTCCAATGTTCATACACGTCTGCCTCTAAAGTACCTTTAATATGGTTTATTTAAAAAAGTTAACTCTCTTTTATTGACATTAACTATAAAAAATGGTTAAATAAGAAGTTTGAAAGAAAATGATAATTGGAAACTGGAGAAAATAAAAAAGCTAATCCAGGTTGAAAACGATTCTCCGGAAATAACAGTCAGGAGGCATGCGTATAATATATCGTTGGAAAGCGGAGAATTTTAGAAAAAATAATATTAAATAAAAAAATTTGTAGAAGGTAACGGAGAGTGACTGAAAAATATAAATAATAATATCAGAAAAGTAACATTATTTGACTTAAATCACATGTTTCCAATGAAATTTTCTTACTAAATTTAAAATTTTAAAGTTTTTTATAAATTTGAAAAAAAGTATTTAAAATCCACCGAACCATGTCGATGCCATTGTTTAAAATACTATTTAATTGTACTTGTATGAAAGAAGAAGAGAAATATGAAAATATTTCATGGATATGTTTATAAAATTAAATACTTTTGCTTTACTTAAATAACTCTAGATATGATATTATATTTAAATTGGCTAAAACCATTTATGAAATTAAATTAGTGAATAATTGAAGAGAAGGATGGTTGGGGTGATCAGTCAAAATAAAATAGTAAAAATAAATAATAATATTTATTTTTACATTGGCCTAGTGAAATTAGTGAACAATTTGATTAATTTTCATTTTGTAAAATCCTAACATTATCCACTTACAATTAGTGTGACAACTTTTGACCTATCCATGGTAGGCATTGAAAATCTCGTAATTTTAATTTAGTAAACTTTACAATGGAAAATAACAGTTTAATAACTAACTGTAGTACGATCCTCTTTCCAACTAATGTTGTCGCCCTATGTACATTTTTGGACAAGAATTTACTAAAATCCCAGTCAGTAATAATTATCAATTAAGACGTCGAAATGATTACATGAAAAAATGATTTTTTTCTCTTATGCGATGATATTAACTTAATTATTATAATATTAACGTTATTATATAATTGTAATTAATAATCAATATAATAATACTTATTATTATATTAATATAACACTAAAAATTTAATAAAATACGATACAGCTGATTTTATATAAGCTCAGTTGTTATATGCATTCCTATTGGAGCGACGGTTGCTATCATTTGTTCTCCTAATATTAATAGTTTTAAAACCCTATTAAAGTAGTAGTTCATATCTGATCATTGGTTAACCGACTTATATTATTCTTTCGATAATACTTTTACAATGGAAGGATATTCGGTAGCCTATACTCTTGAAATTGACGATGATTTTGAGCTTTTTCATCCTAACGCTCAAATTCAAGTTGTTCTGTACAGAACTGACATTTTGTTGGTTAGTAAATGATAATTATTATATCGTTTGTTGATTGTTAATTTTCTAGAATGATGAATTGTTGTATTGAAAATATAGTAATATCAATTTTAGATAAGGTTAATATATTTGTTAATAATAATGATGTTTGAAAATGATTAATCTTTTTAATAGATACACATTATTATGATATTTATATTTTATATAGCATTTACATATTTCTTCCACACTACAAATAATTTCTTTAGCATTAATATGGGTACTACCGTGCATTTGTTATTCCACATTGATGGGCGGGCGAGCTTAATATCCGTGATCAAACTATAAAATAAAATTACGAGAATTGACAACGTTGTCACGGGTATAATCTCCCATTTAGATAGTGATTACTTCTGCAAACTTCTAACTGGCCTATTCGTTTTGAATCGGGCCCTTAATTAGATTTAATTATACCGCTACTTTCGAACTTAATTCGCCGTGCTCGCTCTAAGGAGAAAAATAACCCCTGACTTCTTTTCAGTTGGCACGGGGGCCATGCCTAGATGATTCGGTTATCTTCTTCTACTCTCGGATACTATCCTCGATTCCCGGAATTCCATTTATTATGTGATCTATGAGATCTTAAGACCACCCATCAAATTTTAAAGACACTTGTACTGTTGTACCGAAATATGTGTTAGAAAAAAAAATTGGTGTATATTGAAATTGATTTACAAACTTTTTCTGGTAAGAATTTGATCTCTCAATGATTTTATTACCATTCATAATTCTATTCTATGATTAGAGAGTATTGTTACAAGATATGAAGTAAATATCTATTATGAGGAGTATGAAATAAAAATATAAATAATAATTCTTGAGGGATAAATTATTACTATTGTCGAATATTACAAACTCAGATTTAAGGGAAATAAGTAACTTAATCAATAATGGGAGAATAATTAGTAGCATTTTATGAAGTATTATGTTATATTTCTTTCATTGATTATGGAAGTTTAACTGTATGGTATACTAGGATTATAAATTGTCAGACCACAGAGCACATTTAATGTTATCATGCCCATGCTGAGGAACTTTTAGTAGGACAGAGGATTTAGTAGTGACAGTTCATAGTATTAGGTTACTTTTATGTGAAGAAGGTTAGATACTTCTTATTTCACCATTTGTAAGGTATAAAGAAAGTGTAGGAGCAGGACAACCCATATGATTTAATTTAATTTGATAAACAATCGATATCATATCTAATCATGTTTTGTGGTTATAAAATATATTGTGTTGGTTAGCAGAATCTGTAACTTTCTTTAAGATATTTATTAAAGTTAATCAATCTTAACTTAACCCATGATACAAATGAACCGACCAGTAATCAAAGTATATACTTTTTAATCCTGGAACAGAAATAAAAAATTGAAAATCAGTATAGACATATGTGCTATTGGTTTAAATTACCTTAGTACTTAGGTTAATATGTAAATTTAAATGCATGGCTTGAATCTTAGTAAATATTTGCAGTCTATCTATTGTGATTTATATGCTTTGATAAGAATTAAGTATAAATAAATCAGTAAGTTATATCTGTTACAGTTATATTGTCAGGCCAAAATATATATTGATGACCCTTGATAAAAATCTAATTTAAAAATAAAACAGAGAATATTGGTAAAATTTAATTTATCTTTTACCAAATAAATAATTAAAATATTTCTGTTACAAAATTTTGGTTCTCCTCCTAGCTACGCACAAATTGGCCCTGAAGGGCTAATTGGGGCAAATTGGGGCCAATATTTTGTCGGTCATTAAATTGTTTTTACTATATCTTGTTTTAATTTTAATAAACACCACTTTGACCAACTTCTTCCTGATTAATTGTTGTTATTTGTTTGTCCATTTCTAATTTAACCAATTTATGTACTTCCAATCATATATCCAATACATATGATCTGACAGGCATGGGATTAATAATATGATGCAAAACCTCAATAGTAGCACACCCCATAATAACAGATTCACAACTAGCACAAACCTCAATATCAACAGGCCTTCTACTTTCAACACTCCATTTTCTCTTTCAGTCTTCAACTTTTTTTAAATATTTCTCGAAAATCTTTCTCTGTATAGTTTCCATTTCATTCTATAACTATTATATCTTTGACCTGATAAGTTAATGTTTTCTTTTTCTCTTAAATATGAACTTCCCTAACAAAAATCCTATTCTAATAATTCCTTTTAATTAACACAAATATCATGATGAAAAATCTGATAAATTCGTACTGTACTTAAAAATTGGTGTAATTCACTTTCATAGCTGATTTCCTAAATTCTGAGTTGACACGTCCTTTTCTGAATTTCAGGTCAAATTTTTTAATTTAAAATCCCAAGATATTCAAATGAAATGAATGCCTATTAAACTCCAAAGTTCTTCTCTAACTGCTTAATGTATAATGTTCAAATTATTGTTAAGAAAACAGTATGAGGCTTATGAACTTTATTTACAATATCCATTCCTCTTTTAAATATAATAAAAAAAATCTTTCAGTTATACAAAGATGAAAATTTACTAAGTACCAATTTTACAACAAAAATAATTTAAATAATTTTATTAAACAATTCTTCAACCATTTTACCCCTAAATTTGTTAATATTTTAGGTTTTGCACCAATTTTAATACTCCCATGTTGCTAATTATATTCCCCACCTCATTCCTGATCTGTGATGTATTTATAATAAAAACCATTTTGTAGTGATTGAAAAGGATGTCTCTCTTTCATATTGGAAATACGATATCAAATTATTTCCAGCAATTCTATCTTTTTTTTTTACCAATCGTTTTTTACATGATCTATTCTTTCATTAATCTTTTAATAATAACATGGCAGTTTCATGGCCTGAACCAAATAATTAAATAAATCATAACTAGCTTAATCATAGCATTGTACTACATTAATATGAGACTTATTGATGATTTCGGGGAGAATTCAATATCTTTCAAAGAGAGATGAGAAATCTCTGTTTGAGCGTGTTACGCGCTAGTTTATTTCTGATCTTTGGCCAATCATTGAGATTAATATGGAGTCGAGGTGTTTGAATTTGTCTACTCTTGAGAACAATTTCTCTTCTATGCAAATCCTGTTATTAGGGTGGAATTTTATGCTTATTATCATATATTTTCTTTCTAGGGGTCTTTATTTACTTGTAGACCAATTGGCTCTGCTTCGTTTATCAGAGTCTTTCAACTTCTTAGTTTCTTCCAAGAACAGCTATAACATCTGCATATCCAGCGATTTTACGGTCCATTCCAACATGTACCCCTCTATATTCACATGACGTTCTTATCACCTTTCCCAGCGCTTAGTCTTACATCACCAATGAGAGTCAACCTTCCTGCGTAAGCCAGTTCAAACTTTGAAGGCTTCAGATACTTCTCCCAGTATCTGATACATACCAGTACTGGATTTATGTATATGTAAAAATACAAATTTAGCAAACAAACCTCTTAGATAAAATTACTAACTACCAAACATATTAAGTACCTCATCAAGAAGTGAGGACTGATTCTCCTCCCAGCAGTGCATCCATTTGTCCTGTATTAAATAGTTCTAGTTTTTTCCTACCTTCAAAACTCATACTCTTTATCATTTACATTTTCACTTTAATAATCTTATTAGCCCTTCTATCTTTCCTCTAATACATACATGACTAGTTCCTCAAACTAATTATATATAAAATAATAAACTATTTTTATTGTACATAAGACTTAAAGAGTTGCCATAGTTCTTTTAGTTTGGAAAATAATTTAATAAACAATCATTGTTTACCATTATTACTTTAGTAATTCTTCAAATACAGAAAAGTGGATTCGTTTTGACAGAGTTAGAAATCGATAATTAAAAAAATCAAAATAAAATGTTTTAAAAATAATTTTGTGATTTTTATTAAGTGAAATTTTATGTTTTATCATAAGTTATAAAATCATATAGATTATTATCATTATTTTTCAAAAAGATCTTTACGGTTAACAATAATGATTTTGAGTGCCACTATTTTAAATCAGACATTTCAAGTTTTTGTATTATCTCTATGATATATAGGAACTCAGGTGTAAACAGGGAATTTTAGTCACTAAAGATGTACTTCAATGCTGAAAAAATCCTCTCAACAGTAATCTGTGTAGCAGGTACCACTAGCAAAGTTAAAGCGATATCAGAAATAAAATATTAATAAATGTTTACCTCAACAATGCATGCATATATATCAATATATTAATTTGTGTGTAAAAGGGAATTTTTTTATTCTGATCAATATTTTTTTTATCACAATTTAATCATTATTATTTATGTAATACCATCATTACACGTCACTCAGTGAGTGATCAATATTTTTAATCGAATCAATAAACACCAAAGATCAATTTAAATTTTTATTTATAAATCAGGCATGATTTTTTAATTTAGAATCAAACATGATAATTATTATTTTGTAGAAATAATAATTATCAATATCCAACCCTGGCTTTTTAGAACTTTATGATCAACCATAAAGTATATATTGACTCTTTTTTAATTTACAAAATATATATTGGGAAAATAATGAACTACCTTTCCTTTTTTTTTTTTTGTCAATATTTACTGACAATAAAAATAACATGTTACTCAATAGGTTATCCTACCCTTTTGAGTATTTCTACCAATTAATTCAAGACGAGGATTTTTTGTTTATTTCAGGTATGGTCGAGTCATTCCTATACATACCTGAATACAACTTCATAATTACTCATTTCAATACCTGTACTTTTCATCAAAAAGGACCATTATTCTAAACTTAAAAATTTGAACTTGCATAAATGATGTTATAGAGATTAATTGTTTAAAAGGCCCATGTCCTCCCGCTATTAGCTATTGTCTAAACTCTAATATACTGGGAGAACATTGGCCCTTTTAATAATTAACGTGGAACTAATGTGAACAAATATTTGCTGCCATGAAGTGGCATACCATCTTTGTTGTCATTGGGGAGTAAAGCAAAAAGTTTATGTTTTATGATTATTATATGAACTAACTAATTAGTCTCACCAATTTTGCAAGGTACATGATCTCCACCTTTCATTCCTTTTTAACTGCTGAAAATATTCTCTCAACAGCGGTGTGGCTTTCTATGAAGAAGCAAAGACTAAATAATGTTCAACTTTTCTGCATAAGAAACCCCTATTTATTTATTTCACTTTTCAAGTTTGTAAATCGAAATTTTCCATGCATGTCAACATTTAAAGAGAACTTCATTTTGGGGAATTACTGCTTATGATTGAAAATTTAATGTAATATTACATCTGTTGTTTACAAATATAAATCAGGAGACAGAAAATCAATGTACCATTGCATTATTCAAAGTAGGAAATTTATGTGACTCACAGTAAATCCTGAGGACACCAGGAAACATTGCCTAAAAGTGAGACTGTCCTACCAAAAGCAGAAAATCTGAAGATGTTAATTATAATTTACTCTACAGTTCACTCAAATTTTGTGTAAAAAGTTTCGGACATCAGCTCTTCCAGATACGGATTTTATCATATATTTTATGTATAAATTTTAATTAACGATACCTTTCATTCTTTGAATGTTGTTATCATTTCAGGCTGCCGTAACGGCAGACCATTTCACTGAATCCGATGACGACAGTGAGGTCGATGAAGGAGAAATGGAGGCTCATCGCCAATATGTTGATTACATAGTTGAGAGAATATTTGACTTTCTTCAAATGAATTCAATTCTATATCCTGAGTTTGAAACCGATTCAGAAGAAGAAGATTGAATATACTTCATCATAATATCAATTTATACATCCAAAATGAATTTTGTTGGCATGAATTGGATGTAGTTGTGATTTATAAATTTATTATTTACATATAATGTGATTGATGATTATTTTGTATTATTTATTCTAATGTGACTAAAATATCAAATACATATGTTGTACTAAAAGAGTAAATTTTTTTTAGTTAGTGAAGTATATAGATTATTTTACTTGCACTTAGTCAATACGAAATAATAAACAATCTTACTACTATGAAAGAGTTGTAACACCCTAAATTATTAAGTTATCATAAGCACTCATTTTTAAAATATTAATTCTTGAACATTAATCTATTAAAATATATAAATATATATATATATATATATATATATATATATATATATATATATATATATATATATATATATATACTTATATATTTTAATAGATTAATGTTCAAGAATTAATATTTTAAAAATGTGTGCTTATATATATATATATATATATATATATATATATACACATATATATAGGCACTAAATTTACGGAATAAAGGTGTTGCCTGGATTGCATTTTTATCCCATGTAAAATTTTACCTCAGTTACATCAGACTTATACAATATATTTTTTGGGGTTTAAAAACTGAACTAGAACCAATTATTCGATCTTTTAAGAGGAACATATATATCCAGCCAGTAATGGATAAATTCTCTATCCCTTCACAGAGTTCGCAAGAGTCCTCACATCTTATGTTTTTATATTATATTGTAGATATTGAAATCATAGCCATGGATGAATTCATTATGCTTTTAGTATTGGTTAATAAATAATTCTACTAGTTCTTAGATTTTTGCTTCGTACTTGTTTCTGAAACTCCCCTGTCATGGTGACGAGTATATCTTATGTAGTATATTCTGTAATCATGAAATGTAAGATAATACTATTATTATTTATTATCATTACCAAAGGTGCAGACTTTGCGGGATAAGGGTGCAGATCTCTCCCTCCTCCCTCCCCCCACAAACAAAATAGAGATGTAACTAGAATATTGTATTTTTTTTATTATTTATTTAATGAAATTTACAACTGTATAAAAAATACAACCAGTAAAAATGCACACATTAGAAATAATCACATGATTAGACTTGAAGAGATACTACCCAGTGGTATCCCTCCCTATTTAATTCTAGGTAATAAGATCGCGAGGCCATCTTCTTTTCAGATGCCTAAGGGAATTATCAGGAATCAAGGAAGAAGCAAGGCTGGCAACAAGTGGATTCGGATGGGACTGGAGAGACAAGTGGAAGGATAGGTGTCTGGTTCGGTCTAAATCGGGGGCATATGGAACATTAAGATCTTTATTAATATTTTTATTTGTGAAACAATATAGAGCATTAAGGATTTTGCATTGTATATATTGGATACAATAGGAATTCTATGGTTTGGTAGAACATCAAAGCTCAACTTATTATGTTCATATAAGCCTTATTTTGGTTAAGTATATGAGTCTTTTGTAATCAATTGAAAGTTTAGAACATTTGTCTAGTAAGTTTTGGAGCAGTCTGAAAGGTGTCATCTGCATAGGTTGTAATAACCTTGTTGGGAGGGATTGGGATATCAGTTTAATAAACTGTATAAAGGATAGGGTACTTGTGAATGATCTGGCTTCTGGTAAACCTCCCTTCTTATCTTATCTTACGTCACCTTCTTCTATATTTCTTATTATTAAATTACAATATTATTATTATTATTGTATTTATATTTCTTATTAATATATATATATTTATATATATATATATATATATATATATATATATATATATATATGTATATATATATGTATATATATAAATATATATATGTATATGTATGCTGTAAAATAAAAGTGTTTTGTTATTTATATTTCTTATTAATATATATATATATATTGTAAAATAAAAGTGTTTCGTTGATATTACATTTGTTTTTTGAATTTCATATGAAGATAGGGATTATCGATGATATTGCTGGATAGTGGAATGGGATATGCAAAATCAAAATTGATGATCAGGGATTATATTATTAGAATCTAGGATGGGGTTCAGTGGTTTTAAAATGAGTTTTTCCAGGATTTTGAGCATGATTGGTAAAACAGTGATAGGACGGTAAGAAAATGGGTATTCAGGTGGCTTTTTGGGTTTGTGGGTCATTTTGACAATTGATAGTTTCCAAGGGTCAGAGAAATACGTGGAGCAAAGCATTGTTTATATAAGTAAGGAATAGGATGAGTTTTCGAGGAAGAATTTTTAATATTTGAGATGTAATTAGGTCATGTCCAGGAACTTTGGGGTAAAGGCAATCTGTGAATCATGTTGGATATATCTGTAGTATGGAAAGCTTTAGGTGGAAAGGACATATAGAGAGGAGTATCCAGTTCTACCTCAATGCATTCCAGGTGAGTTAAATTAAGGATATCAGGGTGAGGATTGAAAGTTTGAAAGAGGTGTTGACTGAATATTTGAGATTTTTCTCCGTCGGATTTGGACCAGGTTTGGGATTCAGTAAGTTGTGGGTGATTAAAGTATTTAAAGTTCAGCAACTTTTGGTGGTCGTCTATAGTGATTTGTCAGTAGTTGTAGGATTTTCAGTCAAGTTAAATAATTTATTAGCGTTGAATTTTCTAATTTCTACTTTTAGTTTATTAGTCGATTTGTTACAGTAGGTTTTATCTGTAAGATATCTAGCCCTATGCTACTTCTATCTTGTTCTGAGTTTTTCCCTTAATAAGATTACAATATGATGTTTCAAGTTGATATGGCTTGTAATTTTGTTTTTATTTATTTATGTCAAATCTCCTGGATACGACCTTCTTTGTATTCTTTGTAGCTCAGGATACTGGTCTGCTCTTGAATTGTCCAACTAGTCCACGGTAACATCTGTTCACAGACACAATTCGACACCAAATATCCAGTTCAATGTCATTCTTGGAATCGAGTTGTGATCCTAAATAAGTTAATTCCTCTACTAACTGGAAGGAATATGGCCCAATCAGAATGTTTCATACTGCTCAATGAAAGAGCTTTAGTCGTGTATTTTGTTTTGTCTTCATTAATAATGAGCTCTATCCTTTCAGCTCAGGATTTTTCCCTCACATCCTCAATAATTTATTTCTAGGATACTGGTTAGTGTTCAGATCTTGCTGCTATATATCAGAACTAGCTTTATCATAGCATTATACTACCTTAATATTAGACTTGTTGATGTTTTCAGGGAGATTTCAATATCTTTCAAGGAGAGACGAGAAATCTCTGTTTGAGCGTGTTGCACGCTGGTTTATTTCTGATCTTTGGTCAGTTATTGAGGTTAATATGGAGTCGAGGTATATATTTCATCATAAGATGTATTTATACATCCAAACAAAATTTTGGTGACATGAATTGGATGTGATTTGATTAATAAATTTATTATTTTATTATAATGTGACTGTTTATTATTTTATATTATTAATTATAGTGTGACTAAAATAGCAAATACATATGTTGTACTAAATGAGTATTTTTTTTTAGTAAGTTAACTATATAGATTATTTTACTTGCACTTAGTCAAAACGAAATAATAAATAATCGTATTATTATGATACAGTTGTAACACCCTAAATTGTTAAGTTGTCATAAGCACACATTTTTTTAAATATTAATTCTTGAACATTAATCTATTAATATATATATATATATATATATATATATATATATATATATATATATATATATATATATATATATATATATATATATATATATATGTATGTATGTATAGGCACTATATTTACTGAATAAAGGTGTTTGCACTGATTGAATTTTTGTCCCATAATTGTAAAATTTTACCTCAGTTACATCAGACTTATACAATATATTTTTTGGGGGTTTAAAAACTGAACCAGAAGCAATTATTCGATCTTTTAAGAGAAACATATATATCCAGCCAGTTGGGGATAAATTCTCTATCCCTTCACAGAGTTCGTAAGAGTACTCACATCTTTTGTTTTTATATTATATTGTAGATATTGAAATCATCAAAATAGAGATGTGACTAGAATATTGTATTATTTGCAGACATTAGAAATAATGACATGATTAGACTTGAAGAGATACTTCCCAGTGGTATCCCTCCCTATTTAATTCTAGGTAATAAGATCGCGAGGCCATCTTCTTTTCAGATGCCTAAGGGGATTATCAGAAATCAAGGAAGAAGCAAGGCTGGCAACAAGTGGATTTGGACGGGACTGGAGAGACAGGTGGAGGATAGGTATCTGGTTCGTCTAAATCGGGGGCATATGGAACATTAAGGTCTTTATGAATGGTTTTATTTGTGACACAATATGGGGCATTAAGGATTTTATGAAGGATTTTGGATTGTATGGATTGGGTACGATAGGAATTCTATTGTTTGGTAGAACATCAAAGCTCAACTTATTATGTTCATATAAGTCTTATTTTGGTTAAGTATATGAGTCTTTTGTAATTAATTGAAAGTTTAGAACATTTGGCTAGTAAGTTTTGGAGCAGTTTGAAAGGTCATCACAACTTGTTGGGATGGATTGGGATATCAGTTGTATAAACTGTATAAAGGATAGGGTACTTGTGAATGACCTGGCCTCTGGTAAACCTCTCTTCTTATCATATCTTACGTCACCTTCTTCTATATTTCTTATTATTAAATTACAATATTATCATTATTATTATATTTATTCTTCTTATTAATATATATATGTATATGTTTGCTGTACAATAAAAGTGTTTTTTTATTTATATTTCTTAACATTAAATTACAATATCATTATTACATTTATATTTCTTATTAATATATATATATATATATATATATATATATATATATATATATATATATATATATATATATATATATATATACATATATATATATTGTAAAATAAAAGCGTTTTGTTGATATTACATTTGTTTTTTGAATTTCATATGAAGATAGGGGTTACCGATGACATTGCTGGATAGTGGAATGGGATGTGCAAAATCAAAATTGATGATCAGGGGTTATATTATTAGTATCTTGGATGGGGTTCAGTAGTTTTAAAATGAGTTTTTCCAGGATTTTGACCATTGGGGGGGGGGTCCATTGCCTTCTCCCCCAATCAGATTGGAAATCTATGATCATTGCCTCTATTGGTCCTTCCTCCTTCTATGCTAGTTGAGCAAAATTACCTTAGTTTTGAGTTCTTTAATTATGTCTCATAACATCTAAGGTTCCTGAATTATCCCTATATTAATGTTTTTGTTAACAAATCTTTTTGTCTACAATTATGACATGCCTTTAGCATAATGCAACATCACATATGTTTCATTAAAATTTTTATATTTTTATCTTTAATTCGAGAATTTCTCTTTCTATCTCCCCTTATTCCTCTTTATTCTAATATTTTCCATTAGGAAGGTTCCTTTGAAATGGGGTTCTACCTTTAGATTTTTTTGGGAATAACAGCATCTAAGTCATAGTGATTGAGATTTGGGTTCTGAATTGATCCTTGATGGCCACTTTTCTTCACTGATCCTTCATGTAATTCTATTCAAACATCTTTTAGCTTTGTAATTTAATAAAATAAAAAAAATATATTTCCATGGAATAAAAAATATGGAATACAAAATAATAGCTATATTAACATTATCATTTGTATTTTTATAAGGATTAAGTAGCTTTATTAATTTGTTATTTTTAATCCTGAGAAGAATATAGATAAATACTAATGGCTATTATTTTTATCAGCATTAATAATAACAAACTTTTAAAAAATTTTTTTATCAATCTAATATTTTTGAAAGAAAATGTTTGTAGGAACATTGTTACGTTAGGTGCTCCAGACTTTCTGGAACTAGGGAGTAACTGAGCTAGAGATCATTCATGTCCATATTTGTAAAAATTATAATGTTATATGTTTGGCACTCCTTCATCTTCTTTGAGGTTAGATTAGGTATCTTATGTACACGCAACTGCTAGGGTCTTAAGTGTCATTACACCATACTCTTTGATTATTTCTAGAACAAAAATCAAATTTTTTTTTTCATTTGCAGCCTTTTTGTAGTTGTGATTGGTTTTATAATTTTCAAAATGAAATTTTGTCAAATAATGAAATGTTTTTGAATAATTAATGAGCTTCCATCACTTGTGGGTAAGTACTTGTTTCTTTATTACAACTTGGCATAAACAAATGAATCAATTTATCTATAAATATGCCAATTACTTCTTCTACTGTTTGTCTGGAAGGGATAGTACAGTAATCCTGAAATTTTTTTTAAGGAAGGGGTAACTGGGCCAACCCATTAAGATAGCTGGCTGGTTCCTGATGGATTTAATATAACTTTTTTCTGTTCGTTTTTTTAGCAGACCTAGGTGATCAAATAACATCACTTATTAACATCAAGTTATGCTTAATTTATAAGGATTCAAATTTAAACTGTTTATTTTAATTTAATTAAATCCTAATATTTAGGATACTTTCCAAATTTAATTAAATTAAAGTAAAGGCAAATAACTCTAATGAGTTCAACATGGGCAATATTGGACTTAATTTGGCAGTGGAGTGTATTTTGATTTAAGTGGTAGGTTATATATTGTGCAAAATAAAACTCACCCTTTTATACTTGACAACACAACACTCCGGTATAGTAGCATTCACACAAAACACACACTTATCACAGGGAAGAAAGAAATAATATATAAAATTTGCCCATGTGAATTATATTTAATTACTTAATTTATTTTTTTAATTATTCCTTTTTTGGCTAGTTTAATATTTTATGATAATAAGAAATTATTATATTTATTTTTTTATTTGTAAGATCTTGGCAAGAAACGCATTTTTTAAAATATGTTACTGTTTTATTTAGATTTTATTATTGCTCTTTTTTTTCAAAAGCCCTTATCAGAGTCCCAATAAAACATTTGGAACATATACTTAAAACAAACAATTTGTCTTACCAATATTGGTCCCAAACCAATTTTATATACAAAAATAGGTTCATTTTCTCCAGACATTTCCTACAGTGCTCTTAAAGAATATAGACAGGGGTAGTCCAACCATCGCAAATTCACTTCTTTTTTTTTTAATATTCTTAGACTTCTTTGATTTTATATTATATACATTTAATCATTATTTTTTTTATTAGTTTATATTTACTCATTTTGAATTTTATTTACTTTTCAACACAATGCAACACAAAAGTTAACACAATGCAATCTAAAAGTATGTAAATATTCACAGTACAATTTTCTTTTCTTACTGTCCACTATATTTAATAAGCAGTATTAAAATAACTAATCCCTGTATCAGGATAATAAATAAAACTAAATACTAAATATTTAAAATATATCTTTGCTTTTGAGAAAATACAGCTTTCAAATATAGAAAAAAAATTACAAAATATTTTAGAAGATTTTTTTTCTTATCATTAACAAAGATAATTCATAGAATATCATAAAAGATTTAAGAAAGAAAAACAATTATTTTAAAACTGATTTTTTATAATTAAAAAGTTGACTCTTTTATTGCATCATAATAATATTTTAATTTGGAAAGACTTAAAAATTTTAATAATTAAAATTAAAAGTTTTATTTTTACTAATATAATCTAATAATATGATTTAGACTTATCGTAATTATAGATGCAATGAACATTTTAAGATAGGATATCAAGTAGTAAAGTATTTAATTTTTGTGAAACTTAACAAATAATTGTTCTACTCCCAACAAGATGGTGATAAATAAAAATATAGTCCAAATAAATAACATTACTTTTAACTTGCAAATTAGTAATGATCATTCTTCCTCCTGTAATTATATTTTCATAAGTAAGAGGAATGAAACTGGAAGAAATTTTTTTCATAGAAACTATTTAACTGGAAGAATTTTTCTGAAAACTACATCAAGGAAGGAATTTGTATTTACCTTGTTACAGTAACTCCATGAAGCAGTTCTTGATATTAGTTTTGATAAGTCCTCCGAGGCGTCTGAAAAGAAGATGGCCTCGGGATCTTCTAATATAGAACTTTAATTTGAGTTCTACCAATGGGTAGTTTCTCTTCATGTTGTACATGCCATGTTACAAATTTCTCATTTACTTATTGTATTCTCTATGTAATACAGTTGTAAATTCTATTGAAATAATAAAAAAAAAAAAAAAAAAAAAAAAAAAAAAAGTTTTGATAAATCATTCGAAGTAATCAATCTCGAAAAACGAGATTTTTTTTTATAGTAGACCAGAAGTTGGAATGGATTACTGATCCTCCGGTTAAGTTCAGTACGCTGCACGAATATACACAGAATAGAATGAATACACTGACATAAGATCACCTACAATACACACCTTAGGGTCCTCTTCCCCGTCAGGGTGCCCTGAGGAGAAGAGACCCCGAAAGCTAATAAATATATATGCCAGAAACAGTACTTTCGGAGTCAGAGTGGTGCAACGTCTTATAATTTAACATCAACTATGCACCGCTGCATGGAGTCCCAGGTGCCAGTGGACAGTCGAAGGAAGTTGAGTCGCTCTGTCGAAAATGCGGCAGAGTCTGGAAACACCAGCCCATGTGCTGGGAAAATGCCCCAACAACTCTCTCCTCATAACAGGTCGGCACCATAGGGCCAAATTCGAGTTTATGAGGCTCCTTAGGAAAAGTGAATTCACATGCTTCGACGAACTACTTACGAATTATCGATATTGATGGCCCAACAAGATATGCGGATATAGTTGGATTGTCCAGAACCGTAATGACGGCACTGGTCTTGGATCCAACTGTCCACTCATGAGAGCAATATCATCGATCAGGCGAATGAAGTAGAAAAAGAAAAGAAGAAAGTATATGATAAATGTATCGCTTTTCTAAAAGATAAATTCCACGAGACTTTCAGGGAGAGAGAGTTCACCGTAATAGGCCTATGATTTGTGTCTCGAGGAACGATTCCTAAAAGAACAAAGAGGTTCTACTAGGAACTAGGTGGTGTTGATATCGGGGAGCTTGCAGTGTTGGCCGAGAACATTATTCTAGTCTCCGTTGGGATCATTTATCACCACATATATAGTAATTAGGGGTTAATTATAGATATTTATTATCGTTTATTTATTTACTCAATTTTAAATATTTTATTTTGTCTAATCATATATTTTTGTCTGTGTTTATAGGATTATGCTACATGGTGTGTGTGCTTTCAAATTTTTTAATTTTGACATTCCAATATTTTTTTTCTCCTAATATTTCAAAGTTAGTGCTGTATCGGTTTCACCGAAATATATACATTGTATAATAGTGATTATGTTGATGGTATAGTATTTGCATTGTATATGATGAATGACATGGAAAAAGAGGAAAACAAATTGTATATATATATAAATATGTGATTCAAGTTTAATTAATTGCTATATAAAAAATCTGGTGCGCGCAACACACAACTTTCACTTACCGGTCAACTTTTTAATAGAAATTATTTTCTGACCATGTTGGGCTATTATAAAATTTTCGAATTGCATTTTTAACCGAGCTAAAGCTAAAAAATGAATAAAAATGATTGCAAATCATAAATACCATTAAAATAACAAAAATCCTATTTATTATATCACCGGTTAATGATGGATTGTACAATCCGTTGATTATGGATTGTAAGACTATTGCTTATTAAACTTTTATTTTCCATTGCAAAGTTTATTAAAACGGAATTTAGAGATTTGCATTGTTTGTCATAGACAGGTCAAAAGTTGTCACACTAATTGTAAGTGGATACTGCTGGAATATTACAAAAGGAAATTTGATCCAACGATTCACTAATTTAATTTTCTAAAAGGTTACATGATGATTTTTCGGAATTAATGGACGATAAATACCTAAATACTTAAATATAATATCAGATCTAGAGTTATTAAACTACAGTAAATATATTTAAGGTTATAAATGTATCTATGAAATATTTTTATATTTCACTTCTTCTTTCACAAAACTACAATGGAGTAGTAGTGGATACTGTTGGAATATCACAAAGGGGAGATTCGTCAAATTATTCACTAATTTAATTTTTAAAAAAGTTACCTGACAATATTTCGGAATAAACGGACGTTGATACTTAATTATTTAAATATAATATCAGATCTGGAATGATTAAACTACAGTAAAAGTATTTAAGATTATAAACATATGCTTTATGCATCCATGAAATGATTTTATATTTTACTTCTTCTTTCACACAAGTACAATGAAATAATTTTTTTAACAATGTCATTGCCTTGATTTGGTGGATTTTAAATACTTTTTTCAAACTTAAAAATCTTTTAAAAGTTTACATTTAGTTAGTAAATTTCATTTAATTTCCTATAAAACATGTGATTTATGTTAAATATTATTAGTTTTCAAAAATTATAAATTTTTGCCACTCTCCGTTACATTCTACAACTTTCTATATTAGATATTGTTTTGACTGAAATTCTCCGCTTTCCAATGATATATTATATATATACCTTCTGACAAGTATTTCCGGATATTCATTTTCGACCTGGATAAGCATTTTTATTTTTTTCTCCTTTACTTAATTATCAAAATCTTTCAAAAGTTATATTTAGCATTTTTCGTAACTCTTAATAATGAGAGATAGTTAATTATTTTAGAAACCATATTTAAGGTACTTTAGAGAAAGGCGCCTATGAACATTGGACGTTTAAGCTCTGTAAAGTGACATCAAGGGCGATAAGACCTAAATGATATTAAAGACCACTTAAGTATTCAATGATATACCGAGTTTAATCAAAATCGTACAGCCGTTTTTAAGAAAATTGTAAAAATGTGTTTCACCGTTGACATAAAGTGGCACTTACGGTTAGCCGATTGTAAGGAAAAAGTTGCTATCACATCTAAGGCATATATATTAAATACGTAATATCAGTTTCGTACGACTTTTCGATTTGGAGCTAGACTGATAACATACACATACACACACACACATACACACGGATACACAGACACGTAGTAGTATACATCCTCTATGTCATTTAAATTACAAAGGTTTCACAATCTTTGTTGCTCACTCCTCATAACACTATTGTTTAGAAACAATAATTTTCCACTCAATTTAAATATACGTTTAATAAAATACATTTTATTTACATCTGATATGTAATGCCTTTCACCTAAGTCGCTGTTTAAATCCCTATAAAAGTCATGAAATCTAGACACTAGCTTTCTCCCTCATATACGCTTTAAAATTATTTTCTAATTTAGTTAAAATATGAGGAATTATTTTATAACTAGTGTATTCTATTGGGATATTAATTATATTACAGAGCTCAGTGTTTTCTTTGTGCTAAAATATTTTCTGTTTTATTATTTCTTTAGCCAAAATGTTCGGTGATCTTGATGCTGGTAAAGAAAGTACCCTTTGTAGATATTGCAGTTGTAATGATAAAGTATAGAAGAATATCGGTTTAAAATTTGATTCTTCCACGGCAGCAATGTAAACATCTAACTTATTTGATAATGATATTTCATTATTTTTTAATATGGTACATATACTTGTGCACATATATTAAAAGTATTAAAAATATACTAGTTATTATTCTATTTTTTACTAATTATTTTTAGTTATTTTATACTCTTATTTTAAAATGATTGAAAGTGAACGTAACCGATCTCTTTTACTTACAAGAAATCCGCTCAGAAATTGTTTCACTTTCATTATTATGTAATAATGAAATTTTGACATATGTACATGTGACATTTAAAATATTATTAGAGAAAAATAAAGCTAATATTGTTTATTTTCAGGTCCTATAGTGGCAGTTCAGGCTGTCAAGAGGACAGCTGCACACTTGCCGTGTGATATGAGCCCTCCAATACCAAATGACACAGTCACACTTGTTGTTTGGTACAAAAACGACGTTAAACCTATATACAGGTTAGTAAAAAAATTTTTTTTCTTTATTGATTGGAACTTTATACTGAAAAATTTATTTTATTTATTTATTTTTTTCATTTTTATAAATTAAGACCGTTTTTCAACCAACATTTTATTTTATTTTTATTTTATCTCGACAACGTTTCGGCCTACAATATAACCATTTTCAAGTATTAATTGATTCCTCCACTAAATCTTTATATTTAATGTCATTTTCCTTTTTCTCAGAACAATTAAAAATGTTATAATATTTTAGAGTTTTCCCTAAGTCATCTCTGGAGGAATTGTAAATATAAAAATAAAAATTTACATTCTACATCTATGTTTTATCATCCGTTTTTATTTTGTATTTATTGTACCTATATCGATAACTTCTCAATCTTACCTTGTATTTAAATCTTATTTTCTTACAATATATACAACTAATTCTAATTCTAACTATTTATGTTAGTTTTTTAATTGTACTTTTAAATTAGTTCTGCTGTGTATGGTCTCTCATTTTTGTTTTTATTTTTACATTTTACTTCTCTGTTGGGTCTTTCATTTTTTTTTCCTCTGTTGTTTATAATTTCCTAATTCTTTCTTGTATGTATATGTATATATTTATAACTAATTAGTTCATAGATATGAATTTTTTCTTGTATCCTCTTCTTGTATCAATATCTTCAAATTTTAGACATTGTAATATTCCTGGTTTTTACTTTGTTTTAATACTTCCATGGTGGAACTGTGCCTTAATATAGGGTTTGTAAATAGTGACCAGAAGGGGATTTCAAGTTGCGCCATCAAAATTTTTCAGGGCGGGTATATTTTGACGGGCTTTTGAATTTCCGAGGAGGGTAAATTTCAAAGGGGCTTCGATTTTTCGGACTAGGGACAAGGGGGAAAACATGGAACATACTGCAGAAAGTATAATTGTATATGATCTACGATTTTTATAATTCAACCTTAGCTTGCTCTGTTTTTAAGAAAAGATATGCAATAAAATATCTTGGGAGGTTCTTGAGTCATCGACCTTCGGGTGATATGTACCCCTGCCAAGGTTTGTTCTTCTATGATACCACGACCCGCCAGCCTTTCTTTCACCACGTCTTTCCATTTTACCCTTGGTCTTCTATTTTTTCTTCTACCTTCCAGCTCAATAAATATCTTTGGCAATCTTTCTAGCGTCATTCTTTTCACATGTCCAAACCAGGATAACCTTTTCTTTTCAATATTTGCTATAATGTTTTTTCCTCCTTCATCATTTAAAGAATTCTTTCATTTTTGATCCTTTCTCTTCTTGTTTTTCTTGCTGCTATTCTCTAAAAGTCCATTTCTACTTCTAACTGTCAGTTTCGTTGAAGATACACTCCACATCTTCAGATTTTTCTAGGTGTTCTTCAAAGATCTATCTCATTGTAAAAATATGATCGATGCACGATCTTCCTGCAGTTAAGGCACTTTCGTCTTCTGTAGCCTCATATTCCCTATTCTAACCTACCTTTGGCAATTATTTCATAAAAGCGTTGGTGGCGCAGATAGCTCTATAGTTTTTGCATAATATTTTATTACCTGTTATGTATATGGGGCATAGATACCCTAATTTCATTTCATTGGGCAGATCATTTCCCGCCAAGATATTTTTTATTAATTCTTTGAGAATTATTGCCAATTTTTCACCACCATATTTTAGGAGTTCCAGAGGTATTCCACAAGGTCCTGGAGCTTTTCCATTCTTACCATATTTTAAGGCTTCTTTGAAATCTTCGGTGGATATTTGCCATGTTGTGTCTTTGTGATGGTGTACATCTTCCTCTTTAAAATCCTTCGGTCTTCCTTTAACAGTTTTTCCAAGTATTCCTGCCATTACCGAATATCTATTAATTGTATATTGGTTGTCTGTTTCCTTAATGTTTTTAGGACATTTTAGGACATCCATGCTTCTGTGGATTTCCTATATCCCAGTTGTGCATTAATATTTTCATACATTATTTTACATTCATCATTTTTTGCATTCCGTATTTCGTCGTTAACGGTAAGCAGGTACACTTTGTTGGACTTACACTGTCCTTTTTATATAGCCATTGGAAATACACTTTTTTCTTCTTGTTTACCAGAAGTTTTATCTCCTGATTTATCCAATAGTTGGTATTTTTCTTTTCAAAATTTTTATTTTCTAGAACTTCACAGGCTATTTTGTCATCTATTGCTGTAACATATTTATACATTTCTTCAGCATACCCATCAAAGTTTTCCCTAAGTTTCTGGTCCGTTCTTTTTTCATATAACCAACATATGCTTTCCTCCTACAATAGCTTAATCTTTTCTGTAATAATAATTTTCTTCTTGTTTTTTTTTCTTTTTTTTTTTATGATTATGGTTTCTTCTCCACAGCCACTCAGTTTTCCCTTTAACAAGAAAATGATCTGAGCCACACTCAGCTCCTCTATACACCCGAACAATGTTGAATTTGATGGAGCTAGTTTGTCTCATTATAATGAAGTGTATCATAGATCTAAAATTTCGTTTCATTTGTGCCCAAGTAAATCTATGAATGTTTTTACTTTGGAAGAAAGTGTTCTGTATAACAAGTTCGAATTCTTCACAAATTTCCTTTAAGCTGTTACCGTTGCCATTTCCATTATCGTCAGCTTATCTTCCTACTATTTTACTTTCAGTTTCTCACTTTACTCTGGAATTCATGTCTTCCTTCAAAAGAATTTCTTTTCTTTTTGATATCTTTTCTATGGTGTCTCTTAAGTTATTCCAGAAATCATCTTTCTCAGTCCCCAGAGAGTCATTTGTTGGAGCATATATTCCTACAATAACGACTTCTCTTCCTAGTAATTTGATTTTCGCTGATATGATTCTAGGTCTTATCAAATCCTATGTAATGATTTTTTGATATTTTTGAGCTTCTTATGAAGTAGTATTGATACCCCAGCGTTTGCCCGATTCGATTTGGCTACACCACTCCAAAAATGAATATATTCCTTAAACATTTCTTTTCGTTACTCTTCTTTTTAGTTTCAGAAAGTACCACTATTTCTAGTCCGTATTTCAGAAGTTCATCTGGTAAAATATTTATCTTGGTAGATAAGCCTTGAATATTCCAGCATCCAAAATTGATTGTCCTTTTCCGTTATCTGTGTCGATACCCATTAGACTTTCCGATTATCCAAGGCTTTAATTCAGGTCTTTTAGAATTTTACATTTTTTTCTCTGGTCGTGGAGCTAGCCCAACGTAGAAACCTCCTGCCTGGAGGAATGGTTTTAGCCTTCTCAATCAGAGCCAAGCCTGCTGAAAGAGAAGTATCTACCCCGCACGATGTGGTCGTACCAGGAAACCATACAGTCCTCTTCGCTTCCTCCACCACTGGGATTGGCAGTAAAGGTATGTTTCACTACTACCAGAGAAAGTGTTTGTTTAGGGACTGCGTAGTGGGGTAAAAATTACATTAAATATTAAATTTTATTGTTTTAATATTGTAATTTTGTATACCTAGATAACATAAACATTTATATTACGCCTTTGACTTTATATAACTATCGTTTATTTTCGCTCTAATCTAAATAAATAAATAAACAACACAGTTAAATGAACTAAAGTTTAAAATTAAATAAAAGGTGGGGTCAATGGGTATCCGTATAAGACGGTTTTAATGAAAAAAACAACTTTTATTTACTTTTTTTCACTAATACTGCTGTCTGTTAGTAATAAAATATACTATTTTCAGTCTGAAACCCTTATTCTTTTTAAATGTCATTATAATTTCATAAAGGTAAATTGAATCTGATAGTATCTGATCGATCCTTTATGACTTGATCTGTATCAGTTTTTCTTAATATAATCTACTAAAATTAATGAAAAAAATATGAATTTTTTTCATCGGATAATGTGAAGAAGTATCGACGGAGTTTAAAATATTCTTATCGATGGCGTTTAAAATTTTATTGTAGTAAAAAATAAAATGATTATTATTCCATAAGAACCACTGTAAAATGAATATTCATAACTGATAAACGATACATTTTTGCATATTTAGTTGTGATTTTAAAATTTAAAACAAATTTATTAAAATAACAATTATATTCTTTTTTTTTTTTTAAATCTTTTTATTGAGAAATAATACATTTTGCCACATTTAAGGGCACTGGATACTAAAGCTGAGTGAGGCCTATTCATACTATATATACAATGCAATAAATAAAAAAATAATAAAAATAAAAAAATATATCTACAAAGGTAAAAACTATAAAAACTAAAGAAATGTAACTTGAATTCAAATTAAAAAAAAAAATAATAATAATAATAAAAAAAAAATAATAAAAAAATACAGAAATTGGTAGCAAATTAAATAAGCCATAAGTAAAACAAATAGATATATAAAAAAGAAAAACATAATTATATTCAGTAATATAGACACTAGTTATAAACAGGTATCTAAAATTGTGCGCTTTAAGAGGTCTTTATAATTTTTTAAGTTAATTTATTGTGAAATTTTAAAATTCCCAGGATTAAAAAAGATACCGCAATGTTCTAAGTTTTTCTTGGAGATATTTTTACTTTGAAGTCGTTTTCGTGTTCCTTGGCCCTGAAAAAATAAGGATACTAAATGTCAGGTTAGTTATGAGCTAAGTTGGGACACTGCATCAATGTGTAAAGTCATAATTTCTCTTTTTGCTGTAGTTGGGGTACTGAGCGGTATAGCCAACTCCCAACGGGGCTTAAGAAGACACCTATAAGAATTTTTCCCTGTCTGGATATTCCTTAGCTAATAGAGTTTTCTGAGGTAATTCCCTTGGCAATTACCAGCATGACTAATAGTCTCCTCTTAATAAGAAATTCTAATAAGCCCAAGGCTTGATGTATTCGACATCTTTAATTCCCTCCGATTGTTTGATATTGGCTCTGGTCGTAGCAGCTTCTGCGGCTTCCCCGATGGGATTAAAAGTTGGGCCCGCTGTCTGTTCCTTCGGGGGAACTTTGTCTGTTATTGGGATTAGGATTCTCTGTGCGGCTCAGATTACTTCTTTCGCAGTAGCAAACTCAACATTACTCGTACAACGGCTTAAAAACATTTTTCATTTCGATTGGAAGTACAAAAATAATTATTAGGATAGTTTGTGAGAGGTGATGGTCTAATAAAAGTATGTAATGCATCAAATAACAACATGTTGATGTTAGCTTTCTGAAACATTAGTTAAAAATATAATAAATAAATATTTTTCATATACTACCAACGAATCCTCATATTAAGGTATTCTAAAGCGCCTATGATCTGGATTCATAGCATTTGTTTAAACATAGGATCGGTTTAAAACATTTTCCGGAGTACAATAATAAAATCAACTCTTCATAAATATAAATATAATATGAGGGGTATCTTCTCTCCGCCTGACGGGGGAATAACCCCCATTTAACGAATTATACAACTTTTGTACAGCTTTTTTCCTAAAATGTTTCACAGAAACAGTTAAAATGGAAATCTTTAATATATGGAACTTTTAACGTTTATAAGTTTATTTGTTTATTTAGGCTTTAAGGCGTAAAACCCTAAGGTCATCAACGCCTGTGGGTCGGTTATATTTGTAAACTCTTTAGAGGAGAAATAGAAAAAAAGAATGAACAATCAAAAATTAATAATAGATAGATAGAGTAACAAATGAAAAAGATATTTAAAAACATATACAAAATGAAATATATTAAAATAAATATAAAAAAAAGAACAATAAAATAAAAATTATATTTATTTTTATATTTTATTTAATAGTCAATGGACTTCAAGAAATTTTATCACTGCTTTTATGTTTGGTTCGTTGTTGCTTAATACTACTGACAGGATATGTTGTAGAGATAATCGATTTAGGCTTGAAGTATAATAAGTGCTTTCTTGGAAAATATGGTTGACTGTGAGAAGGCTATTGCAATGCTGACAATTTGGTGGTGGCTGCTTAGTGATGAGATGTACATGGGTTAGGTTCGTGTGTCCTATTCTTAACCTGGTCACGGCGACTTCCTCTCTACGATTAGGGCGACTTGATGTGATCCAGGGCTTCACCGATTTTTTAACAGCTTTTAATTTGATAGGTGGGCTTTCGTTTCACATAGAATGTCAACTATCCAATATTTCATTTTTGAGAGGAAAACTCATTTCTGGGGGGGTCAGAACAGGAGTACCTCGGTGTGGAAGCGCGAGTGCCTGTTTGGCTGAAGTAAGCTCATTACCAACTATACCCACGTGACTGGAAACCCATATAAAACAAAACGATTTTCCTAAATTTTCCAGAGTGTGAAGATATTTGTGTATTTTAACGATAACTGGATGTTTTAAGTACATATTGTAAGCAGTTCTTTATTGGTCCTTGGAATTTCAATACCATTAAGAGAGAGGGGCGAAAGCTTTGTTTGCTCTTTAGTATCATAGATATATTAAAAGGTAACTGTGGATTACAGGAGAACTTCACGAAAAGAAGAATATTATATGTTACAATGGGTTTTGGATTGATTATAAAATGTTTATTCATAGTTTATCTCATAGCTAAACTATGAATAAACATAGTATAATAACTTCTTGATTTCAGATGATTAGTTTTTGTTTTTAATTAGTTAAATTACTGTATTTGTTTGTCTGGAACGCCGAATGCCTGTTTGGCTGCCGTATCCACAAGCTCATTACCAACTATACCCACGTGACTGGGAACCCATATAAAACAAACCGATTTTCCTAAATTTTTCGGAGTGTGAAGATATTTGTGTATTTTAAGGATAACTGGATGTTTTAAGTACATATTGTAAGCAGTTCTTTATTGGTCCTTGGAATTTCAATACCATTAAGAGAGAGGGGCGAAAGCTTTGTTTGCTCTTTAGTATCATAGATATATTAAAAGGTAACTGTGGATTACAGGAGAACTTCACGAAAGGAAGAATATTATATGTTACAATGGGTTTTGGATTGATTATAAAATGTTTATTCATAGTTTATCTCATAGCTAAACTATGAATAAACATAGTATAATAACTTCTTGATTTCAGATGTTTAGTTTTTGTTTTTAATTAGTTAAATTACTGTATTTGTTTGTCTGGAACGCCGAATGCCTGTTTGGCTGCCGTATCCACAAGCTCATTACCAACTATACCCACGTGACTGGGAACCCATATAAAACAAACCGATTTTCCTAAATTTTTCGGAGTGTGAAGATATTTGTGTATTTTAAGGATAGCTTAATTGCACATCAAAGGTCTGATTCTTAAAAATATCTAAATAGTTTTTTTTTATTATTATTTCTTAATGATATTTACAACTGCATTAAAGAAATACATCGAGTAAATTTGAACATATGGATATAATGACGTGAAAACACTTTCTGAGTAAATACCCAATGGTAGCACTCTAATGATTTGTC
Organism: Nezara viridula; assembly: GCA_928085145.1. Taxonomy (NCBI): domain Eukaryota; kingdom Metazoa; phylum Arthropoda; class Insecta; order Hemiptera; family Pentatomidae; genus Nezara; species Nezara viridula. The sequence continues at coordinate 41,858,199 of OV725078.1, forward strand.
TACATTAGGAGACCAAGGGGCCATCTTCTTTTCAGAAGCTTCGGAGGGTTATCAGGAATTGAAGAGGAAGCAAGGTTAGAAACGAGAGGGTTGGGATGATTCTGAAGTTTATTATGGAAGGATATGTATCTGGATTGGGCCAGATCTGAAACATAAGAAACATTAAGGTCATTATAGATGGTTTTATAGAGGATTTTACGAAGGATTTTGGATTGTGAGGATTGGATACAAGAGGAATTCGATGGTTTAGTGGAGCCCCATAGCTCAACTCCGTAAGTCCAAATAGGCCTTATTATAGTCATGCATATGAGTCTTTTGTAATTTATTGGAAGTTTAGTAGTGCGTTTGTCTAGTAAGTGCTGAAGTAATCGGAAGCGTCGAGCTGTTTCTTGTCGTTTCAGTCTGGTATGAATTTAAACAGTAGTTTAGAAATTGCATGCCTTGATTATCACCTTCAATCTTTGACTCCTAAATATATATATATATATATATATATATATATATATATATATATATATATTTAAATTCATACTTTTTTTGAGAGACGGATTCAAAAGCTGTTTTTTTTTTTTTTTTAGAATATATTATAAATGATTAATCGATATTTTCTAAACTAAACGGTCCTGGTAGGGATGAAACGACACTTCTGCAATCGTAAGAGATGGCGGTGTTGACAGGCCATCCGTCAGAAATGTCAGCGGGGGCTCAGCAATTGTTTTGTTCTAATTCATAGCGAGCCGGGGGAAGAATAGAAAAAACTATCGGAGAAGGAGCTCCAGTGATTTGTCTTATGAAATTCAATGGGCTCCCACCCGAGGCTGAGTGATGGGCGACCTGTTGTCTCCCTAACTTTATCCCTCTCGCTAGAATATATATGTATATTTATATTCACCATGAAAGTGTCACTTCTGGGAGGGTTGAGGTTCTATCACCGGTGTGGATTAGATTGTGGAATTTACAACTTAAAATGGAAAATTAAAACCAGCCGATTGACACAGAAAGAAATAATAATGTATCTTTTCTTTTTCATTAATGTACCTTATTGGTTTATTATTTCCAACAATGAACTATTGTAATCCACAAAGATAAACAAAAAGTTAACCTTCTTCCCGCCTCAAAATCTGAGGTTTTTACGTTTCATGATATAGTCCATGGTACAGACCACTTTTTATCAAATTATTAACATCCGCTTGAAACTTCGTGAATAGCTTCATCTTATCGTGACCTGCATATATTTTATTTACTTTTCTAGTCACATCCTTCAGGTTTGGTGCCATTTTCTCATAAGTTTTATTTCAAAGAATGTCTAAAAGACGAATCATATTGCAATGATAGATTTTAAAATATTTATGGCGTGGTGCATGTTTTGCAGGATCTTGAAAATGGCTCCTGAAGCCGAAACGTCAAATAAAGAATACAGGATATAAAAACTGTGTATATTTGGTGACCTTTGGCCTAAAATATATATAAAAAACTTATTTTATTTACAAACACTCTTGGAATTGGTGTTTTTTCAATCTGGAGATCGGCATACTTTGTCTATTTAAGTAGGTACTAAAAACTGGTAAATGCTCATTTGCTTTCCACTTGGATCGTAAAATAAGTTGATCACAAAACCAAGAAAAAAGATGGCCTACAAACATAATGGGCCATTTGGCCTATTTATTTTGATATATATATATATATATATATATATATATATATATATATATATATATATATTTTTTTTTTTTTTTTTTTTTGACTCTACAGATCTTGTAGATCTTTGGTGGCCTGAACCATCCTTCTCCATCTCTGCCTATCTTGGGCTTCCGCTTTCCAGTTTGCGGCATGAATCTCAGCCGTATCTTTCTATCCATATTGCTCCTCCCACGTGGTCTCTTTCCTACTACTCTGGCATTCATTGTTGTGTAAAGGCGTCCTGATGGATTGCTCCAATCTACATGCCCCGCCCATCTTAAGCTCCTTGCCTTCATGTCATGAGATATTGACTGACCCATTTCTTTCAGCAGTTCTTTATTGTTCCTTCTCCTCCATGTGTCAAGCTTCTCAAACACAATCACTATCTAGTTCCACTCATCCCTACGATCCTCCTTGAAGGTTGAAGCGGCAGTGGCCCAGAGATCTTTGGTAGTATATATCTTGAAGTTTTGGCAATGGCCAGATTCTTCTCTCAAGGTATGAGTAAATGTGGCTAAAGCACTCTCGCTCAAACTCCACTGGCATTAGCACCAATGACGCGGTTAAGAAAGTAGCGCAGGGATCTCTTGGAGTCCTGCTTTTCCTTCTATCGTTGGATTGAGACGCCTGGCTTTGGATTCCCTGCCTGATTGTGTATATTGTATATAGATATGACTATTTTTTAATGTTTTAAAGTTAATTATCTTTAGGTTATTTTATTTTTTATTGTATATAGTTTGTGATTATTAATTAGTTATTATTTTACTTTTGTTAATTTTATATTTTCTGTATATATGGTGTGAATGTGTTCATATATCACTATGATTATTGTCCACGTGACAGATTATTATATTTCTACATAAACAAATTTAAAAAAAATAAATAAATAGACAAAGTTTGCCTATTTCCAGATAGAAAACCCCCCGATTCTGAGCATTTTCATAAATAAAATTGTTCATACGATGAGATGAAGATATTTACGAAGTTTCACACGGATGTTAATAATTAGATAAAAAGAGGTCTATACCACAGAATAATACTACAAATATACATATATTTATATATATATACATTCCACACAAAACCTTTCCTAATTACATCTTAAAATAAAAATAATCCAATTTCTAACTTAAAGTTCTTTTTACTTATAAAGTTTTCTTTTATTCAAGAATAATAACACATGAATTATAAAATAGTCTACTTCCTAATGAAAAAAGTTCATAACGGTTCTTAACGCAACTTTCATGAAGAAAAAAAATAAAAGAAGATAAAACTAATTCAACACAAATTATCGAACTAACGGCTTTTAGGGTGCATTTTAAAGTAACTCTTAATGATACTGTTTTTACCCATAAGAAGGGTAGAAAATATCCATTAAAAAATATTTACCAATTAGCAGCACTTCTGCGAAATTAAGAACTGCAGGGGTTGATATCGGATTGTAGGGAGGCTCTTCATAATAAGTTTTTATCTGTCATTAGAGAAATAAAGTTACTTCTCATAACTTTCTCGATGAACAAAACGCCATTCATTAACCGCCAAGTTGATCAATCTTAAACATTGAAGATATCAAATGATAATGCCACTCTTAATATTGGTTTCAATCGTGTTTTATTTCTAAACATCCAAATATCACAACGATAGGTTGTCAAGATCTTTTGAGAAAGTTAAAGGTTTCATTTACATCTCTTTGTCGGACTATTAGTGATACTGAATGAAAATTATGAAGAAAAAAAATATGGCATTGAATCATCGTATTGTGCGACGTATAATGTACAGCTTTCAAACCGGATTAGTAGAGAATATAGACAAGGAAAAAGAAAGCGTTCGAAAACTGTGCGTGTAACACGTAAAATCGTGTGAAAATCAGAAGAAAGTCTCTAAATAAGTACATATAAACTTGCGGAACACATATCACACAGTACAGTTAAAGTATTAATCATTAAACCGAGAAAATCCAGTATTATGAGAAAATCAAGTTTCATTCAAAATAATGTAAAACGAGTTATTCGAAAATTCCCTAATAATGAATACAGGCTTCGAATTACAAAGAATATACATATATATATATATATATTTTTTTCTTTTTTTTTTCGATTGGCTCTACAAACCTTATAGATCTTTGGCCGCCTGAACCACTCTTCTCCACCACTGCCTATCTTTCCAGTTTGCGGCATGAAGCTCAGCCGTATCTTTGTTTATCCTATTTTCCCATCTGGTTTTTAGCCTCCACTTGGTCTCTTGCCTACTACTCTGGCATTCATTGTTGTGTAAAGGCGACCTGATGGATTGTTACGAGCTACATGCCCGGCTCATCATAACCTCCTTGCCTTCATGTCATGAGATATTGAATGACCCGTTTCTTTCAATAGTTCTTTATTGTTCCTTCTCCTCCAAGTGTCAAGGTTCTGGTCCCATATAGGTCCTGTTATTCTACGTAGAACTTTTCTTTCGAATCACTCAATTCTGGCTTCTAGTGTGCCGGTTTAGAGCCTAGGTTTCACAACCACACAGCAGAACTGGCTTAATCACGGCGGTGTACACCCTTATTTTTAGATTTCTGGACATTTTTCTGGATTTCAGTACCCTTGAAAGAGAGAAGAAAGACTCACTTGTTATTCGCTGGTCTATCTCTGTTAGTTGATCATCTATTGAGGTTATTGTGGAGCGGAGATATTTGACTCTGTCTACTTTCGGAAATGACTTAAGAGTCCACGCAGATCATGTTATTAGGTTGGATGTTTCGGCTAACTATCATTTATTTTGTTTTATCTACATTGACTTGTCCGATTTGTTCTGCTTCTTTCAAGAGAGTCCGAGTGAGTCTCTCAATATTTTCTTGAAAAGTATATATATATATATATATATATATATATATATATATATATATATATATATATATATATATAGGCTTTATTTTATTTTTTCTTCTCCTAATCTTTACGCATAATCACTTAAATATCTTAGGGAAAATTTGTATATCATTTTTTTTTTTTTTTTTTTTTTTTTGTTTTTACAATTTCTTTCCTTACATATTAACAGTTATTATTATTTTTCAAATTTTTATATTCCATCACTACAATGCTTTGCCTATAAAATTGATTTTGCGTTCCTTTCTAATTTCATTCAGTGATTATTATGCTATTGTTTTAGCTCCAATATTGTAGTACTGAACCCCTATTACCCAACTGTTCTCGTTAATTTATCCTAAGAGCTTAATTAATACTTAATTTATTACTAGTATTTTGTTATTATTCACTGTAATAAGTCTTTTGGCCAGATTTATGGTTAATTTATATGAACAATACTGTTATTCTAAAGGGACCTAGTCCCAGAATAAAGATGATTTTTCTATTATATATATATATATATATATATATATATATATATATATATATATATATATATTATATATATATATATATATATATATATATATATATATATATATATATATATATATATATATATATATATATATATATATATATATATAAGTTAAGCGTCGTCGGACTTAAGAAATAAAAAAAAAGAAGGAAAAGGGAAGAGATGTAACATACACGACTTCTGAATAAACACTGCTTTATTCGTTCCATAAGCCTCCTTATATACACTTAGCATGTTTATTTACATTACCAGATAGTATTAAGGCTGATACCGCCAGTCTCCGGTCTTTATCTCCCCCCCACCAGTTTACGAACAGGATTTTCGGAAACTTAAATATTCCTAGATCGGAGCCCACGGTGACCAGCCTTAACACTTTACAATTGGTTTTTACAGTATATCCTTAAAAGAAAATAAAACACTTCCACTCAACTGGAAAAATAATATAAAAAAAAAATAATTAAAAACACTGAAACTAAACACAACACTTGAGAACTCTACCTTGAGAACTCTAACAAAAAAAAAAAAATCCTCTACAGTATCGCTCTATTCTAATACATGAAATAATACAACAAAAAAAAATTTTTACACAATTTGTTTTGTTTTGACAGGCCACAAAAAAAACATATTTCTCTGTTTTATATACAGCGGTGAGGGTACTACGAATCCGTAGGTCTATGTCCCGACTCTATCATTGGGAGCTTTAATTGTTCGATATGAACGGTTCTCCTCTTTCTGGGCTCATTCACGCTCTCAATAGTTAACAGGTTATGCTCCCTAATAGCAACCACTCTGAATGGACCCTCGTACCGTAGCAATTGTTTCCCTCTGTTGGTTCCCAATTTCCGGTAAACTATTGTTCCTATTTTTAGTTCCCCCATTTGGTCGCGTACCTGTACATTCTGCCTTTCCACCCGCTTCTGCTTTTCCCGCTTAATTCTCGCCGTTATCTTTCCCCATGTTTTCTCTACCTCTACCCTATTGCTGAGAATTTGATCCACTAACGGTTCGGTAAGCGTAGTTTCCCCATAATCCCGCCTTGGCCTGCGCATCCCGAATAGAACTTCCATGGGTGAAAATCCCGTTACGGAGTGGATCGAGTGGTTATAGGCTGTTACCGCTTTCCTCATTGCCACATCCGGCTCCAACCCTTTTTCACCCTGATATACACGGACGTGGTCGCTTAATGTACTGTGCAGCCGTTCAATACCGCCTCTACCTTTAGGATGTCCTGGGGTGTTATAATGCCACGCAATTTCCAATCGCTTCACCTCCTCCCTAATCGCGGCATTGTCGAACTCCCTACCACCGTCCGATGTAATCCTCTCGGGGACCCCATAGAACTGCACCCAGGTTTGTAGGGCTTCCGCAACTGCATTGGCTGACTTCTCCATCACTTGGTATGCCATCGCCACCTTGCTGAATATGTCGATTACCGTGACCCACTTAAACCCTTTCCAGGTGAACGTGTCAATCTGAAGGTCCTGTAGCGGCATATTCCCTGTAGGTGTCTCCTCCTGAACTCCTCTGGGGGGGTGTCGATCGTATTTTGTGCGCATGCATATCTCGCATTTCCCAATGACTTCCTGGATGGACCTCTTCATGCCCCACCAGAAATACTTCCGACGCAATGCCTGCAGCGTCTCGTTAACGCCTCGGTGATTGGTTTTCCCCTGGTGATATGCTACTGTGATTGCTTGCTGCTGCTCTTCGTCCTGTACCGTCTCCACAGCATACTTGCACCGGATGAATGTCCTGTCCACACCTATTCGCTCGGACCTCCACATTCGCTTGATCTTATCCCATACCGTATTGTTTCCCACGTATAGGTAGTGCGTTTTACCCGCTTCCGAGGCATCCCTCAGTGCCGTACAGATTTGTTCTTCGCTGACCCCGGGTTGCGACCAAATGACGCGGATCCTACTTCTCCCGTACCTTCTGAAATCGATTTTCATGATTCCGGCTGTTCGTGTCTTCCAAATCACCTGACGGTGTTTGTCGTTCACGATCTCCTCTATTTCTTCCATCTCCGCTGCCCTTTCTTCCGCTGAGCTCTCCTCTTCTGGTGACTCTCCCCTGTCCTCAATCCCTGCGGTATCATTTGCCCCTTCGCCATCGGGAGTCCATTCCCTCAAGAATTGACGCACGTCCTGCGATGGTCCTCCCCTGTCCTCTTCAACCGCGTTGATCATGATGGCCCTCGAGAGCCAGTCTGCCACCACGTTTTCCTTTCCCGGCTTATACACCACCTCTATGTTGTATTGGCTTAGGATCTCCTTCCATCTCGTGACCCTAGCTGAGGTTTCCTTGAGTTTTCCTACCCACTGGAGGGGTTTGTGGTCGGTATGGACTCGAAATTTTCTCCCGAATACGTATGGCCTGAAATGGTCGATAGCCCATACTATCGCGAGTAGCTCCCTCTCCAAAGCGCTGTACCTTGATTCCGCACCCGTAAGCCGACGGCTCGCGTATGCTATCGGTCGTTCACCCTCACTCCCCCCCTGGGACAAAACGGCCCCTAACGCGTATTCACTCGCATCGGTGGTTATATTAAAAAGCTTCTCAAAATCCGGGAACGCTAACACCGGCTCTGTCAGCAACCTATTCATACATTTTCGAATGTTATTCTCCATCTCTGGTGTCACCACAATCTTCGCGCCTTTCTTCAGCAAATTGTTAATGGGTACCAAATACTCTGCCATCTCGGGTACGAATCTCCGGTAATAATTCAGCGTCCCGAGAAGCCTACGGATCCCCTTCACGTCCCGTGGTACCGCCATCCGCGTGATTGCCTCCACCTTTGCCGCATCCGGTCTGACCCCCTCGCTAGAGATAGTGTGGCCTAAAAAATTGATCCGCGTTTGTCCCAGCAGAGACTTCTCGCTTGACAATTTCAGCCCGAATTGCCGGAGCCTTTCGAATACTGACCTCAGATGTCCCACGTGCTCGGTTTCCGTTCTGCTAAAAATCAGCAGGTAATCCATGTATACCTGGCATACCGAGTCATCGATACCCCTCAAAAATTCGTCCATCAGACGCTGAAATGTTATGGGCGCATTCTTCAGACCAAACGGCATTCTGGTGAATTCATAATGCCCCCTTTCAAATGTAAACGCTGTTTTGTGTTGGTCTTCCGGGTGCATCCGTATTTGGTGATATCCCGCCTTGAGGTCCAGCGTGCTAAAGACCACGGCCCCACTCAACCTATCGAGTATATCTTCGAATCTCGGGATCGGGTACTTCTCGTCTACCGTGTTATCGTTCAATTTACGATAGTCTACTACCACCCTGTATTTTTCCTTATTATCCCCCGGCGCTGCCTTCTTTTTCACCGCCCACAGGGGACTATTGAATGGTGAGGTGCTATCAACTATGATTCCTTGTTCTTTTAGACTATCTAGCTCCTCCCGAATATGCTGTCTCAACGCCTGCGGGTATCTTCTCTCTTTCACGTAAGTTACCCTCTCCTGTTTCAGTGGGATTTCATGCACCGTCCTCCCTGTTACCCCTAATACCTCACCTTCCCTGAAGAAGATATCCCTAAACTCCTCCTGTAGCAACTTCCTCCAGTCCTCCACTCTGTTCACCGCTCCTATCCGCACCCTTCTTTCTCTCGCGACCCCTATACATCCGAACTTCCTCTTTCCCAACCTAACACTCCAGACTCCTCTACGATTTCTAATGCTCGCCCCTACCTGCCCTAACAAATCGCACCCTACTATGACCTGGTATTCCCGAGTCATGTTCTCCACCACATGCACCCTTAGCTCACCCTCTTTCCCTGTCCACCGATCAAGCCCAATTGTCGCCTCACCCTCTACGCTACAGGGACCACCCAGAGTGATCAGCTGGCAGTCACATTTCTGTATCCGGAGTACCCTCTCGCTCCCGCACCCTTTTCCTAACGCCCTTCGAGTCATAATAGTGCTTGAGCTACCCGTGTCCACAAGACACTTTACTCCCCCGTCTACTTCAATAATTGGCAACCAGCATGGCTTACCTCGGACATTGTTGCATATTGCTGTGCGGTCGCCTCTCTGCCGACACACTCCTCAGATGTCGTCCCGCTTCCTCCTTTCTGCCGCCGCTCGTCGCTGCTCGCTCCGTTGGCTGCGCCTACCTCCTTCACCTCCGCTGCTGCCTGGTTCGTCCGTCTCCGTTCCCGACGCTCCTGACTCCTCGGTTGCCTCCTCCGAAGATCCGTCCCGCTGATGTACCCTGGCTCGCCTTTTCATCCTCTGTACATTCACCTCCATGGGTTCGTCCTGAGGTCTCTCCCTCCTGTGAAATATGTATGGGCACTGTCTTGCTATGTGCCCTTCCGTCCCGCACTCGAAGCATCTGGTGCGCGGACACTGCGCTACTAAATGTCCCGGCTTCCCACACCCGTGACATTTTCTCTCTTCCCTCCGGGGCCCATTCCTCGGCCTCGACGACTGTCCCGATCTTCTTTCCCTCGTCGTGGCTTTTTCTCCACTCGGCTGCCTTGTGTCCCTCTTCCTCCAACCTGTAGGGGCTGTCCATGGTCGTCTATCCGTCACTCGGCTCCATCCTGGTTCTTCCACATCCATCCGTGTCTCTTCCTCTCTGGCACTTAGGTCGATCATCTCCTGGTCGCATTCGAGGAACGATCGCTCTCTGGGCAGTCCGTCCCTCTTCCCCGTTTCTTTAGCCAGCTGGACTTTCAATATTGTCGACAGGAACTCCATCCTGGCTTCGACCTCTCCCACGCTCATCGTTTCCCGCATCTTCTCGGTTATGCGATTGTACTTCGCCACGAGTACCCCCGCATATTGTCCCCTTGTCTGTCGTTGGGACCGCCGCTCCCTAAACATTTGGAATATGTCCTCTTCCGGTGTCCACCTACCTCCTCCAAAAGCCTTCTTCAGCCGCTCCTTAATCACCGGCCACGGAGTCTCCTCGTCCGCTTGGATCTGGTTCAGGACGTTCCTCCTTACTCGGCACACAAGAGCTGCTTTTAGTGCTTCCGCGTCCCCTAGGTTCACCAGGTCCTCCGCCACCTTTACCTCGATTCTTGACATAAGGCGATCTCCGCCTTTCAAGAAATGGTTGAGCTCACCTACCTCGCCTCCGAATCGTTCTAGGTCCGCAATGGCCCTCCGTAAGTCCTGCGTGGTTGTTGCTCGTATTTTCATCCATTCCAAGGCATTGGCGTGTGCTTCTGCCAACGTGTCTCTTGGTAATGGAGGGATCTCCTGGATCTGAGGGATCTGTGCTACCTGAGGGACTTGAGGTACCTGAGGTACCTGAGGCGCGATCTGGGGTACCTGGTTGATCTGTGGAATATCCTGAGGTTGAGGAATTTCCGGTACGCTTAGTACTCCCGGTCTAATCAAACCTTCTGTCGGCATCTCGCCTTTTCCTTAAACACCAAATAAATAAAAAAAAATATCTACTTAAAAAAAAATTACTTCCCTGACGTTGTCCCGGGTTTCGGCACCAGTTAAGCGTCGTCGGACTTAAGAAATAAAAAAAAAGAAGGAAAAGGGAAGAGATGTAACATACACGACTTCTGAATAAACACTGCTTTATTCGTTCCATAAGCCTCCTTATATACACTTAGCATGTTTATTTACATTACCAGATAGTATTAAGGCTGATACCGCCAGTCTCCGGTCTTTATCTTATATATATATATATATATATATATATATATATATATATATATATATATATATATATATATATTCACAATATTTCTCACTTCTTCTTCGGTGCATACTATTTAATTAGTTGACAAAATTTAAAAATTTGTTTAAAATTGGCTGTGATAATAAATAAACGTGAATGTATATATATACTTTAACTTACTCATATGTGTAACATATAGTAAGGGAAAGTATTGCGATCGTGAAAATTATCGAATCTGAGTTTTCAATGAAAATACATGTTTGAAGGTCTCATGAACCTAAATAACCAAGTCTCTCAAAATGGTTTGTGTGTGTACGTAACAGTCTAGCTATAAACTAAACTGAAATTACATACTTAAATCAGGTGTTTGCCTGGTGTGTTACAGCAACTTAGAATCGGCTAACCGGAAAACCACTTTATATAACCAATTTTACAATTCTCTCGAAAACGGCTCAAACGATTTTGATTTTTTTTATTCAAGATATTTACAACTATATTAAAACATAAATACATCAGGTAAATGTGTACACAGGAACATAGCCACATGAAAACGCTTGTTGAGCCCCATAGCTCAACTCCGTAAGTCCAAACAGGTCTTATTATAGTCATGTATATTAGTCTTTTGTAATTATTAAATTATTTGTAATTTGTAAGTGGGCTGGGTGGCCGAATGGGCTAAAGCGTGTGCACAGCACCGCCGTTGCCAGGCAACTTGAAATATGAATCTAATGATATAAAAATAGTCACGAGTTCGCGTCCCGGTGCTGAGGGAGTCTTTTAAATCCCCGCTCATACACCCTGGCCCGGGGAAACCCCGTATAGCCTTAACGGCGAGGAAAGAAAGGACCAAAAAAAAAAAAAAAAAAAAAAAAGTCTTTTGTAATTAATTGAAAGTTTTGAAAGTTTAGAGCGTTTGTCAAGTAAGTGTTGGAGTAAGCGGAAACGTCGAGCTGTTTCTTGTCGTTTCAGTCTTTTATGAGGATTCCAAGTGAGACGTTTGTCAAGTGGAGTCCTAGATATCGGATTCGTTCAACAGGGATAAGTGGGATGTTATTAAAGGATTCTGTAGAACAGGAAGTCATAAGTTTACGATGAAGGGTAAAGGTGATTTGTTGGTATTTATTGGAATTTATTTTAATCCTCCAGTTTTGACACCATTCTAAAAAAAAATTGTAGGAAGAAAATGAATTTCCGGAAATAATCGTCGTGGAAGAGTTAAGAATTTTGAGAAAAAAAAGAAAAGAATTTTTCTTTTGGCATTACAGACCTTTTAGATCTTTTGCCGCCTTTAGATTTTCGGGGATTTTTATTGTATATATCAGTTTTGTATTAATACGATCTGAGATATATTAGTATATATATATTAGTTAGTGAAGGTAAGAATTTCCACATCCGATAATATAAGCGCATTTACTTATTCCCATAATACCATTTGATCACTGACTGAGCGAGTTACTAGTACGGGACTAACAGTTATTATTTTACCTGAAATAAACACTCTTATTATATGTGATGGAATTTAAACTGTTGCCGCTAAGGGAAGCCGCAGATGATGATATTGCCGATGCAGGCCAGATGCTATTAAGGAGATGATGAGGGAAAATGCTCGGCACATTTTCTAGTTTGCAATCAGGGCGGTATATAAATTTATTTTGTGACGCGGCAAAAGTCCACTCAGCTGATTGGCAGTTTATTCACGGGTCACCGCTCGCTATCCTCCTCCTCTGTCATCCTTCTCACTATCATACCGCTCGAGAAAATTTTGTTCCATTGATTTTTTTTTTTTCATCGTTTATATAATACAACAGCCTAAAAAATTAAGATTGAATGATTATAAAAATAATTCGGTAGCATTCATTTTCATTCCGTACTATCTGGGAGTAAGCTTAAAGAAAGTTGAATAATTGAATTTAAGCTTAAGCTATTATTTTGTCCGCTAATTAACGAATGTGTAATTAAAAAAAAATGAAATAAATGATACGAAACAAATTTTCTAAATCAAAATAAGCTCTATTACTCTCGACACCTTTCTCTCTATTTACGTTGTTGGTAATTTTTCCATTCCCTCTGAATAGAATATTGAATCGTTATTATGGTCAAATACTAAAAATGCCATTTTTAACCAATTTAGATCAATTAGTGTATATAGGTATGCATGTGTTTTTTGCATAGTTTTAGTTTTATTATTTTATTTTATTTAATGTATATAATTTTTGATTATTATTAGTTGTTATTTTGCTTTTATTTATTTTATATTTTTTGTACATGTAGTGTGAATGTTATCTTGCTAACTAGTGTCCATGTGACAGATTGTTGTAATACTCAATAAATAACTAAATAAAAAAAAATAATTAAAAAAATACAAAATTATGATCAATAAAATTTGGCTCAGATGTCTAAGAAAATGGTAGTCGGTATGAGGAGAGTCTGGGGAGTAGGACGGGCGAGGTTCGTTTCTGTTTCGTCATAAAATTGCAGCGCAAACTTTTTAACAAAGATTTTTCGCTAGTCGTTTAATGGGTGTGGAAACCAAGTTTCGATTTTTTTATCTTTCCAATTGCGTTGAAGTGGCCAGCGATGATCAATTTCCTGAATGAGAGTTTCTCGGCAAGTTTTCAAACAGTTGTGGGATTTTCTTCAGTTAACGAATCGGAGGCAGTGAAGACTTTATTAGTAATGGTTTTATTCATTATGTCTGTTACAAATGGCATCTAACATACAGAGTAATACACTATGGATATATGGTTTGACTACACGAGTTCACTCCAGGTCTCCTACAGTGAAGAGTGTGACTTCAAGAATGAAACTGCATGAGTGATTTGGTCTGAGGAGCATGGGGTTTATATACGGGAAGTCGGAAGAGGACGGCAAAGGAAGTTATTGATAGTTAATATTCTTAAGATGATGTCAGGTCTGTGAGAAAGTGCCCTTTTGCTGAAATCTGTTATTGTTCCTTAAGTCTTGATAATGGGTCTTCTGTCCAGTCGGTACATTCTAGATAACTATTTCTAAGCAATCAGAGATAGCTTGACCTGGCTATCTAGGGATGCTTTGCTTTTTTATCCTTTGAGTCATGAGAAACGACAATATAATACATGATTCACCAATTGGGATATTTAACAAAATAAAACTTAAATTAATATTATTATTATTATTTGTTGCAGATTACGTCCATTTCGTAACTTTCAAACAAAGCTTGCAGGACATTAAAGAAAGAGGTCCTTCCATAAACATAATTGTCTTCAAGGCTGAAGTCACACTCTCTATCTCGATTTTTTTTTTAAATATCGTTGAATGTTGCACTCATTTACAGTGCCATCGCCCAAGGTTTCTTTTATGTTTTTGACTTTTTGACCATGTTCCGACAGAGTTTAAACTCGTAAAACGAAATTATGCGAAATCACGCTTTGACATTTTTATTAGTATAGTAAAGACTGAAGATTATTTCCAAATGCTACAGAAAATATAAAACACTTTTGTTTGGAAGACAATTAATAAGTATTACCGCCCATACAAAACGGTTACGATACCTGTTTTTTTTTTTCATCGCCTTAGCCATGAATGAAAATATTATCTTTTTTTTTTTTGTCATTCTCAAATATCAAGTAATATATTTTTCTTATCCCGAAACACTGGGTAACCCTGTTCCTGACGGATCTATGTTGGAGGGGCTTTGGGGCTGAAGCTCTCCCGAAAATAAAAAAAATGTTTTCCCTATTGGTCCATATTCGTTTATGTGAGTAGTATATGCTAAATGTTTAAAAAATCACTATGTACATTCTTTTCAAATTATAATGCATATACAGGTACTTAATTAACCATGAGTCAAGAAAAGATGTAGGAAATTTATCTCAAAAAGCATTTTTGTTCCTGTGATTACAGATTTTTTTACCTTCAAGGATAACTTAAACATTATTTCTTATAGATAATTTAGTTTTATTTTTTTTACAGAATAATTATCATTATATTAAAAAACAAATTGAAAAAAGCTCTCCCCCCAAAAAAATTAAGTAATGGATTAGCTACTGTTCTAAGCATAATATATTAATTATCCCTTTTAGGTAGACTAAAACATAAATATAAGTATATATTATGAAATAGTACTTATGTAAAATTCAACTAAATACAGGTAATTAAACGATATTTATATACTTAATGCAGCTAAATTTCTATTGTACAGTAACGGTTTGGAGTGGATGACAAAACTTGGCAACTGCAAAACGGGTGTTGCGATTTCGGGAACATGCTTACATCAGACGCCCGGTATACCAGGGCCTAATTACCATCTCCTTAAAGGAAAGCTAAGGGATTTACAAGGGCTTTTAATTGACTACTAAGTAAGGCAAATTTTCTGATTTAGTTCAGTCTCAGTAGGTACCCTTTTATGCAAATACATTTTAGGGTCTCAAGGATCTTTGAATGTCATGAGATTCGTAAAAAAAAAAAAAAAAACACGTTAAAATTGTCACAATGTGATAGATAAAAGACTCAGATAAAATGGGTCCATGTTATGGATATTGGCAAACTCTCTATCTATCGAAATAACACTTCACACATTTCTTATTCCCAGAATTATTTCTCCCTTATCATGGTTACAATTTGGCAATACGAATAATTATCTCTCTATTATATAAAACAGTTTTTAGTCGCCGTGCAATATTTTATTTACATACACTACTGCAAACCCATACTCTCCTAATACTTATTAAAATTTTTTACCCTGGTGCCTTAGAAAAAATATTTTTGCATTAATTATTATATTTTCTTCCCCTGGCTATAGTTCCAGCGAAACGGTTAAGAGAATAGCGCAGAGATCTCCTTGAGTCCTGCTTTTCCCTCCGTAGTTGGAGGGACAAGCCTGCCTCCGAGTTCCCTCGCCTGATTGTAAATACTGTATATATATATATATATATATATATGTGTGTGTGTGTGTGTGTTTTTTTGTTTTTACTAAATTTACTTATCTTTAAGTTATTTTATTTTATTTATTTTAAATACTTTTTTGACAATTATTTAGTTATTTTTTGCATATGTGTATTTCATTTTATTTTTTTTACATAGGGTGTGAATGTTATCTTACCTCCCTACAACCAATATTTAAGCGACAGAATGTTATATTATTCAATAAATAAATATAAAAAAAAATATTACATCCTTCCCTTTCTCAGACTCCTGGATTGGCATCCACACCCCCAGATACAACTGAAGGGAACGTTGATGAACGTAAAAAAAATTACTAATTTAGAAATTTTCATTGTTATAAAGTATTCATTGAGAGAGTTTTCTTGTTTTCGGCAGGAATCCTCAATCAAAATAAGGCCACGATCTCCTCCTTGGTTAAAGGGTTGGTCCGTTTATATATATATTTATCCGTTTATATATATCATAATATCGATATATATATATATTTAAATAATAATAAGTTTCCTAATTTTATTTTTTAAAAGTTTACATTAATTTAAGTATTAAGTATTTCGCTTGGACTGTTCCAAACTCTTTAAAATTAATTGATTAAATTTTCATATAATTTAATTTAATCATCACAATTAATTTCATTTAATCGTCAATTAATTTCATACATTCATCAATTAATTTCATTTAATCATCAATATAATTTCATTTTGATTAAATTTTCATAAATAAAAATATTTTGACATTTCAGGCTCTTATGCCAATTTTCAAACCGAAAATACATATCTTATGGTCTTCAATTAAATTTAGATTCAATAAAATGCTATTCTATATATATATATATTATCGGTTCTAAATTATTCCATAAGATTATTGTTTTTATTATATTTCTTTTCTTTTATAATAAATTCCACATGTGGGCATTGGATTGTTAAATTTAGAACATGAAGGACCAAATATATAGTAAAAAAATATAATGAAAAGATTAATCTTATGGAATAGTTTTTTAACAAATTGACGAAAATTAATTGTATTTATCTTTAATCGACGATCATTGTCAGTTTTTGGGTAAGAAAATTTATTAAATTAATTTTAATATTAGAGTTTAATATAAACCATGCGAAAATAAATAAAACTTATAATAATACAAAATAAGCATACAAAAAAATTAAATTAAAAATGACTGGAAGTAGGGGTGCCCAGAAGGCTGCTACATGGCGCAAGCTGTGCTATTGCTATGTTCCTGGCCTCGCGTTTCTACGGCGAGTAAGGGGTTCCAGGAATCGCATTTATTTGTATTTAATAATTATATTTGTATTCATATCGGTTCCAGAAGGGAACCGATCTACAGAAAAATATATTAATTAGGTATTTAAAGGTAAGATACCACAGACCCCCTACTATAGTATCCTAGATTGAACCATATAATTTTTATTGGATTTCCTTTCTAAAGGTATCATGTTTTTAAATTTACTATTTGTTCTATATCTAACTGGTGGCATGCAAGGTAGATGGTAAAAGTACTACGTTGGTTTACTAACTATTATATTTACAGGCTTAAATAAAACCAAAAACATCTATATACAAAATAATAACTAAACCTATATACATAATGAATAGTTGAGAATCATACTAGAGGAGAATGCTTGATGTTTGATTAAAGTTACATGTGTTATATTGACTCTATTAATTAATGATTGATGGTTGCCAACACAAGTTTACATCTGTATAACTAAATGAAGGTTATTACTTAGCTGGTGAGGGGTGTTGTCGGTATCTCTAGCTGTTCTGGCTACCTCTCTGGAAGCTCCGTCGATCTGGTCCTCAAGTCTTCATCTTGCTCCCTCCGGCTGTGTCCTAGCCTGAGTCCCAGCTATCAGTCCCTGTCTTGCTCTCTCCGCTTCTCCTGATCCAGTCTCAGCCTGTGTCCCAGCTCTCCTCCGACGAGTCCCAAGAGGAAGTGCTCAGTCCCAATTCTCTATTTCCCACCTTTTTTCATCCCCCTCTCTTTTGGTAGTCTTTTTCCTGATTGGTTGAATATTCTCAGCCTAAGGGATGACCACGCCCTCTCCCCCAGGCCAAGGCAAAGCAGCAGGTACAGATTTCCATATTTCTGGTGGAAGGTGTGAAAAGGTCTTTCGGGATCCTGTTTAAACACTTAGTTGTCGGTCTTGGTCGGTGGTTCTTAAGGGTTTTTATTACCACTTACAAAAGGTTGTCCTAATGGGACGTTACCCTCCCTCAGGTACCCAACCGCCAGATGTAAGCACTTCTGATGTTTATTTGTTTATACCTTTAAACTAATTATTCCACCGACGGTCTTTACAATACATAGCACTATTAAAATTTTTGAGGGGAGGGGGGCAGATTTTGACAGGTTTTTGAAATTTTGAAGGAGGAACATTTTGACGATGTTATGGATTTTCGGAATGATAAGTTTCAAATTAGGTACAAAGTGTAATTGAATATGGCCTACAATTTTTTTAATTTTATTTTCATTTGCACTCTTTTTAAGAAGAGGAGAGGAATAAAATATCTTGGGAGGAAGGGGGTGGGGGTGCATGCTTCAGCAACCTTGGGGGGAATGGGCACTCCTGACTAGAGGGAACGTTGGGAAAAATGGGAATATTTTTAGATTAAGTACCTGAGAAACAAACCAATGTTTCTCCGGTACTTCGTCTGTTTTATTGTTTTATGTGTGTATGTATGTATGTATGTATTATTAGATTGTAGTATTTATATTGTTTGTATGTGAAAAGGAATTTGTATATAATTTGTATGTCCAAAAAAAAACCGGATTGATGAGTATGCTGTGTGTCGAGCAACCCTGCGTAGTAGGGCAGCACTGCTTTCAATAAAGTATTTCTCTCTCTATTAATACAGTCTGCCACGCTGAAGGGCATTGGTACTAGGGCTATAGTATTCATCCACACAATATGTACATAAGAAAGGAAAATAAATAAAAATAACCAAGTAAGAAGGGAAAGAAAAAAAATAGAAAAGATATATATAAATAAAAAGATAAAGTAATATACAAGATAAGTAAAATAAAAGATTAAAGCCGAATGATTACAAAATAAATAAAACACATTCACACTTATGTACCCTATTTACATTGGCCCAGGGGATTCTGAATCAAACTTTGTCCCCCAATTGTGGAAGCCAAAGCAGGACTCCAGGAGATCTCAGTGCTTTATCTAAAATTAATTTCTATTCTATTATTTTTTATATTTTAATATTTTTTTGTTTTCGGTTAATTTTGGAAATGTTGATAAGTTCTATATATTTTAGCCACGATGATTTTAATTTTGACTTTTTATTCCCTCCCTTTTTTTTTTATGTTGACAAAATTATTATTATTTTTTTTTTACTAGTTCCCAGCAATAAGTTTTTTTTTTGTATTTACAATGTATATATTTGTGATAAGCAATATATAGATAAATATTTAATTAAGAAAATTAATAACTCTACAAATCAAATTCTTTGATTGAAAATAAATCGTCTTCCCTCAACGATTAAAACCACGGAGAGCCTTGATATAGATATATTTGATAAACATCGATAATATAATGGATCCTTTCGATCGATATGAGATGTTGTATTTCATGTTTAATTTTTAATCCACATATTTTATGCCTAAGACAGTTTTTATACCACCAACAAACAACTTAGAAAATAAATTTTAAAAATTGGTATGGGTTCTACCAATGGGTAGCTCCTCTTCATGTTGTACATGTCATGTTACCAATGTCACATTTACTTGTTTTATTTTCTATGTAATACAGTTGTAAATTTTATTAAAATAAAAAAAATAAATAAAAAATTTGTAAGAGTCGTTAGTTTATTAAAAAAAACATTTGAGAGTTCATTAAGATACATATATCGCTTTTGAATTCCAAATAGAATTGGTTTAGATATTTTTTATCTTATTTTTTTTCTTCCCTCGTGAGCAGAAGGCTTTATTAAGGGCTGCTATGTGTGGTGCTCTACCCTTGAGCAAAGAGTGAACCTATTTACTTTTGAACATTTGACTTCCTAATCCCTTTTCTCCAGCTCCCCTATTCCAGCGCCACTGCCGATTCGAATTTCCTCACTCCCAGATCGTTCTTATAACCCAGAGAGAAACGGTTCCGATTGGAGGTCAAACCTTAGGAAACCATTTTTCCTTAAATAACTCAGTCCTTGAAGTACTTTTAAAATTAATCTCAAGAGAAAGGACGAGATAGTAATATTTCAAAATATATTGCTCTCATAACCGTCTTTTTAAAAAATTAAATACAATTAGTTCAGTTAAAGTGATTAATTCACTAATGAAAATGTTTGTTTTCATTCAATACTAAAACAATAATGATATATATATATATATATATATATATATATATATATATATATACATTTTTTTTTGGTCTCTCCTTGCCTTTTAGGCTATACAGGGTTTTTCTCGGACCAGGGGACTGGGCGGGAGAATTATGCCGAGTTAAAAGTCCCTCCGGGCAGGGTATTTACAACCCCTGTACTGATTCAGACACCTCAACTCTGCCTGTCTGCTGGGAGACTTTAGTCGTTTAAAATTATTATTATATACACTAATTAATATTGTCAATCAATGTTATATATATATATATATGTATGTATGTATATAATAAACGAATTATTAATTAAAATAAACTAAAAATAACATTATTCAAGAAGTCTCAGATTCCGAAATAGCATTCTTTAATCTACAAAGGCACCTCTGATTGAACACTGGTGCTATAAATGGCGTATTAATGTAAATTAATAAAAATGCAAAACACTCCGACCCACTGCCTGTCTACCAGTACTCATTAATTCCATCCAGCTTCCTTACTCAGACTCAGTCCGGTATCTTGGCTTTCTCTTAGACCGAAGACTAACACGGAACCCACATAACAGACATAAAAGACATGAACTCAACCGACGATATGAGCAGCTATATAGACAACTGACTAGAAAATCACATCTTTCAATTGACAACGAATAACTGATCTACAAGACAATGAAATCTATTTGGACCTAAGGACTGGAACTGTGGGGACATCAAAATTTTTTAACATTAAACGCATTCAATCCTTTCAGTTCAACGTCCTTCGAACAACAGTTGATGCTCCGTTCTATGTAACCAATAAAACCCAACACCATGCCTTAGATATCCCATTTGTCCTTGACCTTATCCCAGAAAATGTTTTCTAATTCCATCAAAACCTTACATATCATCCAAATCCACTTGCACAATCCCTATCTAGTTCTACCCATCCCTACAATCATCCTCGAAGGTTGAAGCATTAGAGGTCTAGAGACCTGTTGTAAGCATATATTGGAGTTCTGGCAATGGCCAGATTCCCCTCTCAAGCTATGTATGATCTTAATGCAAGATAGATCTCTTTTAAAACTCAATACCGTTCGAGTTGTGCTCAATGTTAACAGTCCTGCAACCTGGAGCCGGCTTAAAACACCCTCACAAGGGCCACCTGAGGTCCATCCTTAACGGTTAGGGTTTTACACCTGTGAAAAACAACAAACAAACAATAAATATAGCGAACTTGTCCTAGAAATCCCAGAATCTAGTTCGCTCTTCTCATCAAGCCCTATGTTTTTCTAATTTCTCGACAAAACTATCATATTGTTATTTAAAATACTTGAATATTTTGTTTCCTATTCTTCCTATTCTCACCTACGGCGGAGAAAGTTGGACAAACATTATAGCCACATAACAGCAGCGGAAATGCGATTCCTACGTAGATCGGTGGGCAAAACTAGGAGGGATCGCATTAGAAATGAAACTATCAGAGAACAGCTGGAAGTGCCTGAACTCAAAACTACCTTGGAGAACAGGCAATTAAGGTGGTTTGGACATGTTTGCCGCATGAACAGGGACATGGACCCTATAAAGATATTAGAGGCCCCACTCACAGGGAAGAGGCCACGAGGGCGTCCCAGAGTCTCATATCAGGAGTTCATGGAGAGGATCGGAGGTATAAGAGGCAAATCCTTCAACCAAATAAAGCGGTTAAGCAGAGACCGGGAAGGGTGGCTGCATTGGATAGAGGCTCCTCGACGCTAGAAATGGCATTGTGAGGAAGATAAAAAAGAAGAAGAATATTTTGTTCATTGACATTTATTTTCATTGCTCTCCATTTAATCGGATAATGAAATCGTTTCATGGAAAATAAGAAGAAATCTCTTAGCGGAGAGCTCAAACAAATATTGAGTTTTTAATTTCTGATTACTAAGATTTGTTTTTGTTTCATATAGAAAAATGATTTATTCTAATGTAGCCAATATTTAAGCTGAATTAAGCTGGTTCTGCCCATACTCACGCAATCATTATTTCCTATAGTTCCATGTTTACACACGCATTCCTCATTCCGTCTTTCAATCAGACAAATTTAAAATTGCTTTAAAAACTTGAACCATTAGAACTGTGGCCCTTATAATAAATACTTTCAATTTTCCCTTACCTTTCCTATAAGAGCCCTTAACCTCTTAGCATTCTTCGGAGCGCTAAGTATTTTACTTAATTAAAAGCCTTTCAGTTCATTTTATTTGTCTCGTCTGAAAGGAAAGCCATCATTTTGTAGTCTAGGGACACTAGACTTGTTCCTCAGAAATCCAATTAGTTCAATCACTTGTATTTAAGTAAGTTTTCCTTTCCAGGTGACCCCTTAGAGTCTGAATCTTGTACGTTTTCAAAACCTGACTAACGGATATCATTTATGGCGTAAATTAAAAAAAAAAATTATCATAAATTTTTATCGCAATGTTTAATGTGATCGAAAGGCAATGACAATAAATACCGGACGGCTCGCAGGTAAATGCGAAAGCTGTTTATTTGCCAGCAGAGTGACTATAACTCAGTGGTTGGAGATAAATAGAGGTGGCTCCTAAAATAAACTTGGCTCCCGTGAGTAGACTAATGGTTAGCGCTTTAGTAGCACTACTACGCTTTAGTTGCGCTTTAGTTACACTTTAGTCGTGATCGCCTGAAGACGGAAATTATTTTCTTATTAAAGTATTTTCTTCCATCGATGGGTTTTGACGATTATGTGAGGATGTAAAAAGGAGTCGTCTTTTTATATGAATCAGAAAGAAAGATGCCTAAAACGGGTGAGTGTTAAAAAATTCGGAAAAAAAAATATTAATAGAGAATATAGGGAATGAAGAAATCAAATACTTTTAACTTTGACACTGTAATGACCCCAAATACCAAGTAAAATTTACATAATGTGGAAATTGAAAACTATCCTATTTACATATTTCGTCCCTAATACTGTAATTCCAAATTTTTCGAATTATTAAGAGGAAAGATATGGCCTCTACTTTTTTTTCCCCAGAAGAGGCGAAACTTTGGATAAATTTAAAATATACTTTTTTAATTGTTAAGACTAAAAAAACCTTTTTTCTAAAGATATTTAATAAAGTATCTTTCCTAAGAACATCTTTTATAAGAAATAAGTACCTAAATTGATACCTTTATTCTCAGTTCTATATTTCAACGTTGCATTCACCACCTCCGGAATCAACTTACTCATTGTCTGCATAGATAACTTTTTGAACTAAAAATATCACTAAAATGACATCACTCAAAAATGTTGAAATTTAGTCATTCTGTGGTTTATAAAAGCAAAGAAAGTTGTGTGGTTTGTAAAAGCAGATGGAGTGACTAAATTTTTATTGCCTGTCGTCGATATATTAAATAGACATTTTGTATTTATAATGGTCTCAATTACTTGTTATCTGTAGGCTATAAGTTTTAGCTCGGTTTAAAATGCACTTAAAAAAATTTTATAATAGCCCAACATTGCCAGAAAATAATTTCTATTCAAAGTAGATAGGTAAGTGAAAGTTGTGTGTTGCGCACACCAGATTTTTTTTTTTTTTGTCTTGGCAGCATGAATTTTTGTTCTGTTCAACTGTAATTACTATCACACTCTCCCCTGGCCACCCTACAATACAGGTTCATCACCTGAGGAGGGTCAAATGTAACGTAGAAGACTCTTCCAGCCGAGGGATGCCGTGGCAGTTGAACAATTCCAGTTGTAGAAGTGTCCCCTTCCAGAGACGATTCCAGTTAGTTAGGCCGCTCCTTACACAGCTCCTTGGCTCCGGCCCAGTGTTGGCTGTCGTTCAGTTCTCCAAGGGTCAGCCCTCTGTCCTTCTGTGTCTCCCTTCAACCTCAATCTCAGAATCTCTGATCTGTATATCTTGTCACATCCGCTTGAGAAAGCGGAAAATCGGTGACGTAGCTCCTAACGGTCTTCGTTATGGTAATTCGTAGACGGGACATGTATTTTGTAAAAATATGATTTTATAGGGCTCATATTTTATTTTAAATTCATTCTATTGGAACAAACATATTTTACTTCATAAGATTAAAGTTCATATCGCGTCATTCAAAATGCCATCATAGGTATACTTTATTGGTCTATCCCCAATACACTTCTAGCAGATTCAGGATTTAATTTGGGAGAGCTTCATTCCGAAAGCTTTTTTTTTTCATATATATAGATAGATAGATAGAAAGTAAACTTTATTCTGGGACGAGGTCCCTTATGAATAACAGATATGAACAAGAAAATAAAAATAAATCTGACCAAAAATTACATTAGTCAATATTAAAGAATATATAGTATCTTCAGTAAAATTATATTAAAACAAGTAAAAATAACACCATTTTGAAAAAAATCATTATTTAAATTAAAAGAGAACAAAATAAAATAAACATGGGTTGATTTTTAAAATTAAAACTCTATCAATTTTAACAACCATTCACCTGAGTCAAAATCTGTTTCGCAATATTTATTTCATTGTATAACGTCATTTTGGGATGTGAGAAGGAATTGGTAGAGATGATATTTAAATGAGGACAAGGAAGAGGCATGGCCGATATCAGAAGGCAAGGAATTCCAGAAGGCAGTGGATCGGGCAATAAAGGAATATTCAAACGTCTTAGTTCTATGGGAAGGGATATAAAGGTCGGATACAAGGGATTTTTTTTCTGGGAGTGGACCACGGGTTCAAACTGTAGGAGACTGTAGATGTAGAAAGTGTGTCGGGTGTTGATCGTTTGCAATAGGAAAGATCCAAGGAAATATTGTCTGCGGAAAGAAGGGAAGAGCCACTTTAACTCGATGTACCGAAGACAAATCTTAAGCACCTATTCATGAGTCGCTTCAATCTATCCTCGAGTACCATCGGGATACCTCCGTACACCATTCGGGATACCTCCTTACACCATTCGGGATACCTCCGTACACCATTCGGGATATCTCCGTACACCATTTGGGATACCTCCTTACACCATTCGGGGTACCTCCGTACACCATTCGGGATATCACCGTACACCATTGATAATTATATATAATGATAATTACTTAGGGAAAAAATAAAGAAACTAACTACCTCTATGAAATAGTGTTTAAGTGATTCTTGAAGCCCTATTAAATGTAATTACCCGAACAATAATACTTTAAGAGATAATTTTTTACCACAAAACATGGTTATATTTTACCATTTTGGGGAGCACCTTCAGCCCGAAAGCCAAAAGCATCCCCCCCAGTAGATCCGCCTGTGGTTTTGTGTGATCCAACTAATAAGTAATTATTTATTTCAGTTATACTAAATAATACAGTATAGTTCAAAAGCAAAAAGATCTACGGCTGTGAAATTACTTACTTAACTTAGGTGTGTGACTGGGATGCTGCAGCAACTTTATTGCTGAAATCGGCTTACTGGTAGTGTCATTTATATCATTGATTTTACGAATTTTTACAATAGGGTATGTCTTTATAGAGAATAGGGTATTTCAGTTGCGTTTGTAAAATTGGGTAATAAAGTGCGAATGATATCTATGTACAATCCTCGAACCCCTTGGAATATTCTTAGAGCGGCAAAGTCTGTTCTCTCCTTTTTACGGGGAGCATCCCTCTCGCAGACAATCCACCATTGTGGCTGCCCAGCCACCTGGAGATTCAATGGAAGTCATTTACTGGATGGAAAGTGGGCCAGTGCCGGTAGCATTGTTCAACTGGAGGTTGAACTAAGTGTATTATGAGAGGTGGGGAAGAAGGCTAAGTAGACGAATTAGTCTTTAAATTTCCCTCAGGTCCACTTTGTAGTCCCTGGATGAGAGCTCCCTCGCTATTGGCACCCGCATCGCGTTTAGTCTCCTCTTAACTAAAATTATTCTGAAAGCATCCACCGCCTGGAAAGGTTTCATTACTCACTGAGAAATTGCTCTCTCGACTAATCATTAGAAAATTACGATTTCCAACTCCATCTTTAAGAATATAAAAGGATATGAAAAGGCCAGGTTATTGCGAATTTCCAAGATGGATCCGTTTCAATTATATTATTGATTTGAAAATGTCTTTGTTGAAAATTCAGCTTTGTTTAAAATAAAACTTAACTCTATTTATTTATAAATTTTATATATTCTCACAACAAAGAAATGTAAATATCAGTGTGTACAGTTCCCTCGAGATATGCGTTCCCAAAAACAGTTTTTTTATTCATGAAATGTACAACTATATAAAAACAAATATAAATCTGGTAAATTTGATACATAGTTATACAATGGTACCCATTGTGCAACCCATTAGTAGCATTATAATGAAAGTTCTAAATTAGGAGTTCAGGTCTATCTTCTTTACAGACACCACGAATGGTAATCAGGGGTCGAAGATGAAGCAAGGTAAGAAACGAGAGGATTAGTATGGTTATGAAGTTTATTATGGAAGGATAGGCATCTGTATTGAACCAAAACATTAAGGTCTTTATGGATTAATTTATTTTTTACAAAGTAGAGAGCATTGCGGATTTTACGAAGAATTTTGGATTGTAAGGATTGGATGAGAGAAAAATTCAATAGTAGAGCCCCAAAGTTCCAACTCCTGAAGTCCAAATAGGCTCTATTACAGACATGTAAATGAGTCTTTTGTAATTAATTGGAAGCTTAGAGAGTTTTTTCTAGTAAGTGTGCCGGAGTAAGCGAAAACATCGAGCAGTTTCTTGTCGTTTCAGACTTGTGTGAGGATTCCAAGTGAGAGGTTTGTACATGTGGAGTCCTAGGTATCGGATTTGTACATGGGTGTTATTAAAGGATACTGTAAGACATGAGGTTTTGAAGCAGCACAGAGTGGCAGATAAAAAAATCAAATAAACGTTGTTGGGATTAAATATCAGTTTGAAAGAGGCCTAGTTTCTTTTCATAACACTTAATTTTAGAATATCAAGAATGAATAAGAGGACATGAACAAATATTATTTAAAAAATATACATATTCTTTGGATGTTACGGATGAAAGTAAGTGCATTATTTAAATTAATCAAACTTAACAATCAACCATCATTTCTATAGTAATTTTAAATTATCTAAAATAACTTTTTTTCTGAAAAATGTGGGCCTGATCATACAATGAATTAATCTAATGTTATATTATATTAAATTTGTAGTTGTTAGGTCGTAGGTCTGAATTCTGTGTGAGAATAATTGAGTATTGACAAGACCTGTAGAAACCGATTTTAGCAACTTTACATTTTCCATTGTATGTAAGTACTTTAATCGGTAGGACCCGGATGGATCATCCACCATGCTGGTATTTCATTTTAATTTTAATTGTTTGCTGATAAGTGGCATCGCACCTGAGAACTATTTTGCAGCCAATGAAATCTTGATGATTTCTTCGCCAGAAATATGTCACTATCCCGAACTAGGATAACTATCCAGCAAGTAGTAACTAACGGAAACTATTTCGAGAACGCTACAGAGAATCCCAGGAAGGGCCTTGTATGAAATAAAACGAACTCTCTCAATTATGTCGGTTTCCTCAAGTTGGAGCAACTCATAGCTTGGAAACCAGAAATTTCGGAACACTCTCTCCCTATACTTGATATTGGGCGATATTATAGTTCCCCATTATCAACTTATCAACTAAATTCGAATAATTTGTGAAAAGTACGGTTCTCTCGTTGGAAGCTTAGCTTGATTGTCCAAATTTGCAGTGACCTTTAAATATTTTCCTGTGGGAGGGATCTCTATCATTCCCCATCAGTCAATTAAATTCTGGTCCCACTACTGTAATATGTATAATTAATTAATAAAAATACCTTTAGAACAAACGTAGGTGTGCTTTATTATCTATTACAAAATATACCATCTGTCTTGTCTTTATCTAACTAACATGTGTAATCGATTATATTATAATTTATAAATAGAGGTTGCAGTCTTATACTACACCCTTCCCTTAATCCTCACAAAGTCTTTTTGGTGGCTTCACCAGGCGGCCCGATCTGGTGCGCATACCTTCACTAGTTGGAGATGCTTGCTGAGCTTGATCATTGGAAATTGACAGTCCTGGTAACAGCAGGGAAGAACCATTCTGCGGGTGACGCGGAGATTGTCTCTGTTCCTCCTGAAATAAAGCATTGGAGGGTTGGAGTAGAGGATCAGAATCAGAATCAGTTGGGTTGAGTAGAGGATCAGTGTTAGGTGTGGTGAGGCGTCTTAAGTGGGATGAGTTTCTTCTATATTCGTTGTCATATTGGTCTCTGACCAAGTATGATCTTGGTTCAGGGAGAACCTTTGTAATAGATCCTTCTTTCCATCGATCCTTCCATTTAACATAAACTGGTTGTCCCATCTTGAACTCCTCTGATTGACGAGAAGTTGAGTCATAATATTTTTTACTTTTGAATTTTAGAAGCTCCATTCTTTGGCGCACATCATCGTCTGGTATTTTGGGAATAAGAAGATCAATGCTTGCTGGCGCCCTGGTTCGCAGTCTTCGACCCATCAACAGTTGGCTTGGAGAATACTCGAGCCCAGAAAGGGGAGTTGTTCGGTATTCTAGAATGGCTTCATAAATGTCTCCTCCTGAATAAGAGACTTTCTTTATCATTTTCTTCGCGACACCTATCCCTTTCTCCGAGAGACCATTAGATCTAGGGTAGTGAGGACTAGATGTACAAATTTTAAATCCCCAATGTTTGGCAAAAGCTGCCATTTCTGCACTACTGAACGGGTTGTTATCACAACGTACAATTTCAGGCGTGCCATGATTACTAAAAAGAATTTTTAGTTTTTTGATAATTTCAGTGGATGTTTTATTCTTGAGCGGTATAATATCCAACCATCTTGAGTAGTAATCTTCTACAGCCAGAAAAATTTTCGAATTACACTCGCCTATGTCCATACCAATAACTTGAAACGGAAATTTAGGAATTTCATATGTTATAAGAGGTTCTTTAGGTTTATTGTTTTGGAAGGTTTGACACGTGGAACAAGAATTTATGAAGTTTGTAATGTATTCGGACATGTTTGGCCAATACATGAGGCTCTTAATACGGGAAACGGTTTTGTTTATTCCAAGATGAGCTTTAGAATGAATTTGGCTTACGAAGTGACGTCGGAGACTCGGTGGTATAATAATTCTATCATTATAAAATAAAATTCCTTTATTTTCTGAAAGTTCGTCTCGGAGCCCATAAAAAACCTTTATTTCACGTTCCAAACACTTTTTATGAACTCCTTCCCAAGCATTCCTGATACAATTTCTAAGTTCACCGAAATCATCCCTGGTGGCTTCTTGCAAGATTTTTATATCCTCTGATGGCACCGGCAACAATTCTTCTAGCGTAATGGCATGAACCACCTGAGAAAAGTCTACGTCTTCCGGTCCTTCTCCTTCAAGAAAGGCTCTTGATAGCATGTCCGCTATATACATTTTGGAGCTTGGTATATAGGATAATAAAAATTTATATTTTAATAGCTTCAGTTGCATTCTTTGGAGTCTTGAAGAATTTTTATACAGCTCCTTATTGAGCACTGCTAACAACGGTTTATGATCCGTGAAAATCTCAACATTATTATGACCGTAAATAAAGTGGTGAAATCTATTGACCGAGAAGCATAAGCTAAGCATCTCCTTCTCTATCTGACTGTAATTCTTTTCTGAGTCATTAAGACTTCTCGATGCAAATACGACTGGTTGCCCGTTTTGGAGTAAACAGCTCCCAAGCCCATCCTTACTGGCATCACATTGGATCTCGATTTTAAGTGACGGATCAAACAGTTTGAGAGTGGGCGCATTACAAACTAAAGATTTTATAATAGAGAAAGCTTGCTTCTGTGAATCAGACCATTGCCACTGAGCACTCTTTTTCAATAATTCCCTAAGAGGGGCGGTGACTTGTGAATAGGCTGGAATAAATTTGTTCAAAAAATTTATTGCACCTAAAAATCTTTGAATTTCCTTCGGAGACTGAGGTTCTTTAATATTAGAAATGGCTCTTACCTTGAGAGGATCCGGTTTGATTCCATCTGCTCCAAATACTAGTCCCAAATATTTAACTTCATTTAATTTAAACTGGAGTTTCTTGCTATTAAATTTAATGTTGGACTGTCTGGCCCTTTTTATAACCTCTTCCAAACTTTTAGCATGTTCAATTTCTGTTCGGCCCGAAACTATTATGTCATCGAACATTATTTGCACTCCCTCTATGTCTCCAAATATTTTAGTATTTTCCCTTTGAAATATCTCCGGAATATTAGACAAACCGTAGGGCACTCTTAGAAATCGATATCGACCAAATGGGGTATTCATAGTGCATAAACGACTCGAATTCTCATCTAGAGGAAACTGATGGAACCCTTCCTTCATATCGAGCACAGTAAACCATTTTTTCCCACTAAGGTTAGCAGTTAGTTCTTCTTGAGTAGGTATGCTATAATGTTCCCTTTTTATGTATTTATTCAATGGAATGGGATTCAAACACAGCCGAATAGATCCATCTTTCTTTTCAACTACCACTATGTCATGAACCCAATCTGTAGGCTCTTCTACTGGTGTTATTACTCCTAAGTCCACTAACCTATTGATTTCTTTTTTAAGTTTAGATTTGAGAGAGGCTGGAAGTCTCCTCGCTGGCCTCACAGTAGGTACCGCATCATTGCTAAGCGTAATCTTAACTTCATAGGGAATTTTACCCAGACCAGTAAAAACATCCTTGTTATTTTGAATAAATTCTGGTTTTCCATCTTCTAAATTTTTAATAGTCAAATCATCAACTTTAGATAAAGTATAAGCTCGTTTAATTAGCCCCAATTTTTCACACGTTACTGCACCAAGTATAGGAGATGAGTCACAATTCATTACTACAAATTCAATGTCACAATTCTTCTTTTTATAATTAGCCTCTAAAATAGTTTTCCCCAAAGGTTTAGAGATAAAGCCTCCAAATGACTTAACCTTCATTGAAGTTTTAGTCAATTTACCATCAAGTTCTATTTTATTCCAAATTTTACTGGGCAAAATATTAATATCACTAGCCGTATCCAGCTTAAAAAGTACGGGTACATTATTAATATAAATATATTCCTTCCATAGATCTGACTTAATAGCATTCACATCAGTAATAACGTTACAATCAAACATTGACTCGGACGATGAGTCTTCTTCAACCTCATTCACTGCAGTTCTCTTTTTTCGTGAGATGCACCCGATTTTAAAATGACCTAACCTCCCACATAAAAAACATTTTTTCCCAAATGCTGGGCAATCTCTTGGTCCGTGAGTGGTACGGCATTTTTTACATTTATATTCAGTCTCTTTATCAGTCTTAGTACGTCTGGATGTAAAAGGTTTGTTTTTATTAACCATATTGGTATAGTTAACATTAACATCACCTAACGTGCCTTCTCCAACCATTTCCTTGCTATAAGATTGACTTATTTCTGCTGCTCGACAAATTTGCGTCACCTCCTGCAATGTTAGCGTTTTGGTCTCCTTAATCAATACTTTTTGAACTTCTGGGTCATTATGGTTACGCACTATATGGTCAATTAGCATTCTATCCGCGAATGAAGTTTTACAATCGGCTTTAGAGCACACGAAATTGCAGTTGAGTGCTTGACTTTTTAGCTCAGTTAAATAATTATCAAATGTTTGTCCTGGGGAATGTTTTATCTTATTGAATTTAAAGGACTCCATTGCCAAATTTACTTTAGGAATACAATACTCATCAAATAATTTTAAAACAGCTTCTAAAGTATCTTTCTTACCTTGGAATGTAGAATGTATTTCTATGGCTTCCTCACCCATTTGTGTTAATAGAAGAGCTATTTTCAATTCCTCATCTGTTGATTTATACTTCTCTATAGCCTTTAAATAGAGAATGAAGGCCTGTTTCCATTTTGGCCACTTCGTTGCAATGTTCTTGTCAAATTGAAGAGATTGCAGCCGCAAATTAGAATTATTCATTTTCAATTTGTTGGTATTTCACCTGACACCATGTAATATGTATAATTAATTAATAAAAATACCTTTAGAACAAACGTAGGTGTGCTTTATTATCTATTACAAAATATACCATCTGTCTTGTCTTTATCTAACTAACATGTGTAATCGATTATATTATAATTTATAAATAGAGGTTGCAGTCTTATACTACACTACTGATAAAGTATGCAGTAGTACATACTCTACCTGTGAAAAAACTCTCAAAGTCCAAAATTGTGTTATTTCCATTTCTATCTATACTCCTTTTTAGTGTTGCCCAAAATCGGTCTTGGTCTTGCACAAGACCAAGACCAAGGCCAGGTAACAGGTAAAATCGATTTAAAAAAAAAATTAACACAAAATAGTTACTGATACTTGACATTCTTAGTTACTATATGTTAATAATTGGCACTACCAAAATACTTTTGCATTTAACTCCTCTAATTTTTCATTCGGGCTTAGTTAGGTTTCTCCTATCTAAAAAAATACAGTAATATCTCTATGGTAATAAACTAATAAGTAACTGCAAGACTGTTGCAAGACTCTTGCGCATGACCAAGACCATGACCAAGACTGAGTTCGCAAGACCAAGACTCGTCTCGGTCTCGCATTTGGGCAACACTAATCCTATTTTGAGCGCTCATGGACTGAATTAATATAGTTTGTGACGGAGTTGATTGATGGAAGATATAAGATAACCTAACCTTCAGTTTTACTACATCAGTTTGTAGTTAATTAATATTTAATAGTTCAATAATTGACTAATGCCTGGTTGTTCACGTACAATTGAAATTGAAACTCCAACTTGTAATGCAATTCAAACAACATTTGCTGCCGAGTATTTCTATAAAGCACTATTAAATGTAGCTACAATATGGCCAACATAGGGGCATTTAAAGATGATGTTACGACCCATTGTTGTGATAACGAACCATTTTCGAACATTGACGATCACCGCTGGGTGCAGCACGGTTATAGCGGCATTATCGTTAGTGACCGGGAGAATTAATATTGCCTTGCCGATGACGTGATGGGAGCGTCACGCGAATCCATTATCGTCCTCCCATTTATAGGGGCAATACCCTTCCGGGGGAGGGGGGATGGATGTTAGTGTTCAAAGAGGGAACAATTTTCGAAAAAGGGAAAGAAATCTGGGTATAGAAGCTCTTTCCTGATGTTCGTTATAGCTTAGTTAAACCTTGATGGTCCCAAAAATTTTTGGAGTGAAATTGAAGCTTTTGAAATAAATGTGAAATTATTTAAAACTAAAAGTTTTGCTATCAATTTAATCAAATGTAAATTATTATTAGATTGCCATTACAGACAGCTACATGTTAAACATTGTTTATGTATTCATTTTTTTTTCAATGCTATTCTTTATGTCTAAACTTGAATTAATATAACTTAAAAACATGAGCATATATTTTACTAAAACATATTTGAAACTCAGTAAATTTAACTCTATCAATTATAAATGGCCTTATCCTCAATAGAAGTCAAATTCTTAAAAAATAAATACACCAAGATAAATCAATATTAGGAACAATTTTTTAAATATTTTATTTCTTTATTGGGTTATATTACATTTTGTCATAACTGAGAATATTAGTAACAGTTATAAAAGAGTTCATAAATACCATATTTACAATAAATAAAGAGAAATTAAATAAAACAATAGCAAAATAATAATACTATTTTATGTATAATACTATTTTAATTAAAATAATACTATTTTATGTATATTTAAAAAATATATATATATATATAAACTTAAATACAAGCATACTTATATACTATATTTACAAGCATTCATTCAGGGAAACTCTTAGCCAGGCAGGGAAACCATCCCCTCCACCTGTGGAGGTAAAAGCAAGTCTCTTGGAGATCCCAGCGCATTTCTTTCAGATGCGTCACTGGAGCAGTTGAGGCTGTGTAAAGCCGCTATAACCACAGATGTACGTTAACTTAATTACAAGTTCTTGGAACCACTGCCGTTACAAGTTTTGAAGAGGATTGCTTGAGTTTTCTGGGATAAGGTCTAGGATAAATGGGATGTTAATGTCATGGTGTAAGGTTTCGTTGGGTATATAGAACGGAGTATCGATTATTTTTCAAAGGACAGCTCGGCGTTTCTGATTACTTCAGCATTTACTAGACAAACGCTCTAAACTTCCAATTAATTACAAAAGACTCATATACTTGACTATAATAAGGTCTATTTGGACTTACGGAGTTGAGCTATGGGGCTCCACTAAACCATCGAATTCCTCTCGTATCCAGTCCTTACAATCCAAAATCCTCAATGCTCCCTACTTTGTTACAAATAAAACCATCCATAATGACCTTAATGTTCCTTTTGTTTCAAATCTGGCCCAATCCAAATACCTATGTTTCCATAATAAACTTCAGAATCATCCCAATCCTCTCGTTTCTAACCTTGCTTCCTCTTCAATTCCTGATAACCCTCCGAGGCGTCTGAAAAGAAGATGGCCCCGTGATCTCCTAATGTAAACATATCATTAGAGTGCTACCATTGGGTAGTTACTCAGCAAGTGTTTTTCATGTCATTATATACATTATGTTCTAATTTACTAGATGTATTTATTTAATACAGTTGTAAATGTCTTTAAGAAATAAAAAAAATGTTAAAAAGTGTTGCAGTCCCCTCCACAGAACAAAAAATTAACTAACTAAAACATTTCCAAGGTTATATGAACAAATTGACATTGATGAATTAACAAACATTTTTAAACATATTTTGACGACGCGTCTTATTCAAAAACGTGTGGAAGCGAAAAACGAAATAACATTGAGGAGATAATATTAAACAACCGTGAAAAATTAATATTTTGAAATGTAGTTATTTTAAAAGTGTACTAATAAACAAATTATAACAATTGGAATGAATTGAAATATATGAGCAATATTTGTACTTGACTGAAATATAAGAGCAGTTATTTCCTCAGGTTGGAATGAGAAATTCCTAAGCTCCAGCCAGCAATGCAACGTGTAAATTTATCTGAGGCTGATGTAATGCAAACTGTGGAAGCCTTGTTCACTACAAAAATCTAACTATATTTAATAAAACTGCTCAGTAGCGGACAATTATGAATGAATCAACATTTATTATAATAAAAGTTCATATATATCAACGCAAACTTGTATATTAAAAATAATACAATTTAGAATTATAATCTGTAATTATTGTTTGAACTTTTAGATTCTTAAATTCCCAGTATACATAAATGAACTAAGCTACTATAAATTGGATTTGTTCTCAGCCTCACTGTCTCCTTTCATTCTCTTATGTACACATTATCCATTATAAACTTTCCAACAAAAATCTTTGTTTCATGCATGTTCGCGTCTGTTTTAGAGAACATTGGTTACGGAGAACGTCCGTTATGCAGAAGTCAATTTTACTTTTAAATTATTAAAATAAGAATGGGATTAAATTTTTTCCAGTATAAGGAAGTGCCCACAACGAGAAGTTTAACTGTATTATGTTAAATATTCATCCATGTCCTATTTAACTGGTCATTAGTGTTGCCCAAATGCGAGACCGAGACGAGTCTTGGTCTTGCGAACTCAGTCTTGGTCATGGTCTAGGTCTTGCGCAAGAGTCTTGCAGTTACTTATTAGTTTATTACTATAGAGATATTAGTGTTTTTTTTTTTTTTTGGTTAGGAGAAACCTAATTAAGCCCGAATGAAAAATTAGAGGAGTTAAATACAAAAGTATATTGGTTGTACCAATTATTAACAAATAGTAACTAAGATTGTCTAGTATTAGTAACTATTTTGCCTTAATTTTTATTTGAAAAATCGATTTTTTTTACCAGCCCTTGATTTTGTAACAGTTAGGCGGCCTTGGTCTTTCAAAGTGCAAGACCAAGACCGATTTTGGGCAACACTACTGGTCATATATTACGGTACAATTTTATTAATGATATGTGAATTATTTACCAAATATTTTTTTTATTTTTTATTTATTTATAATTATTTATGAAATTTACAACTGTACAAATTAATATACATTCAACAAATGTGATACAAAGAAAAATATGACATGACAAGGCTTGTAGAGAATCTACCCATTGGTAGCACTCTAATAAAGTATCTTTGTACATAGGTGTGAATGTGATTTATTTACTTTAATTTCATCTAGCTTTTATCTATTATTTCATTATTTTTTTTGTACACAGGCATACGGATTTACTTATATTATTAATATCAATTGTATGTACATATTGTGTGAATGAATCATGTAGCCTTAATATTGATGCCCTTCAATATGGCAGAATGCATTAATATTCAATAAAGAAAGTAAAAAATAAATAAATAAAAAATAAAGTATCTAAACTAGGAGATCACGAGGACAATCTCTTTTCAGCCGCCTAGGAGGGTTATAAGGGATAGAGGAGGAAGCAAGGTTAGAAACTAGAGGATTAGGATGGTTATGAAGTTTATTACGGAAGGATAGATATCTGGATTGGGCCAAATCGGAAATGGAACATTCAGGTCATTATAGATTATTTCATTTGTTACAAAGTAAGGAGCATTAAGGATTTTACGAAGGATTTTGGATTATAAAGATTGGATAAGATAGGAATTCGATGGTTAAGCGGAGCCCCAAAGCTCAACTCCGATTTGCCAAATATATTTCATTTGCAAATTCAAACAAGACGTAAATTAAATGATTTTTGTTTTTATGACTCTTCAAACTTTCCCTTCTTCCAATGATATCCTAATACTTTATTTTTATTTATTAAATGAAATTTACAACTGTATAAACAATACAACTAGTAAAAATACACACATTAGAAGTAATGACATGAACAGACTTGAAGAGATACTGACCAGTGGTAGCACTCCCTATATCCTAATACTAATGTCATAAGAAGCAATATTTATAAAATATTTTAGATAGAACGTAGCGACCCAGTCTTTATCCAATCGAGTATTCTTCTACAAGAATATACAATTATATGTCACGGAGTGATGAGATGTTTGTTTATTTTTTCTTTCCTGATGAAGCCTGAAAATCTTTTAACAGATTTTGTTTTTTTTTTACTTTTATTTCTAGACACAAGGATGCGTAATTGTATTATTTCAATTATAACATAATTTTAAGGAATGAGACGAAATTTGAAACAATGCATCAACTACGACATCCTACTAGCTTGACATTGGATGTTGGCAGCTACAGATTTTAAAAAAGTTTAACACTGCTAAATTTCTCTTTTTGGTGTTTTATTTACTCTTGTAATAAAAGGTACCAAAGTCATTGCTGTCATTTACAACTTTTAAAAAGAAATAAAATTTGTGAATGACACTCTGGTTATATTACTAAAGTTAGAAAATTGTCTTTGGAGCACAAGTGGGAGTATCTCGTATGGTAGTTGTTCTGATCACGATGAAGCTGATTAGATGAAGATTGTGATTAAAAAAAAAACTTTTAAAATTGTTTTCATTAAACTTAATTTCACAATCTTCGAGTAAAAGATTATTGTTTAAAAATACTTTTCCCCTAAAAGCTTACCATGAGGACCACTAATCTAACTCTGAACGACGCTCCACAAAGTTTCCGACCACCATCTAAGTCCGATCAATCGGCCACACTCACCCAACTACCATCTGTTATAAAGGATAGTTTGGAGTTTCAGAAATATTATTGTAGTAATATTGATACCAATAGTAATATATTACTGCATAATAGTAGTTTTCACTTTTCTTACAAAGTTTTTGTTTCTGATTCTAGTAGGGATTTCCTAAAACCTCTAAGTTGGGCCCCCATTGAAAAAACTTGTGCCATACAGTGGGGTGAGCGTACGGTTCTCTCGGTTGAGCATCGAGACAAAGAAAGTTAAACTTAGGTTAAAATCGTTTTCCCGTCATGTCATCAGCGATTTTTAACACAAAAGTGCCATTAATAATGGTATTATATGAGATAACAATTCCCAGAAGGAATATCATATGTTTTGTATTTATAACTGGTATTTTTTGCTTAAACTTAGTTTGTGCTGAGCAGATTAAGATACTTCTAGTGATTCCCAAGACAGTTAAAATATCGTTTTTTAAAAATATATAGAATTACTATATAATTGTAAACAATTTGATTCCATTTTTCATATCGTCCGGAAAACTAGACAAACCCTGTTGTTAAAAAAAACAGTTTATAGATCTTGCCTCAATCTGTCACCTCGTAAGTTATCGAGAATTTAACAAGCGGTAACATTGAACTTGAAGGGCCTACCATTATTTTCTACTTATTTAATTTTTTTTTTTTTTTTTTTTGCGTAGGAAAAACTTAAAACTTATGTTGAAAAAAATGAAATACAAAATAAAGTCATGGTCAGGATGAAAACATGGTCAGGCCTGATAGATTCACAGAGAGGAACGGAGACAGACTTAAAGTGGAATTCCTTCGAGAAAACTTTATTGTGAAGAAATAAAAAAAAAATAGCTAAAAACTTACTTTTTTCAGAACAAAAAACAAAAAAAAAAAAAAATGACGTGTGTATTTTAATAATCGGGTAAGAAGCATTTTGGTCGCCTAACGTAAATAATTCATAACAACGAAAATCTAAACAAACCGTTTGCGGACATACCTTTAGAGAATTTTTTTATTTTATTTTGAGGTCCTTAGTTCATTTATGCAGTTCGGCCACTGAACCTTGAAACACCCTATATTTGTCTAGGGAGATTCGGAAGCACATCTGTATATTCAGCCTATTAGTGATTATGGACTGTACGAATATTAGTTATTAAACTGTAGTTTTCCATTGTAAAGTTTACTAAATTGAAATTATGAGATTTTCATTGCCTGCCATAGATAGATTAAATGTTTTCACACTAATTTTAGGTGGATAATGTTAAGATATCACAAAGAGAAAATTCATCAAATAATTCACTAATTAAATATTCTAAACGATTACATGACGATTTTTGGAATAAACGGATGTCGATACCTAATTATTTAAATATAATATCAGATCTAGAATTACTAAACTACAGTAAATGTATTTAAGTTTATAAACATATGCTTTATACATCCATGAAATATTTTTATATTTCACTTTCACAAAAGTATAATTAAACAGCATTTTAAACAATGCCATTGTCTTGATTCGGTGGATTTTAAATACTTTTTTCAAACTTAAAAAAAATTTTAGAAGTTTTAGTTTAGTAGGAAAACTTCATTTAATTTCCGTGGAAGCATATGATTTACATTAAATAATGTTAGTTTTCAGAAATTAGTATTTATATTTTATTCGTTATTCTCCGTTAGCTTCTACAACTTTATATATTAGATATTATTTTTTCTAAAATTCTCCGCTTCCCAACGCTATATTATACGTATACCTTCTTACTATAATTTCAACAGATTCATTTTCGAGCTGGATAAGCATTTTTCTATTTTTCTCCTTTTTCAATTATCAAATTCTTTCAAAAGTTGTATTTACCCTTTTTTCATAACTGCTAACAACGAGGGACAGTTAATTTTTTTAAATAAACCAAATTAAAGGTATTTTAGAGGAAGAAATTTTGAATATTGGGCATTTAAATCCTGTAAGACGGAATCAATGTGGATTAGACCTAGCTGATTAGTGTTGCACAAAATCGGTCTTGATCTTGCACTTTGTAAGATCAAGACCAACACCTCCTATCTGTTGCAAGACCCAGACAAAGACTCGTAAAAAAAATCGATATTTTGAATAAATATTGAGGCAAAATAGTTCTTAGTACTTTACAATTTTAGTTACTATATGTAAAGAATTGGTGTAACCAATATAATTTTGCATTTAACTCTTCGAATTTTGCGTTCAGACTTAGTTAGGTTTTTCCTATCTAAAAAATTACACTAATATCTCTCTAGTAATAAGCTAATAGCTAAATGCAAGACTGTTACGAGATTCTTGAGCAAGACCAAGACCTAGACTAAGACTGAGTTTGCAAGACCAATAGTCGTCTCGCTTTCGCATTTGGGCAACCCTGTAGCTGATATATATATATATATATTTTTTTTTATTGAGAAATAATACATTTTGCCACACTTAAGGGCACTGAGTACTAAAGGCGAGTGAGGCACATTCATACCATATAATATAGCTGATATTAAAGATCACTTAATAATACACTGATATACCAAGTTTGAGCCGTTTTCGAGAAAATCGTCAAAATACGTAACATCGATTACATAAAGTGTCACTTCAAGTTAGACGATTTCAACGAAAAAGATGCAGTAACATCTCAGGTATATACAAACCTTTATTTATTTTTTTTTTTTTGTTTATTTAATGAAATTTACAACTGTATACAAATACAACTAGTAAATAAGCGCAAATATAAATAATGGCATGTACAGGCTTGAAGAGATACTACTCAGTGGTAGCACTCTCTAAATAATTTTAAGTAAGAAGATCATGAGGCCATCTCCTTTTCAGAAGCCTAGGAGGATTATCAGGAATCGAGGAAGAAGCAAGAGTGGAAACAAGCGGATTTGGATGGGACTGAAGTTTATCATGAAAGGATAGATATCTGGCTAGATCTAAATCATCGACATATGGTACATTAAGGTCTTTATGAATGGTTTTATTTGTGACAAAGTATGGAGCATTAAGGATTTTACGGAGTATTTTGGATTGTAAGGATTGGATACGATAGGAATTCGATGGTTTGGTGGAACCCCAAAGCTCAACTCCGTATGTCCATATAGGTCTTATTATAGTTATGTAGATAAGTCTTTTGTAATTAATTGAAATATACAAACCTTAAATATGCAATTTCACTTTTATACGACTTTTCGTTTATGAGCTAGACTGGTCACAGACACATACACACACGATTTTGCGGAACTTGGTTTTATGGCCTTAAGAGACCTCAAAAAATGTATTTCCGTTGAAAGCTCAGATTACTATATATCGCCCCTTACCATATATTTCATATATAGGTAAGTGAAAGTAAAAATAAAGTAAATAAAACTAAAAAATTAACTTTTATCATAAAATTTAATATGAAATTAGAATAATATAAGCAATTTTCAATAGTAGTTTTTCAACATATTTCGAATTCATATCCCCAATGTAAGATAGTACATGGAAGAGTTTGGAACTGGGACTGAGAGGAAGGCGGGAGGGGGGAAGAGGGGGGAAGAATGGGATATGATGAGGGTCTTCGGACGAGGCAAATTGTTCCCTTGGAGAAGAAGTATTGCATAACCACCATGTGTCGCCTCCAGCTTCCAAATACCCCCCCCCTTCTCTGCCAAGGTATTGATTCATAAGTTGTTTTTACGAAGTACTTGGGTTGCACGGTTGCTTTAAACAGCAGCTGCTCTATAAATTATAATAATCATTATAATAATGTTAATGTAATTGTGTATATATAGCTGTGAATGAGCTTTATTATTTATTTAATCTTTTGTTTTATTTTTTATTTTCCCCCCTATAATTAAATTCATTTATTTTCCCTCCAATAAATCCCACCAGATTACCTTTACCTTTCTTCGTAAACCAATGACTTCCTGTCTTACAGTTTCCTTTAACAGTACTAAACTTATTCCTGTTGAGCAAATCAGCTACCTAGGACTCCATCTGGAAAAACGACTAACTTGGAATCCTTATACCAGACCACTCGGCGTTTCCGATTACTTCAGCACTTACTAGACAAACGCTCTAAACCTCCAATTAATTACGAAAGACTCATATACATGACTATAATAAGACCTATTTGGACTTACGAAGTTGAGCTATGGGACTCCACTAAACCATCGAATTCCTCTCGTATCCAATCCTTACAATCCAAAATCCTTCGTAAAATCCTCAATGCTCCCTACTTTGTTACAAATAAAACCATCCATAATGACCTTAATATTTCTTATGTTCCGGATCTGGCCCAATCCAGATACCTAACCTTCCATAATAAACTTCAGAATCATCACAACCCTCTCGTTTCTAACCTCCCTTTTCAATTCCTGATCCGAAGCGTATGAAAAGACGATGGCGCCGTGATCTCCTAATGTAGACATATAATTAGAGTGCTACCATTGGGTAGTTACTGAGCAAGTGTTTTCACGTCATTATTTCCATACGTTCAAATTTACTAGATGTATTTCTTTAATACAGCTGTAAATATAATTAAGAAATAAGAAAAAAAAAATTATATTTTTCTTTTATATATATATTGAATGAGTGGATACTTTGAGCTCTAATGCTTATTGTCCTTGAGTGTGGCAGATTGTGCTGATATTCAATAAAAATAGAAAAAAAAGTCATCTATTTGTTTTTTTTTTTATTTCAATGAAATTTAAAACTATATTAAATGAAAAATACAACAAGTAAATGTGACATTGGTAACATGACATGTACAACATAAAGAGAAACTACCCATTGGTAGAACTCAAATTAAAGTTCTATATTAGAAGGTCCCAAGGCCATCTTCTTTTCAGACGCCTCGGAGGGTTATCAGGGATCGAGGAGGAAGCAAGGTTTGAAACGAGTGGATTCGGATGGTTCTGCAGTTTTCATTTAATTAAAATGACTAAAGTAACATGCTTCTCCTGTCCACATATCACTGTGGGCCAGAGATCAAATCTAGTGAGAAAAAAATGTTTTTTTATACAATATAAATTCTATTTAGAACAAGAGTACCAAGTATAACTTTTGATTGACATCAATATTAAACATACACTAAAAAATCTAATGTATTCATCTAGAGGAGGAGACAGATTGTTGGCCCAACGGGGTGAATAAAACTATATTATGCCAA
The DNA here is from genome assembly GCA_928085145.1 of Nezara viridula. NCBI lineage: Eukaryota > Metazoa > Arthropoda > Insecta > Hemiptera > Pentatomidae > Nezara > Nezara viridula. The sequence goes on from OV725078.1 coordinate 41,900,889, forward strand.
TCATGTGTTGCTTTAACTTTAAATTTTTGTCTGCCATGAACGAATAAATAATTACATACGTAAATGAATATTATTTGTATTAATACATAAAATAAAGTCAGAAACATTAAAGCTCTTTCATAAGGAAATTTTACAAAGCCTCGAGGAGAAGATATGAAAAATCATTTATTTCTTCTCTTTGACGCTTGGAAAAACTTTCTGATGAAAGGGCTTTAATGTTTCTGACTTTATTAAATATATTTTGTTTTTTAAATAAAAATATGAATGTAATATTTGTCTCTTCTGCCCCAACATTTTTCAAACTTATTAATGTTGTCATCGATATATACCAAGGATTTACCAAACAAATACAGTTATTTAACTAATTAAAAACAAAAACTAATCATCTGAAATCAAAAAGTTATTATACTATGTTTATTCATAGTTTAGCTATGAGATAGACTATGAATAAACATTTTATAATCAATCCAAAACCCATTGTAACATATAATATTCTCCTTTTCGTGAAATTCTCCTGTAATCCACAGTTACCTTTTAATATATCTATGATACTAAAGAGCAAACAAAGCTTTCACCCCTCTCTCTTAATGGTATTGAAATTCCAAGGACCAATAAAGAACTGCTTACAATATGTACTCAAAACATCCAGTTATCGTTAAAATACACAAATATCTTCACACTCTGGAAAATTTAGGAAAATCGGTTTGTTTTATATGGGTTTCCAGTCACGTGGGTATAGTTGATAATAGCTTGCGGATACGGCAGCCAAACAGGCACTCGCGCTTCCACACCGAGGTACTCCTATCCTGACCCCTCCAGAAATGAGTTTTCCTCTCAAAAAAGAATTATTGGATAGTTGGCAATCTATGAGGAACGAAAGCCCACCTAGCAAATTAAAAGCTGTTAAAAAATCGGTGAAACCTTAGATCATATCAAACCGCTCTAATCGTAGAGAGGAAGTCGCCGGGACCAGGTTAAGAATAGGACACACGAACCTAACCCATATACATCTCATCACTAAGCTGCCACCACCAAATTGTCAGCATTGCAATAGCCTTCTCACAGTCAACCATATTTTCCAAGAATGCCCTTATTATACTTCAAGCCTAAATCGATTGTCTCTAAAACCGGATATATCAGCGGTATTAAGCAACAACGAATCAAATATAAAAACAGTGATACAATTTCTTAAAATACATAGACTGTTGAATAAAATATAGAAATAAATATAATTTTAATTTTATTGTTCTTTCTTTTTTAATATTTATTTTAATATATTTCATCTTTTATATGTTTCTAAATTTCTTTTTATTTATTACTATATCTATTGTTAATTATTAACTCTCCTTTAAAGAGTTTACAAATATAACCAACTCACAGGCGTCGATGACCCTAGGGGTTTTACGCCTTAAAGCCAAAACAAACAAACAAGAACTGCTTATAGAAACTGGTCAATTAATATCTCATGATATGAAGGAGGTTAAGATGGAGGGGGCATGTAATTCGGAGCGATCCATTAGAAAGCAATGTCAATGAATGCCTCAATAATAGGCAATAAGGAATCACGTGGAAGGCCAAAATTCAGATGGGTAGATTAAATCAACAATGATGGTTTTGAACTGCATGAAGATAATTCAGTCCTCAATTCAAACTCAGTCTTGGTCATGGTCTTGGTATTGCCTAAGAGTCTCGCAGTTACTTATAAGCTTATTACTATAGAGATATAATTGTAATTTTTTATATAGCGGGAAACCTAACTAAGCCCGAACGAAAAATTAGTGGAGTTAAATGCAGAAGTATATTAGTTATACCAATTATTAACATATAATAACTAAGATTGGCAAAGATTGTCAAGTAATTACTTTGCCTTAATTTTTATTGGAAAAATCGATTTTTTTTTTACCAGTCCTGGTCTTGGCCTTGCAACAGCTAGGTGGCCTTGCAAAGTGCAAGACTAAGACCAATTTTGGGCAACACTGAACAGAAACAATGAAAATAAATGTTTATTAAAAAAAATGAGAAATTAAGAATAGAAGGAAATGTGGCTCAGGTTCTCTTGAAATACATATGATTTACGAATTAGGTTACATTACGATGGTAATAGGTATATATAAATAGCTCCTTCTTATTTAGATACTCATCTAGTTTAACAAATTCAAGATTTCAAAACTTTTAAAAGTCTTAGGACTCGAGTCCCTACATGTATGGACACGACTGCAAACCTTTCTATTGCAGCTTAGAGACAGTCCCAATAATGCAATAAATTAATAAAATTAGCATTTCTTAGGATGTGACAGATTGTAATATTTCTCAAAAAAGGATTGATAAAATTTGTAATAATTATATTGATTGTGTCTAATTACCATTAGTGCGATTTTTAACGTAGTAAAAAACGAAATTCTATCAATATTCTAAAAACGTAATCATTAATATCCTTGTGTTCATGATTTTATAAATAACTGACTAATTAGTTGAATATATCATTATATCGTTTCTATACGTTACGCTGAATTCTCTACGGTAACGTTATTTTTACTTCAAATCCTGGTATTCTTTTGGATAAGGGGGCCATTTAGTTGGAGCTAGGCCTATCTCAGCTCAGTGAGGGCACACGTCGTTCATGCCCCCATAAATCAATCAGCCCCCTGATCCCTAAAGACACAACCTCAGTCACAGGAATCTGGACCTCGCTCTCCCTACATCAGACCTTGTCAGGATGTAATGTGGGTAGAGCAAATGTAAGCAATCCATTTTCTTTTCAAATACATTGTATACTATAATACAACTTGCTGACCCTTCAATGGATTATCACTATCCATTTTCGATCGTCAATTTTAATCATTTAAGGATTTTTTAAACTTATCTTCGGTGGTTGGATAGCACTGTTATTATCTTGGATTTTTTTTACATAGTCCAAAGGTATATCTCAATGGAAGCGGAGAATTTCGAGATTCCATCTGATTCCGTTTTTTAATCAGATGTCTGATCGAGCTTGAGCGATTAACCATTACAGTTTTTTTTTTCAGTTTTTTATGCTAATATCGAAATCATTATCGAATTTTTGATCGCGCTAACACATTCCGTTTATTAGGTTTTTGATTACACTAAGAGAACTAAAATAGTACAGCACGGCTGCTCAACTGTGCTTATTCAAACAGCATACTAATCAGTCAACAGATATTATTTACCCTCTCTCTCTCCCCCCAAAAAAAGAGAGTTTGGTGGGACCATTGTAATATTTAGCTAATATTTCAGGAGCATTATTCAAAATCGAGTAATTGAAGGAAAAGATAAGTGGTGACAGGAGGATTCCCAACGGATCTTAAATAATAGTTCTTCCTCTTCTTCGTTCTCAAATAATAATTTCTGCAATGGTCTGCATCTGCTCCATCCCAACACTGAGTCTCTGCAAGAAGGGAGAGGGAAGCCCTTTCTCTACTTTGTTCGGTATTTGATTTGTGTCATGTATCCATATTCTTTGTATTGTTTGATTTGGTTTCTTCCGCATCTTTATTTAAAAATTACCGAATCATTAGAAAGGCCTAAGCACGGTCTCTCCCTATGGATTATCTTTCTCATTTCGTATCCCAGCGATGAATTTAATTTAATTGGGGAAAAAAAAGAATTGCCCTGTTTTAAACCTGATCTGAATGTCCTATAAATTTAATTATAGGATATGTTTTTCCAACGTACATTTTAATTGCTTGTTTAAAACGAAATTAATGTTTTATTACCAATGAATGTTACGATAAATCCTTGTTAAAATTCGATTACATATTTATTTATCATATAATGAAATTGTGTAATAATTTAATAATAAAGAGACTAATAGTTATTAATATTTAAAGTTAATTTTGTGAATTGAGCTTTTCATATTCAGTTCAGTGAATTAACCTTTAAGTTTTACTTTGGGGAAATTTTAATTTATATTTTTCCTCTACCTCTCGCTAAGCCTTCTTTGGTGCGGGATCTTCTGTAATCGCATTTTATCCACATTTGGGTAGAGGGATTTTGGTAACAACCTTACTCCTAAGTATCAAAGGCTGTAAATGTTATAAATAACTATGGCTGTATTATAATGTTTTTGCGTCATTTTTTTACTTTCCTACCTATACTAGGTAAGGAAAGTATTGCGATCGGGTCAGATTTTCGATACACCGTTTCCGACAGATTTATACGTTTCAGAGCCCCCTGAGTACGAAAAACACATTTTAAGCCATTATTCTGTCTGTCTGTCTGTGCCAACATTTTCTCGGGAACTACTGAACCAATTTTGTTGCTTTCTTTTTTATTTTGTAGGGTTTTGACTACAGATGCCTGTAACAGAAATTGGTGCTCCAAGCGCCATAGCTGCTGCACAATAAATTAAAAACACGTTTTTCTATAGACTTAGCGTGAAAATGGCTTTAACGATTTTTATGAAACTTTTCTATGATGTTATAATAATTGTTATAACAATAATAATTACTTGTAATAATAAAACACCGTTTAGCCTGTGTTTACGTATACTAGGTAAGGAAAGTATTGCGATCGGGTCAAATTTTCGATATGCGGTTTTCGACGGATCTATACGTTTCAGAGCCCCCTGTATTGATGATGTATTGATATTCCGATAATATTGACTATTGATGGCCATCCCTAGCTGGAATTATTATGGCGGAGTGTATGCTGTGGAATTTTACACCCACACTATGTAAATATGGAAACTCGGCCGTTGGCTTCTCATATCAATATTTTTTTATTTTCTCCTTTCTTATTTCCTGGAGGTCCAATTTAATAAATAATCACTCGCAATTTGTAGATTGTTCATTATTAATTTATATGTTTCGGGGAATGTTGGTCTTCCTCTTCAGCATCTAAAATTATATGATTTATATAGTTTTGTGAATTGAATAATTCTGGATACTGAGCAGGGGGACAAAGACTCCCTGAAACTCATAAATTAACATTAGTTAAGAATAATCTAAAAATTGTGAGTGATTATTTATTAAAGTGAACTTATAGGAATATAGTTACGCAAAATAATCAATGAAAACAGGACAAAACTAGAAATTAATAATTTTTGTAAAAGTTGTCTTTCTATCAAATATTTAATAACTAATCCTGCTTAAAATATTTGTTTTGAAAAAAATGTAATCTTTCTCAAGATATATTCTTATAAAGAATGATAAGCTGTTCTCGTTGTGGAGTAAGTGAGTCTGTACCTTCATTCGTTATGAATATGACCTATCGAGACAGTAAAATCATTCAATGACTGCGTAGTTTACTTATATACTTCTCCTCCCTGGCTTGCAACATCCTCGCAATCCCTCGTTTTCCTAATTGGAGTATTACCCTGTCCTCAGAATCCACTTCCCAACCACTGGTTCTAGGAACACACCATGTCTTTAATGAGACGATGTGTAAAAACCTGTCCACTTGATCCTCCCGCCTCCGACCAAAGACGATTTCAAAAAGCTTAATGCTTCCCATCCTCTGCCTCCACACAACCGGAAGTAGCAGAAGGCTCTTTCAAGTGGGCCACTCTACAAAGAAAGTTTGACTTAATTAGAAGGTAAAGAGGACGGGAGAGCCATCCGTTGGGAATTATTAAAGGCTATGGGAAAGGTAAAGGCTTCCTAGGATTCATTAAAATGGGATAATTAAGGAGGCCTTGGAAATTATGACACTCCCCAGGGGACCTAATAAAACAAAAAGGACGTCAACCCCCTCTCCCTCACCCCCTCCCCCTCAATGCCGATTTATAACCGCCTTATTCATTCTCTTTTCTCGTTATCTTGAAATAGCTTGTTCTTGTCCTCCGGCAACCTATTTATTGGGCATTTGAAAGTCCCTGAAATACTGCTGTTTCACATTGTGTTTCGTTTTCTTTTTTTATTTCTTGGAGAAGTTTCGCGTTTTAGGTTCCTCCAGGAGTGTATATCACCTCGGAAGACCCTTGTCTCAATGTGGCGCAGTTTATTGAAGTCGATGCTTTCACGTAGACAGAATAAAAAAAGGGAAGAATAAATCAGGGGGGGGTTTCATTTGTGACGGGCTTGCCAGCGATTCTTTCATTGTTTATTCAACAGCGACGTTTCCAACATTGTCAAAGGGGCATATTTTATTTAATACCTTTTATTCTATCTTTAGGCCTATAAATCATTTTTTAAACATTTAAGAATATGTTGGTAGTATAAATACCATAAAACTATAATTGTAAGTCATAGTCTACAGGCATATAGATAAAGCCTGTCGAATTGTAAAAAGGTATCTTGCGTAAATACATGTGCTATTTACCCAGCAATGCTTTATTTCGCGGCTATGCCGATATCACTAATTTAAAGTGGTATAATACAATTTAGTAATGAAATTAGTATATTTATATTAGTATATTGTTTTTTTTTCTGTGGAAATTACAGAACTCGTACTGTAACCAGCCTTCTGCATCTCTGCGTATCTAGGGCAGTTTCTTCCTAGTTATCTGCATGGCAGCTCTATTGGATCTTTGTTAATTCAATCTATCCATCTGGATTTTGGCCTAATTAGTCTATATATATATATATATATATATATATATATATATATATATATATATATATACTACCTATGCAAACACGAACTAAGATATATGGGCTTTTAACTCTGTATTCCAACAATATTTTTATTTATGTAAAAAGTTAATTATCAGTTTGCCGTTGAAACATTAAACTAAATCACTATGGTTGACCACTAAAAAACTCCTTAAATTCAAAGATCTTAACCACCCACTTATTACTGAAACCCAAACCTGGTCCAGATCTGATGATGAAAAATCTCAAATATATGCTCAACACCTCTCAAAAACATTTAATCCACACCCAGACATCCTTAATCCAACCCACCTTGAGTTTATTGAAGCAGAATTGGATACCCCACTCCAATTGACTCCTCCACCTAAAGCATTTCATCCTTCAGAAATATCCAATATCATTAATAGATTACCTTCTCGCAAAGCTCCTGGCCATGACCTAATCATCTCCCAGATCCTAAAATGTCTTCCTAAAAAAGCCATATTGTTCCTAACCTATATATTTAATGCTGTACTCCGCACCACATATTTTCCTGACTCTTGGAAACTATCCATTGTCAAAATGATACCTAAACCCACAAAGCCGCCAGAACACCCATCCTCTTACCGTCCTATCTCCCGTTTACCCATTATGGGCAAAATCCTGGAAAAACTCATTTTAAAACGCCTGTATCCCATCCTAGACTCTAAACACATTATCCCAGATCACCAATTTGGATTCCGCACATCCCACTCCACTATTCAGCAATGCCATCGTGTGGTAGATGTAGTCTCCTCTGCATTGGAGCGCGGAATGTACTGCACGGGAGTCTTTCTCGACGTTGAACAGGCGTTTGATAGAGTCTGGCATCCGGGACTGATGTACAAACTCCGTGAATTCCTACCTCCTACATACTTCCTCATTATACGTTCCTACCTTACTGACAGATACTTCAAAGTCAATCATAACAATGCTTATTCATCTCTTTTTACTCAGTCTGCCGGTGTTCCTCAAGGTAGTATCCTAGGTCCTATCCTTTACACAGTTTATACAGCTGACATCCCAACCCAATCCAACACTGTCATCACCACCTATGCCGATGATACGTGTATCCTATCAGTTAATAACGATCCTTTAATTGCATCCCAAACTCTTCAATCACATATCACAAGCCTTGAAGAATGGTGTAAAAATTGGAGAATAAAAATAAATTCCAACAAATCCCATCAAATCACTTTTACCCTCCGTCGTAAACCTATGACCTCTTGTCCTACAGTATCCTTCAATAATACTCCACTTATTCCTGTTGAGCAAATCCGCTACTTAGGACTCCACCTTGACAAACGACTCACTTGGAACCCCCATACCAGACTGAAACGACTAGAAACCGCCCGACGTTTTCGACTACTGCAGCACTTACTAGACAAACGATCTAAGCTTTCAATCAATTATAAACGACTCGTATATATGACAATAATAAGACCTATTTGGACTTACGGAATTGAGCTTTGGGGCTCCACTAAACCATCGAATTCCTCTCGTATCCAATCCTTACAATCCAAAATCCTTCGTAAAATCCTCAACGCTCCTTACTTTGTCACAAATAAAATCATCCATAAAGACCTTAATGTTCCATATGTTTCCGATCTGGCCCAATCCAGATACCTTTCCTTCCATAACAAACTGCAGAATCATCCGAATCCTCTCGTTTCAAACCTTGCTTCCTCCTCGATCCCTCATAACCCTCCGAGGCGTCTGAAAAGAAGATGGCCTCGGGATCTTCTAATATAGAACTTTAATTTGAGTTCTACCAATGGGTAGTTTCTCTTCATGTTGTACATGCCATGTTACAAATTTCTCATTTACTTATTGTATTCTCTATGTAATACAGTTGTAAATTCCATTGAAATAATAAAAAAAAAAAAAAAAAAACATTAAAATTCCTTCCATTTCGAATAAGGTCTCGGAGATCATTAGAAATTATTGCATTTATTCTTTTGAATTATGAAAAAAAAATCTTATTTAAAATACTAATTGACCTTTGATGACGAATTACCATTTGTTTTTTTGTCTCCATGACAACAGAATTAATATATTTGTATGAATTATATGTATCACAGACGCCAGGTGCTAGGAAGAATGCAATATAAAATGTTAAACGGCCAATGTAATTCTTCATAAAAGAGCTTTTATAGCCACTGTGGATATATTTAAATTTTTATTAGCGGCTACCAATGGATATGAGTTTTACATAAATTATATATTTTTAGCTTGTTGAAAATAGTTTTTAAAAATATAATTATTATATATTATAAGCAGAATCTGGGTTTTTATGCGAAAAATTAGTCATATAATATGTTAAATAAAAACTGTCAAATATACAACAAAATATGTAGTAATAAAACCTTATAAGTTCAACGAAAATGTCTCCAAATATGCAATTATTCAGCTGGAATATTCAATTACACCAATATGCCGGCAAAGAGTTCTTAACTAAAAATCAAATTAGAGGAAGGATTAACATTAGAATAAAAATGTTTTTTTTTTTTTTTTCCTTGAAATAATTATAAGATAATGTGGAAATAAAAAAAAGGAAAAAACTAATACATATTTGTTAATGGTTAATAAAATAATACAAAATACTTTTTAAGAACTAAAATTTTAAAGTAATAAAAATTTCCAATCAGTAACAAATAAAAACAGGGATAGGTAATTGTATTTAAAAAAACGCAAATGAATATGAAATTAATTAAAACAAAAATTAACACCAAATTAAAAACACGATGTGAACTATTTATTAAAATTTAAAATAGTATAAATTTAACAGTAGTAAAAAAGGAAATTAGTGATAATTTAAAACAAAAATCAGATGCGCGCATCACACGACATTCACTTACCACCCTCTTCTTAGGTTTATAACTATTATACGATCTCTTATTTCTCCTTTAGTTAATTATCCAATTATTTCATATTTTATATATAACTATTTTTAATATCAAAAATTAATTTTAAATGGTTAATTATTCTAAATTAAAAAAAACTAAACGTACTTTAGACGAAGCTAATATTGAAAATTAGCCTTCCAAGCCTTGTTAGAGAACATAAATGAGAATAAAACATTATATTAAAAACTGCTTAATAATACACATATATACTGAGTTTAATCAAAATCATTAGAGGCATTTTTGAGAAAATCGTAAAAATATGTTAAATCGATGATATGAAGTGCCAGTTCCGGTTTGCCCATCCTTACGAAAATATTGCTGTAACATCCCAAGGTTATAAAACCTCAAATACGCGATTTAAGTTTCGTACGACTTTTCGACACACACACACACACACACACCCACACCATTTTGTGGGGCTTGGTAAATAACCAAGTCCACGTCGCATAGGACTTTGGGGACCTCAAAACGTGTATTTCTTGTATTTGAAAACTCAAATTCGAAATCGTTCAGGATCCCAATACTTACGCTTACTATATATTACATGTATAGGTAAGGGAAAGTAAAAAAAAAAAAATTGAGAACATAGTCAAAATAAATAAAAGTGTTTCATCTTTGGAATCGTGAGGATCGATACAAAATTTTAATTTTGAAGAAAATGATGGACTTAATTTTTTTATTCATTGATATTTACAACTGTATTATAAAAAAAAAAAAAAAACTATACATCTCGTAAATGTGCACTCAGTAATATAATAACATGAAATCGCTTGTTGAGAAACTACCTACTGGTAGCACTCAAATAATAAATTTACACAAGAAGATCACCAATCCAGTTTCTTTTCAGACGCCTCGGAGGGTTATCAGGGATCGAGGAGGAAGCAAAGTTTGAAACTAGAGGGTTCGGATGGTACTGAAGTTTGTTATGGAAGGATAGGTATCTATCTGGATTGGGTCAAATCGGAAACATGTGGAACATTAATGATGGATGATTTTATTTGTGACAAAGTAAGGAGCATCGAGATCCTAAGGATTTTGGATTGTAAGGATTGGATACGAGAGGAATTCGATGGTTTAGCGGAGCCTAACTTAAAATTAAAACAATATTACCACTTGCAAATAAAATAAGAAATTTAGAGTGCGGTGTTTAGAAGTTTAAAAATAATAATAAAATCTAGGAAATAAAAAAATCCATCCAAATCAATTAATAAAGGTAGCTTTATTTTATTAATTTTTAGTTGTTTGTTTATTGATAATAAACCTATTATTGTCGTATGAAATTCCACTACCTTACAGTACCGTTATATTTTAATTATATTATTTTTTAATATACTTTTTTTTATTGGAAACAATCAAAATATGTAATTATATGTATTTATCATCAAATATGTAATAATATGCATTACTAAATTTTACCTATTGCCTTTGAGTACACTGATTCGTATAGATATTTGATCACTGGCTTAAAAACCGTGCATAAACAATATATGAAATATGAAATTCGGACCTTGGTTAAAAGTAACATAAATTGTTTAGCTAGATAAATACGGTTTAACAATGAATTGAATTATGAATAAACGAATGCCTGTTCTGTTCATACAAAGAAGTTTGTGAAGTTGAAGTTGAAGATGAAAGTTTGTCAAATAAATAATATTATAATTCCTGACAATATAAATATGAATACTCTGTGTCCCTATTACGTTTTGAGACAGGGCGTTCCTCAACCCCTTGATAATTTCGTTTGACTTATCTTATAATTATTGTGACATATCACTATTAAGTAAACGGCCCGCTGTAATGTTGGAATAAAAGCGGGATGAAACTCCTTTGTATTTATTTCTACTGCTTTATAGTTCATTGAGTGGAAAAGTAAGGAAACCAGTTGCGAGCTTGAGGAACTCCTGCCTCAATCACATTATTCTGAGTCACGGCGGATCTCAAAATGGTTCAAGGGATTGGAACGGAGGATTAGGGACAAATAAGGTTTGAGGTAATTTAGTTTAGGGCTTATGCTAGTTCTAGAAATGGAACCGGTCAGAATTGAGGATTTGTGTTCAACAACATGGATTTCTAGTTGAATAGTTGGTTTCTAATCGGAATGGATAATAATATGCGTCTTCGAATATGAGATATCTGTGTGGAAAATTTTTAAAATTATACAAAAAAAGTTGCAGGTTTATCAGTCTAAGATATTCAGTATATATATATATATATATATATATATATATATATATATATATATATATATATATATATAATATATATATAATATATATATATATATATATATATATATATATATATATATAAGTTAAGCGTCGTCGGACTTAAGAAAACAAAAAAAAGAAGGAAAAGGGAAAAGATGTAACATACACGACTTCTGAAATAACACTGCTTTATTCGTTCCATAAGCCTCCTTATATACACTTAGCCTGTTTATTTACATTACCAGATAGTATTAAGGCTGATACCGCCAGTCTCCGGTCTTTATCTCCCCCCCACCAGTTTACGAACAGGATTTTCGGAAACTTAAATATTGCTAGATCGGAGCCCACGGTGACCAGCCTTAACACTTTACAATTGGTTTTACAGTATATCCTTAAAAGAAAATAAAATAGTTCCACTCAACTGGAAAAATATTAAATACAGAAGAAATAATTAAAAACACTGAAACTAAACACAGCACTTTAGAACTCCTACCACTTGAGAACTCCTAACAACAACAAAAAAAAACACAATTTCCTCTATACATGAAATAATACAACAAAAAAAAAAAAAATCTTTTACAACTTGTTTTGTTTTGACAGCCACAAAAAAAACATATTTCTCTGTTTTATATACAGCGGTGAGGGTACTACGAATCCGTAGGTCTATGTCCCGACTCTATCATTGGGAGCTTTAATTGTTCGATATGAACGGTTCTCCTCTTTCTGGGCTCATTCACGCTCTCAATAGTTACCAGGTTATGCTCCCTAATAACAACCACTCTGAATGGACCCTCGTACCGTAGCAATTGTTTCCCTCTGTTGGTTCCCAATTTCCGGTAAACTATTGTTCCTATTTTTAGTTCCCCCATTTGGTCGCGAACTTGTACATTCTGCCTTTCCACCCGCTTCTGCTTTTCCCGCTTAATTCTCGCCGTTATCTTTCCCCATGTTTTCTCTACCTCTACCCTATTGCTGAGAATTTGATCCACTAACGGTTCGGTAAGCGTAGTTTCCCCATAATCCCGCCTTGGCCTGCGCATCCCGAATAGAACTTCCATGGGTGAAAACCCCGTTACGGAGTGGATCGAGTGGTTATAGGCTGTTACCGCTTTCCTCATTGCCACATCCGGCTCCAACCCTTTTTCACCCTGATATACACGGACGTGGTCGCTTAACGTACTGTGCAGCCGTTCAATACCGCCTCTACCTTTAGGATGTCCTGGGGTGTTATAATGCCACGCAATTTCCAATCGCTTCACCTCCTCCCTAATCGCGGCATTGTCGAACTCCCTACCACCGTCCGAAGTAATCCTCTCGGGGACCCCATAGAACTGCACCCAGGTTTGTAGGGCTTCCGCAACTGCATTGGCTGACTTCTCCATCACTTGGTATGCCATCGCCACCTTGCTGAATATGTCGATTACCGTGACCCACTTAAACCCTTTCCAGGTAAACGTGTCAATCTGAAGGTCCTGTAGCGGCATATTCCCTGTAGGTGTCTCCTCCTGAACTCCTCTGGGGGGGTGTCGATCGTATTTTGTGCGCATGCATATCTCGCATTTCCCAATGACTTCCTGGATGGACCTCTTCATGCCCCACCAGAAATACTTCCGACGCAATGCCTGCAGCGTCTCATTAACGCCTCGGTGATTGGTTTTCCCCTGGTGATATGCTACTGTGATTGCTTGCTGCTGCTCTTCGTCCTGTACCGTCTCCACAGCATACTTACACCGGATGAATGTCCTGTCCACGCCTATTCGCTCGGACCTCCACATTCGCTTGATCTTATCCCATACCGTATTGTTTCCTACGTATAGGTAGTGCGTTTTACCCGCTTCCGAGGCATCCCTCAGTGCCGTACAGATTTGTTCTTCGCTGACCCCGGGCTGCGACCAAATGACGCGGATCCTACTTCTCCCGTACCTTCTGAAATCGATCTTCATGATTCCGGTTGTTCGTGTCTTCCAAATCACCTGACGGTGTTTGTCGTTCACGATCTCCTCTATTTCTTCCATCTCCGCTGCCCTTTCCTCCGCTGAGCTCTCCTCTTCTGGGGAATCTCCCCTGTCCTCAATCCCTGCGGTGTCATTTGCCCCTTCGCCATCGGGAGTCCATTCCCTCAAGAATTGGCGCACGTCCTGCGATGGTCCTCCCCTGTCCTCTTCAACCGCGTTGATCATGATGGCCCTCGAGAGCCAGTCTGCCACCACGTTTTCCTTTCCCGGCTTATACACCACCTCTATGTTGTATTGGCTTAGGATCTCCTTCCATCTTGTGACCCTAGCTGAGGTTTCCTTGAGTTTTCCTACCCACTGGAGGGGTTTGTGGTCGGTATGGACTCGAAATTTTCTCCCGAATACGTATGGCCTGAAATGGTCGATAGCCCATACTATCGCGAGTAGCTCCCTCTCCAAAGCGCTGTACCTTGATTCCGCACCCGTAAGCCGACGGCTCGCGTATGCTATCGGTCGTTCACCCTCACTCCCCCCCTGGGACAAAACGGCCCCTAGCGCGTATTCACTCGCATCAGTGGTTATATTAAAAAGCTTCTCGAAATCCGGAAACGCTAACACCGGCTCCGTCAGCAACCTATTCATACATTTTCGAATGTTATTCTCCATCTCTGGTGTCACCACAATCTTCGCGCCTTTCTTCAACAAATTGTTAATGGGTACCAAATACTCTGCCATCTCGGGTACGAATCTCCGGTAATAATTCAGCGTCCCGAGAAGCCTACGAATCCCCTTGACGTCCCGTGGTACCGCCATCCGCGTGATTGCTTCCACCTTTGCCGCATCCGGTCTGACCCCCTCGCTAGAGATAGTGTGGCCTAAAAAATTGATCCGCGTTTGTCCCAGCAGAGACTTCTCGCTTGACAATTTCAGCCCGAATTGCCGGAGCCTTTCGAATACTGCCCTCAGATGCTCCACGTGCTCGGTTTCCGTTCTGCTAAAAATCAGCAGGTCATCCATGTATACCTGGCATACCGAGTCATCGATGCCCCTCAAAAATTCGTCCATCAGACGCTGAAACGTTATGGGCGCATTCTTCAGACCAAACGGCATCCTGGTGAATTCATAATGCCCCCTTTCAAATGTGAACGCTGTTTTGTGTTGGTCTTCCGGGTGCATCCGTATTTGGTGGTATCCCGCCTTGAGGTCCAGCGTGCTAAAGACCACGGCCCCACTCAACCTATCGAGTATATCCTCGAATCTCGGGATCGGGTACTTCTCGTCTACCGTGTTATCGTTCAATTTACGATAGTCTACTACCACCCTGTATTTTTCCTTATTATCCCCCGGCGCTGCCTTCTTTTTCACCGCCCACAGGGGACTATTGAATGGTGAGGTGCTATCAACTATGATTCCCTGTTCTTTTAGACTATCTAGCTCCTCCCGAATATGCTGTCTCAACGCCTGCGGGTATCTTCTCTCTTTCACGTAAGTTACCCTCTCCTGTTTCAGTGGGATTTCGTGCACCGTCCTCCCTGTTACTCCTAATACCTCACCTTCCCTGAAGAAGATATCCCTAAACTCCTCTTGTAGCAACTTCCTCCAGTCCTCCACTCTGTCCACCGCTCCTATCCGCACCCTTCTTTCTCTCGCGACCCCAATACATCCGAACTTCCTCTTTCCTAACCTAACGCTCCAGACTCCTCTACGGTTTCTAATGCTCGCCCCTACCTGACCTAACAAATCGCACCCTACTATGACTTGGTATTCCCGAGTCATGTTCTCTACCACATGCACCGTTAGCTCACCCTCTTTCCCTGTCCACCGATCAAGCCCAATTGTCGCCTCACCCTCTACACTACAGGGACCACCCAGAGTGATCAGCTGGCAGTCACATTTCTGTATCCGGAGTACCCTCTCGCTCCCGCACCCTTTTCCTAACGCCCTTCGAGTCATAATAGTGCTCGAGCTACCCGTGTCCACAAGACACTTTACTCCCCCGTCTACTTCGATAATTGGCAACCAGCATGGCTTACCTCGGATGTTGTTGCATATTGCTGTGCGGTCGCCTCTCTGCCGACACACTCCTCAGATGTCGTCCCGCTTCCTCCTTTCTGCCGCCGCTCGTCGCTGCTCACTCCGTTGGCTGCGCCTACCTCCTTCACCTCCGCTGCTGCCTGGTTCGTCCGTCTCCGTTCCCGACGCTCCTGACTCCTCGGTTGCCTCCTCCGAAGATCCGTCCCGCTGATGTACCCTGGCTCGTCTTTTCATCCTCTGCACATTCACCTCCATGGGTTCGTCCTGAGGTCTCTCCCTCCTGTGAAATATGTATGGGCACTGCCTTGCTATGTGCCCTTCCGTCCCGCACTCGAAGCATCTGGTGCGCGGACATTGCGCTACTAAATGTCCCGGCTTCCCACACCCGTGACATTTTCTCTCTTCCCTCCGGGGCCCATTCCTCGGCCTCGACGACTGTCCCGATCTTCTTTCCCTCGTCGGGGCTTTTTCTCCACTCGGCTGCCTGGTGTCCCTCTTCTTCCAACCTGTCGGGGCTGTCCATGGTCGTCTATCCGTCACCCGGGTCCAACCCGGTTCTTCCACATCCATCCGTGTCTCCTCCTCTCTGGCACTTAGGTCGATCATCTCCTGGGCGCATTCGAGGAACGATCGCTCTCTGGGCAGTCCGTCCCTCTTCCCCGTTTCTTTAGCCAGCTGGACTTTCAATATTGTCGACAGAAACTCCATCCTGGCTTCGACCTCTCCCACGCTCATTGTTTCCCGCATCTTCTCGGTTATGCGATTGTACTTCGCCACGAGTACTCCCGCATATTGCCCCCTTGACTGTCGTTGGGCCCGCCGCTCCCTAAACATTTGGAATATGTCCTCTTCCGGTGTCCACCTACCTCCTCCAAAAGCCTTCTTCAGCCGCTCCTTAATCACCGGCCACGGAGTCTCCTCGTCCGCTTGGATCTGGTTCAGGACGTTCCTCCTTACTCGGCACACAAGAGCTGCTTTTAGTTCTTCAGCGTCCCCTAGGTTCACCAGGTCCTCCGCCACCTTCACCTCGATTCTTGACATAAGACGATCTCCGCCTTTCAAGAAATGGTTGAGCTCGCCTACCTCGCCTCCGAATCGTTCCAGGTCCGCAATGGCCCTCCGTAAGTCCTGCGTGGTTGTTGCTCTTATTTTCATCCATTCCAAGGCATTGGCGTGTGCTTCTGCCAACGTGTCCCTTGGTAATGGAGGGATCTCCTGGATCTGAGGGATCTGTGCTACCTGAGGGACTTGAGGTATCTGAGGTACCTGAGGCGCGATCTGGGGTACCTGATTGATCTGTGGAATATCCTGAGGTTGAGGAATTTCCGGTACGCTTAGTACTCCCGGTCTAATCAATCCTTCTGTCGGCATTTCACCTTTTCCTTAAACACCAAAAAAAAAAAATATCTACTTAAAAAAAAATTACTTCCCTGACGTTGTCCCGGGTTTCGGCACCAGTTAAGCGTCGTCGGACTTAGAAAACAAAAAAAAAGAAGGAAAAGGGAAAAGATGTAACATACACGACTTCTGAAATAACACTGCTTTATTCGTTCCATAAGCCTCCTTATATACACTTAGCCTGTTTATTTACATTACCAGATAGTATTAAGGCTGATACCGCCAGTCTCCGGTCTTTATCTTATATATATACATACATTATATATACCCAATAATGAAATTATCTTATGAATACAAGTAATAATCTTGAGTGAAAAAAAAAATAAAAGAAACAAGGAAAAATAAAATTGAATTTATTTCAGAATTTAAAATTAAACATTAAAAATATTATTCACTTCCAATAAACAATTTTTTTTTCTATATTGCAGCAACCCTGTAATGGGTGCATATATTTCTACGCGTACCATCTTGCAACATAACGCGTATACATAGTTAGTTTAAGGAACATAGTATTGATATATTACAATTCTTTGAATAATAAGCAAATAAAATGAATAAATGTATATAACAAATTATAGTAATCTAAGTAAATAATTAAATATAACATACAATAATTGAAATGATAAACAATAGTGATACATCAGAGATTAGATAGCGAAAAGTAGAATATTTACAGCAGAAATGTGATATGGTAAGATAAGAACAAAGAATAAAGATTTAGGATAAAAATTGAGGGTTACAGAGTATGTACGATTTGGTAAAACAACTGATGTAGGAAATGTTGAGGGGTGATTAGGCAGCCTTTGGATCATTAAGCTCAGAGAAATCAATTCGTTCCACAAATGCATCAAATTCTGAGAAATATTTTTCAATCAGATCCTTCTTTGAAGGCGGCCATTGGTCTCCGTCCACCATCACAACAGAGACCAATTTGTATCTGTATTTATCCAGTCTAGTGCATTCATACAGGAGGTGGTCGTATGTTTGCTCACTGTCGCCGTCGCATTTACAAATTTTGTTGTCAGTTAACTTGAATCTGAATAAATAGCTTTTGGCTGCTCCGTGTCCTGTCAAAAATTGTACTAGTTTAGGTGATAATTTTTTAACTTTGATTCTTTCTCCTAAATTTGTAATGTAGTCGTAAGTGTGTCTGCCTTTTTATTTATTCTTAATTTAGTATTAATATTAACAATTTATTATTAATTTTAAAATTGGATTACGCAAGGTATGAAGAAAGGGAAATAGCATGTTGGATAATAGATGAAAGAGTATTCCAGAAAGCAGAAGAGCAGACAAGAAAGATACGTTCGAAGGTTTAATTCTGTGGTAAGGATATTGCTTTAGAAAAAATATCGCTTTTTGATTGTTGAATTTTAATATCGATATTAAGATATATCAAGAATCATTGCTGGAAACAGAGCCTACTATGGCCTTCAGAAACTGTTGAAATCAAGTCTTCTGACAAAGCAAACCACATTAAATATATATATAAGTCTTTTATAAGACCGATGGTTCGTTGTGGAGCAGAAATCTGGGCGCTGAAAGTCTGGGGCCAATTATCCCCATGATCTTTGAAAGGAAAATATTAAGGCGTATTTTCGACCCTGTATGCTCAGAGGGCATCTGGCGAATCAGAAAGAATAGGGAGCTGGATGACCTCATAAGGTATGAGGATATAGTCAGATTTATTAAATCAAGAAGGCTAAGTTGGTTTAGTCATATCGAAAGGTTGCCAGAAGGGCAGATGACAAAAAAGATACTGAAGGAGGATTTCCAAAGTAAAAGAAGAAGGGAACGCCCCAGAACAAGTTGGCTGAAAGATGTAGAGCAGGAGTTTGCTAAGCTTGGAGTGACTGCCTGGAGGGGGAGGGCGATGGCTCGAGATGGCTGGAGACAGATTGTGAGGGAGGCCAATGTTCATATTGGACTGTAGTACGTACGATAAGTAAGTATTACGATGTATCAAAACAGGTCTGTCGATAAAAATATCGAAATGCACTTTTTTTTTAATGGTTTGTAATCATCTTGATTATAATCTGCCACTACACGGACATCAAACGTTCTTATTAACGACACGACCACGGCTGGTATTCCCACTAGGAGGCGACTGAAGAGGAGCTGGATAAGAAATCTCCTTTTTTTAATTAAGGAATTAAATCATGACCAGAAAGAGATGCCTCTGGGTACTATTCTTTCTCATGCCTAAAGTGCTATATTTTTAAAACAATAACAACACATCTGCTTATAGTCATGCTTATGATAGATATGGATGAAGATATTAAGAAAACATAATGCCAATTTCATAAGTTTATTTTCGCATACATTACTTATGCATGAAAGTGTTAATTGTTAGAAATTTCCAAGTATTTACAACAGGCTATTTGTAGATACTTGAAATATTTTGTACAATACAAACGATGACTTTTGATTATTTTTATGATATTCATAATGGTAAAATTTAAACTGTTGGATAGTGGTTTGTGTAGCCTATTTTCTTATTGAATAGCTTTTGACAGAATATTGGTGGGGGAATACTGACGGAACCATTGGTCACGTAGGCTCGGATATCTTCTTTAGGTCAAACATCTGCTTCCTTGCAATCTCTGCTCTAGAAATCACAGCTTGGATATGAGAAGAGAAGGGGCCGAATATTGCTATCACTTACCAGGACTAAATTTCTTTTAGAACATAATGTATTTATTTATGTTGCATTGAAATGTTTTTAAAATACGTTATATTTATAGATAAAGATGTTTAAATTGTAGAAAAAATGTGTGAAGTTTCAAAGTGAAGATGGATAGGCTCAATTTAAATAGGTAGACGGATAGAAAAAACCATTTATTCAACGCCTATGTCATAGACTATTTGGGTATCCGGTTCCTGGCATTCTAATTTACACAACTCTGGTCATGGGTAAATACCTGTTGTCTTCGTTTCTAATTTCTATGACCAATGTGGAATTCGCATACTAGACTGAAAAGACAGGAACTTACCTATGGCCTACTTAACAGGAACCGACGTTATGGCCAGATATATAGACTACTTAATAGAAAATCTAAACTTTCTATTGAAAACAAACTACTGATCTACAAGACAATATTAAAACCCATGTGGACCTACGGACTAGAACTGTGGGGGACAACCAAATTTTCTAACATCAAACGCATTCAATCCTTCCAGTCCAAAGTCCTCCGTACAATAGTCGATGCTCCCTTCTATGTTTCTAATAAAACCCTGCACAATGACCTTAATATTCCATTTATTCTTGATCTTATCCCAGACAAATTCTCCAAATTTCATCAGAACCTTACCCATCACCCTAATCCCGTAGCACAATCCCTATCTAGCACCACTCATCCCTACAATCCTCCTCGCAGGCTGAAACGGCAGTGGCCCCGTGACCTTTTGTAACATGTATATACTGGAGTTCTGGCAATGGCCAGATTCTCCACTCAAGTCATGAGTGTCTGTGGTTGTAGCGCCCTTACTCAATCTCCACTGGCTTTCAATGCCAGTGAAATGGTTGAGGAAGAAGCGCAGGGATTTCCTGAAGCCTTGCTTTCCCTCTACGTGTGGGGGGACAAGTATGGTTCGGAGTTCCTATGGCCGACTGTAAATAGTGTAAATAGGTATGCCTGCGTCTAAGATGTTTCATTATTTTCATTACTTTTTTTTTTTTTTTTTTTTTTTCTCACTAGATATTTTATTTTGTTCTTTTGTAGCTTTATATTATTTGAAGTTAGCTTATTTTTATTTATTTATTTATTTATTTTTTTAATTTGTAAATATGGTGTGAATGTGCTCTCAGAACTCTATTATAAATGTCCTTTATTGAGACAGATTGTAATATTTATCAATAAACAAAAAAAAAAAAAAAAAAAAAGATAATTTCTGCTGGGTTTGAGTCGATGAAATCATCAAAAATCAAAAAAACCTCAGCAGATGTTTGATTTATTATAATCCCAACTGGTGGATGGAGTATTAAGATCATCATATAAAACGTCTCGGGATCCCCTTTGAGCTTCAAATCAAGACAGGTCTGGTCTATTAATTGGAAGATGCGTTACATCATATTTTTCCATATATCCAACTGCCTCCAGTTTATCATCCTCTTCCATTTCCTAACCTACAGCTTACCATGAGGTTTGATTTTGCGGCCATAATCATTCCCGATGCAACCTGTCAGGATCTCTGCAGTTTATACGTTTGGTAATTTTATAGAATTTGATATTTTCAGTGGATGAGCCGGCTTCTACTATCTCATATATATTAGAATACTCCTTAGTATTAATAATCTTCCATTCAGTAAATTTGTCCGCAGTTAATCCACCAGAGTTCCAGAACATAGCCTTAAGTTTTAAGCGTTGACTGAACCTTGAAAAATGTCGACTGTACCTTACTTTTGATGGTTTCATGTTCGATTCTGTATAGTTGGAACTGTCTCCACGGTGATAATATCGATCATTTAGTGTTAACTAGAGGTAACCTGTACAATCAATGTATGGACGTGTTACATATTTCTTTCTTTTTTTTTTATGCTTTAAAATTTCAACATGAATAGAATAGAAAATTAATTTTATTCTAGGACAGAGTCGCTTAAGAATGTAACAGAAAGTTACAGAGCAAAAGAAATACATTTGGCCAGAAGTATTTAAATGAGAAACTATATTAAATAAGAAAAGTTACATTAAATAAATAGAACGCATTATGTAAATTAACAAAATATACTAAAACAAACTAATGGAACTATATACAAAATATTTAAACTATTTAACATACAAATAGGAATGGAAAAAAAAACTCTGCTTTTCTAAGAAAATAAATAAAAATATAATAATAAAAAGAGATAGTAAAAAAAACAGTAAATATTAAATAAATCCCTGTAATGGATGAGCACCAAGTAAAATAAATAACGTAATGTAAAATATAAAGAAATAAAGATTTATCTATTTTATCTTAATAAAAATTAAAACATTAATAACAGAAAATAGCGTGAAAATAAATAAATGTAAGCGACTTTAAGATCATGGAAATCATTTACAACAGAGATGACTGATATTTACAACAGAATGAAAAATATATATATACATGTTCATATGTACACCTATGTATAAACAAGATCATGAGAAGGAGAAAAATATATATAAATAGAGGTAGAAAACATTGATTTTTTAAACAATTCACTGAAACTTATCACATTTTCTGATTGTTTTGTCAATAGGAATTGGAATAGAAGGGTTTTAAAGGTGGATAATGACTGTATATTGATTGAGGGATAACATATGTTCTAATATTGATATAGATAAAGATATAGGTAGATGGATAGAAATGTTTATTTAACACATAAGCTATTTATTATTTTTAATATCAACGTAAGACTTTCCGACAACGAACTTCTATAATTAGTGGATGTTTATAAATACATAAGATTTCTTTATTTTGGGGCATTTAATATTTCGTATATTTTCCGACCGATTTGAGGTTTTCCTAAAATTCCTGTTGTGAATTCTTTTAATATTGGGTACACCGATATAAAACGAAAGGTATCTTCCGGTGTATTCATGTTACATAAATAACAATTTCCACTTTCATCCTAGCGGATTACCGGGGAGGGGGGAGAAGGGTTAGGAGGGTTTCAGCCTGAAAATGGAAAAATATTTTTTTGTTTTTCATTGGCTCATATGCGTTCATGTAAGTGATCTAAACTAAATACTTAAACAACCAAAATATATCCTCTTTTTAAATTATAATTTATAATCAGCTAGAAATATAAGAATTTTATCTTCAAGGGACACTCAAACATCATTTCATTTTGATATGAAGAGTTTTTCTTTTTTTTCTTCCCAAGTAATTACCGTTAAAAAATAAATAAACATATGGTCGCGAAGTGCTCTTTAAATGATTTTAACAAACACAAACCCTAATTGAATTCAGAAAATGTTGTTTAGTTTACTACAAATAAATTGTTAATCAACTAAACTATTACTTTTCGTGCACTTACTAAAAAAAACAAAAATACAAAACTTGAATTCCCTATTTTTCTGCAGAAAATCGGGATATTGTATATATAAACTTTTTTGTTGTTCATGAGGTCTTCTATCCCCAGTTTAAATATTTTTCTTTACTTGCGGGACAATCTGTATACGGCATATCCTACCCATGCCCACACGTAGACTCCTAGTATCCGCCCTCATCTTCCCCACATTGACTACGGCTGCGTAGTGTACGGTGGCCTCTCATCGAAACTTGGAGACAGACTGAAAAGAATCACGAATGGCTTAGTACGATTTGTAAATGGAACCCCGAGACATTCTCCTGTTTCCCACTTACTATGCTCTTTCCCTCCTTCAGAAGACAACATTTCTCAGGTACGTTCCTTTACCAAATAATCTATAATCATCGTCCGTTCTATGCATTCAATCTCCTTCAATTCAAGTCATCTATCCACTCCCTTTCCACAAGATCTCGTCCTTCTGACCTTTATACCCCTTTCTACAAATCGGCCTCATTTCAACACTCCTTTATTGCCCGCTCCACCACCTTTTGGAATTCCATCCCAGTTAAAATCCGCCATGCACCATCCTTATCCATATTTAAAACCCTCTTATTCCAATTCCTCCTTACAATTCAATCAGACGCTGGGAAGCCATTTATCATGTATATTATATATGTATATAATCTCGTCTATATGTATATTTTCTTTTATTTTCACCGATCAATCTACATCTTAGGATTTAGATTATATAGGACTTGTATAATGTTTACAATACTATTATTGTATTCTTTGAACATATCAAAGTACATATGTAAATCATTTAAAGTAAATATTTATCCACTCTTTTATTACTATTTTTTTCATTAATACAATGGTATGACAACAAAAGTAATTTGTCGTTCATTTCAAACTTCACTTAAAATTCCATAGTTTATTGTTTTTAGTAACTATCTTGCAGTATTAGGACCTTATTGCTCATATTATGTCTTTAATATATCAGTATAGTTATGTAAATCCTTCTATTATTACTTATTTTTTAGTTGTTTTTTTTATTGTAATATGTATTTTGGCCACCAGATATTATGTAAATTTGTATGTACAATATTGTTATTCTCAAGGGACTTTGTCCCAGAATAAAGTTGATTCTTCTATTCTTTTCTATATAATATTGAAAAAACGTATTAACCATTCGTTACTTTAGATATTTCAATTTATTCATCTTACTACTTGAACTTGCAGGTAATGTCATACAATTAATGATATTCATTAGTAAAAGCTTTTTATTCATTTACTTTACTACCAATCGTATCCGATTCTGTCGGTCTAATCTGAAGTTCTCTGCATATTTTTTTTTTTTTTTTTTTTTACCATTCCAACAAAATATCGTTAAACCACGTGGAGGGACGCCGTTTCCCTTCCAAACGGCTCCTAAAAGGGATATCTCATATTGCAAACTGCCGCTAACGCAGGGAGTTGATGTAAAAAAGGTACGCCCGTCCTCGTTACATCTAACGCCATGTCGTTTCACGGATTTCACTTGCGGCACTTTTGCCTCTCCCTGCCTTTCCAGTTTGTATTTTCTTTGCTTTAATTTTTTTTTCTTTTAGCCTCTCAGAAGTTTTGATGAAAATTATAATGAAGGAAGTTGAGAGGGTCTGGCTTTAATTTTTGCATGAATATTGAATTTGAGAGACGTCGGTATCTGATGGGCCGACCCCAGTCCCAGATGTCAATAGCTTCTATTCCTAAATGTGCTTTATATATATATATATATATATATATATATATATATATATATATATATATATATATATATATATATATATATATATGTACATACATAATTGTATTTATTTATTTATTATTTTATTATTTATTCAACAATAATGACAATTTGGTTCGATCAACAATCAAAATCTATCGGTCGGTGCCAATAATAATAAATAAAATTTACGATGTTTACATTTATTTTTTAACAATTTCAAATATTCAAGTCTGGTGGTTAAAATAAGATAAGATAAGAACAAAAAAAACAAAAAACAATAAGAGTAAGAACAAGATATAATTAACATTATTTATACATACAAATATATAGATAATAAATAAAATATGGATAAGAGTGTATGGTTACCAATAAAGTAGGATAGGATTGACTAGATAGAATAAGAAGTAGAAAGCTTTATTTCACATAAATTTTACATTTTCTTTTTTAAAAAATAAGTCTTTTATTGACATGGTATAGAACCACCTGCCAAGAGTTTGACCAAAAATACATGTAATAAATAAAAAAAATAATATTAGTAAATCAGAGAAACACTTTATTTTAATAAAAAATATTAAATATAAAAGATTGCTGCCCAATTATATTGGGTTGCTATATACACAGCATACTCGTTAATCCGTAGGACAATAAATGAACTTATATATAAATATACAGAAGTGGTTAGTTTATATTAGTAAAATATATATATGTATTTTAGCCAGATGGAATGTTAATTTTTATGAAGAAAATTGTCATTCTTAAGGGACTTTGTCCCAGAATAAAGTTGATTCTTCTATTCTATTTTATATATATATATATATATATATATATATATATATATATATATATATATATATATATATATTTCTCTCGCATCTCTCTCTTTATATCTATTTTTTTCTATTTTTCATTAAATAAATAATTACATAAATTAAAACTCTCAGCCTAGCCATGCACGTTTTGGTTAATGATCCCAGGGAGTCGAGAAGAAAAAACAATAAACTTCGAAAACACAAAACAACCTTTTGTTAATGATCCATTCTAAATAAACTTTAAATTGGCCAAAAAATGAGAAGTAAATAATCTTTGTTCAATATACTTAATTTTATACTCGTCTGTCTTTTATTTACATATAACTAAATAATATCATTTATTATATTCCTGAATTAAGAACATTCTGTATTTATAAACAGATTTATGATACATAAATAAACTTTTCCAATATCTGCCATTGACTAAGCCTATAAGTTCATTATGGTTCATTAAGTTATTCTTAAAATAATATACTCTATATTCCTGTAAAATGGGACAAAAAGTTACATAGTGGTATATATCCTGAATTAAACTCAAATTATAAAGGCTACACATTATCTGTTGCTCACTACTCATTACACTATTGCTTAGAAACGTTAAGTGTACACGCAATTTAAATATAACTTTAATAAAATTCATTTTATTTACATATCAGAGGTAATGTTTTTCACTTAAGTCGCAATTTAAATCCTCATAAAAGATTATGAAATCTAGACACTTTTTCCCTCATAACCACTTTCAAATTATTTTATGAGTTAGTTATAGTATGGGAAATTATTATATTGCTTTTGTTTTCTAATAGAATATTAATTCTGTTACAGAGCTCAGAGTTATCTTTGTGCCAAGATATTTTCTGTTTTATTATTTCTCAAGCCAAAATTTTTCGGTAGTCTTGATCCTAGTAAAGAATGTACGCTTTGTATATATTGAAAATGTAAAGATAAGGTAGAAAAGAATATGATAGATTAGGAGTATATGACAAACTAAGAATTATATGATAAATAACAAAAATTAAAGTGACAAGCAAAAACAGAAATACAAGATAAACCGATCTTTATTTATAATGACCACATAAATCGTCTAACTAAATAGATTTCAGTGAAATACAAGACTACAATAATAAAAAAGAAAAAAAATTAAAATTTAATTACTAATTATGGTATATTAATAAACTTATTCTAAAATATAGCTACAGTACAAAAATTAAAAAAAAGACAATAAAATGAAGTACAATAAAAATTTGGAAAAATTAAAAAAAAAATTGTTTAATTTTCAATAAAACCTAGGTATATTAAGTTATTTTAGTTTATCTATTGTATATATTAGATTGTTATAAATAAATATTGTATATAGTTATTTCATTTCATTTATGGTATTTACTTTCTTATTATTATTTAGTTGTTATTGCTCATGTTTATTTTATATTTTTTTTAACATATAGTGTGAATGTGGTCTTACCTACTTATAACCATTGTCTAAGTGAAAGAATGTTATATTATTCAATAAATAAATCGAATAAAAAAGAATGTTTACCAAAGATTAGTTGGGCATCACGGCTGAAATTCGATAATTACGCATAACCTCTCCGTCTGTCGGTATAGTAGCCATTCGCTCCTTATGAAATTTTAAAGTACTTTTAACTTACAATCAGAAAATAATAGTTGAAAACAAAGCAACTAATGAAATTAAATAAATTTTCTTATGAAGTTTTCAAAATGCAGGATGTCATATTGACCAAGGAAAATATTCCTCCAAATTTAATTGATAAAAAGGTTTGTAGGTGTTAATGGGGAGACAAAAAAGAAGAAATATTAAATATCTATGTTTAATAAAGAAAGTAAACACAAAATGTACAAACATATCTTAGTTTTTAGTTATCTTTATTTATATTATTCGTTGATTGATTATTTTAAGGCGTACAACATGATAAATATTTTATCACTCTCTCTCTTACTATCACTATACTTTTCTCCTTCTCTCTTAGAACCACAGTTGCCCATCACCCCTGGCTCATGCCCCCCCCCCCCCAAAAAAAAACAAAAAAACAATATTATTGTTCCCCTCATTTATATAATTAATAGGTAACATCTGATATGTGATGTCAATGTTAGTTTAAAAGATCAAAGTAGATCAAATATTGGTTTGTCTCTCGAGAATATTAAATACATTAACCAGCAATTCATTATTATTTTATTTTAAAATATTTTTCCTTTTGAATAAGAATTTCATCTGAAATAATTGCAAGAGTGCTGTCAAAATGGGACATACAATGTGTGGGAGTAGAATAAATTATTAAATAAATAAATGATTACAATTTTTCAATCTGTTCTTAAAGTTCATCGTTCTTTTTTGGTCGGTATTCTTTCCCAACCTCTCTCGATATATTATTCTTAGAATCTTTCTTTCTGTCCTCTGTAATGATTTCATATCGGTAAATCCCATATTCCCCGTCCCGTAGAGTATCACCGGTTTAATTACTGTTCCATAATGTCTAATTTTGGCTTTCCTGGAAAGATTTATCCTGTGTTTTTAAGCCCGAAAACGTACTATTTTCGCCCGAAAACGCAAGGTATAGGGTTCGCATCCACACAACCTTACATTAATTGTAGTACTGTCATTGAATACATGTCTCATTTCGTCGACTTGAGGTTTCGATGATCGAGAGAGGAGAAGTTTATCCCCATCCCCACATATATTATTACTGCAAGGCTCGGAATCTATTTTATATCAAATATAAGCTCCTGTCATGCTCAAATATCATGAATGGTGTACCGTTGGATTCAGAATTTGAGGGGGGGGGGTTAGCTTTTCCCTTGGTTATGCCTATGATTATATAAAAGATTACTAAATTCCCTACAAAATGAAAAAAAAAAAATCATTGAAATCGAACAATTTTACCAAAGATGCAGCTTATTGAAATTTGTAAACATGTTGGTTCCAAACAAAAATGAGGATGTAAATAAATTGTTGTTTCCTTTGTCGATTATATTTATCGATAAAGTAACATTTGATTTTTTTATCTTTTGGCATTAATTTGGCATTGATAACAATATGCTGTGCGAATTTTTCGCACGGGCCTACTAATGTTGTTATATTAAACTAGGGTCTTAAATTAGGTGGGTCAAATTAGGGTTTTACATTTTTATATTAACTATTCCTTATAACTTCTGTACTGTTTTAATGCATAGTTTAATGTAAAATAAATAAATATATACACACACACACACACACACACACACACACACATATATATATATATATATATATATATATATATATATGCATAGACTGTGCATAATTATTGACTGTGGATATTTTATAAAAATTATACATGTAGGAATGCTTGTTAAGATGAGTATAATAAACAAAAAAATCTCTCTGCTGATTTACCTTCAATCCTGATACCAATCCTTTTATGATAAATTCCAGGCCCATACGAACACACATGTTTCCAACTTTGATTCCTGATAATCATCTAAGGCGTTTGATAAAAATATGGCATCTGGATCTTCTTTCTTAGAACTATTTAGGGAATTCTATGATTGGATAGTATCTCGAAAAGTGCGGCTATATCATTATTCTCGTTCTATTTTCATATGCTGGTTGTATTTTAATTAAAACAGTATTTTGTAATAAATAAAAAAAAACTTTCTCTCTCTTCGGGTGGATGTATTAGTGTCATTTTATACCGTCATTAATTTATTATATTTTCTAAACAATTTTCTTGGAAAATTTAAAGTATATTGTGTAGCAAACTAGTATATTTGAACAGTTCTATTTGACAAAAAAAAAAGTATTTTTCTCTAGCGGTGCGGAGCTATGAAGGTTTTGATGAGATCTCTTATGATAACGGTTCATTTTTTATATCTAATTAGGAAATAAGTCATTTTGCAGAATGAATATCGTTTCATGTTGAAA
The DNA here is from genome assembly GCA_928085145.1 of Nezara viridula. NCBI lineage: Eukaryota > Metazoa > Arthropoda > Insecta > Hemiptera > Pentatomidae > Nezara > Nezara viridula. The sequence goes on from OV725078.1 coordinate 41,930,446, forward strand.
GCGTAGTTGAAAATGTCATAGATAAAATACTGAAAGGCTATAAATATTTTATCCGGATGAAGGAAATTGAAAGGGGCTTAGGGGGAGGCAGTTCCACTACAATCGTGACAGCACTAGTCCGTGCGGAATTGAGGCTCACTCCAACCCTTTTATAAGCCGTTTCTTTTTCTTCTGAGAAATCTCATACAGTTTACCAACACCTTTATTGGAGCTTTATGAATCGGACTGTAATAAAGGAATCTGTATCAAAATGCCGGTTGGAGGACTGCAACGGGAGGAGAAAACGTGACCGGCATAGAACGCTCGAGGGAAAAAGAAATTCCAGGTGGGAATTATTCCCTCGGGAGCAATAGGCGATAGGTGCAGGAGGAATGCAATGAAGGAGGCTTCTGTAAGAGAATGTAGGCCGACCAATGGAAGTGCAGCTTTCATATCGAGCGGCAGTTGTCCCAGACAAATGACCTCTTTCCCGCTAGCTCTCCATTTGGGATAACTTATCCATAGTCAGTTGCCATATTGAGGGATGCTCCCGAGAAGGCTTCCAGTGCCGTCCCTAACTTTATATCTCCACTGGCCGATAACTGGGACGAGTTAGGGTGCATTTGTGTGAGTTATGTCCTCACGAAACAGCACCTTATTGCCCCCCTCCCCCCACCTCCCCTCGGGGATCTCCCTCAGGCACTACTTTATAGGACTCAATCCTTTCGATTAAGTGGATTGAATGTTACTCCTCTAGACTCACTACTGATCTCGATGCTATTTACTTAGCGATTTGGTTTAAATTAAAAATAAATAGTATTTTTACTTCCTCGTATTACTGCTTCTTAATGAGTAAATCTCATTCATGCTGATATATTGAATAATAACTTTGTAATGTTTAGAGATGATGGGCAGTTAATAGTATTCAATTTTAATAAGTTTTTTTAAAATTTTATTTCAGTTCCTAACCTAACTTATATATAAATCAACAAAGTTCAAATAAAACAGAAAAAACAATAGTAAACTGGGAATTGAAAAATACTGCTGCTGATGCAGTGGATATGATAAACTTGAAATTAAAATCCAGTATTTATTTTAAATTTGGTACTATAAGTATATCACTCAACTTTCACTTACAAACTTTACAACTTTTACTTAAGAAAGGAGTAGGTATTTTCAAATTTATAGGGAAGTGAAAGTAAAATAGTATAGACGGTATAACATATTTACTTAAAACAATTAATTACCATTTTTTTTTCACGCCCAAGAAATATGGTAAATTTATACGTTTGCTTCACTTTCTACTTTTTTTTGCGATTGTATATAAAATCTAATAATATTAACGATGGTGATAAAAAGTTGATCTTTTGAAAAAATTCTGACATATAATATTGTATATATATATATATATATATATATATATATATATATATATATATATATATATATATATATATATATATTTTTTTTTTTTTTTTTTTTTTTTTTTTCGGTTGGCGTTACAGACCATGAAGATCATTGGCCGCGAGATGTGGTTTCTCTATCGACTTATATTGCTGGAAAGAGCACAGATAGCCTGGAGGGGTCACCCAATGTGGTTGGAGCGTTGCTACGAACCATGAAGGCCATGGTGCAGCGGCAGGCCAACCTCCATAGCCGATCCCTTTGAGGCTATCTGGCAGTATCCTTCCCAGCGACTCATTCGAGTTCAAAAACAGTAGCAAATCGGTCTAGATCCATGAATTATGGCTACTCAGAGTCAGCAAGCGCACGAGGACCTATATTTCTTTCCCCGAAACAAACGATCTATAGACCAAACTTCAGGAGTTTTGACATAATGGTGAACCCCATACCGGTTCCCTACATCCGGTTGGTGTGAGTTGCCTTCAGTTGACTGACGGGTCTCACTTACCCGAGAGGGCTTTCCCAGTTGGACGGTCACCCATCCAAGTACTAACCACGTTCGACGTTGCTTAACTTTGCAACCTATTGCAAGCTCCTTAGCACGCACGCACACCTAATATTGTATATTATTAGGTAAATATTTGTAGGCATTTTGAATAAGGGGCGAGGTCTCCGAGTGGGCTTGCGAGAGCACAGCTTCGCGTTGCTCGGCAACCTGATGGAAGATTAACGACAAAAAGGAGTTCGCGGGAGGGCTCTGGAATTAATCCACCGCCCTCAACCTCTGGTACCGGAAAACCTCGTATAGCCTAAACGGCGAGGATGGGATGGGAAGAAAAAAAAATTGGAAAACTAACAATATAAATGCTCTGTACAGAAAAGATGTTATCTACAGCGGGATTAGGATCGGCCAAGTTCGGACACTCAAATTCAAGAATGTTCACGATCACAATATTTTCCTTTAGTATATACTTCATATATAGGGAAATGAAAGTAATTATTTGGCTATTTAATTAGGAATTAAAAATCCATGAAGTTTTTCTCCACCTTTTTTCTCCACATGAATCGTAAAATAATTTGATTAAAAAATTGAGGAATAAAGGTGGCCTACAAAAATATTTATCCGTTTGGCGTGACTACCACCTCCAACATGTCAAAATAACGAGGTTATATTGACTAAACGGCCCAATATTTTTGTAGGACGCCTTTTTTTTTTATTAAATTATTGTACGATTCACGTAGAAAGCAAATGGGTATTTGTGAGTTTTCAGTACGTGATTAAATTAATTATTTTAATGAGAAATCGCCCCACTTCTGAGAATTTTCATAGATAAAACATTCGTGAACATTACGATAGGATGAATCCAATAACAAAGTTTTAGGCGAATGTTAATAAGTTGATAAAAAGTAGGCTGTGCAACGGACTACATGATCTTAACATCTTAGCCTTAAGAATGTAGTAAGCTTTTTTAAAATTCAAGTACTTTGATATTTTTACGGGCTAGTATTTTAAACTGTAGTAATTAATTCCAGTTTAGTAAAAAATAATGCTTTTATTAAACGCTATATCGGTTTAGTAAAAGGAGAATTTTTTATTTAACGATGTATAGTGTATATTTTCTTTCCACGATCTATTATAAAACAGGTTTATTCATGGATGTTTTTAAAAATTTGATTGAATTAAAAAAAAAAAATGTTGATAAGTTTCACTCATAAATTATAATACTGATGTTAAAGTTTGAAACTAATATTATGATTTGCGATTAACAAACTACGCTACAAATGTGCTATAAATTATTCGTTATCAATTCTATGTAAAATAGGAAATAGCATCATATTTTTCTAATTAACGAAAGAGATATTACATTGATATCATTTTATAAGTCAGAAATTATTAGGTTTAAACAGAATTCGGATGAATTTTGAGATTTTATTGAAAGGAAATCTTACCAATATTGTTCGCAAAATAGATTTAAATATTCTTGTTTTATGTAATGTCAGTTCTTAAAATTTTAATTTTTGTAATCGTTATTTTAAAATTTTCTTATTCAGCTTTACGATGATTATTTGTGTTTAGCAATATTGTTTATGATTCAAAATATTTATACATGATAAATATTATTGTATTCGCTCTAACTTTAAACAAATGGTTTAGAGTACTTTTTTTTTGTATTATTCTTCAACTAAATTTTCTTTTTATGTTCTTTTAATATGTATATATATTCCTTTACTTCTTAGTTAATTTTTTTATTTGTATTTTACTATAGGTATATTTATGGTATGATTGTAGACACACATAGAGCCATAATACCTAATACCTTTGATTATGGCTGATTGTATTACTATTCTTCCTCTAAATGATATTAATCTAAAAAAAAAATAAATAAATAAATAAATGGTTTAAGGTTCTTTTTAGATCTAAAACTTTAAATCTTCACATCCGATCCTTAGAAAACATTTAAAAAATTAAGAACTTATTGTCTTAAATCTTTAACATTTCTAGTTCACATTTGATTATGTTATTCTTTCCTATGGTAACATTTCTCATCTTTTAAGTCAATGATTCACATTATTCTTTTTGATATTTTTTTTATTATCTTTTCCCTATGATGTCTGATCCTCTTGTCCAATTTCCTTGTGCGAAAGAAGGCTCCATTTTTGTATTGAGCTTCATTTTCGTGAAGTAATTGCAGAAGACCTATAGATGAAGAAAAACCCAATGATCCCACATAGATGGTCATTATAGAAAAAAGAAGCCCCGGCCGTTACCTACCGTGAAGGGCTAAAGAAATAGTAGAAGTTATTAAGGGCATTGACTGGATAATAAATAAAGTATTGAAAAATATAAAAAGTTTTTGTTTATATGTATTTTAGTTTGTCATTAAGCGCATTGATATACAATACGAAGCCCTCACTCAGCCTCTATTGGATGTTAATAGCAATAATAATTTTCCATAATTAAATTGTATGTATATATACATATATATATATATATATATATATATATATATATATATATATATATATATATATAATATATATATATATATATATATATATATATATATATATATACATATACATGTTGTTTCGAACTACCTGTCTGTTTTGTTTGGCCTTCCACATGGTTTCTTACATATTAATGAGGCATCCATTAGCGACTTCTTGACGAATTGCACCGAGGTATATACTCTTTAGTCTTAACCTCCATGTCTTCTTACCATGAGATATCGATAGACCAGTTTAAGTAAGTTATTCTTCTCTTCCATGCATCAGTACCCTGAACCCAGATCGCTCCAGTTATCGTGCGGAGGACTTTTTTCCCTGAAATCTTTCAATACTACTTTCTAGGTTGCTTGTCAGTTGTTGAACTGACTTTGTCATTGCATTTTAAATCCTTAATTTGTTATATATAGAGATTTTTCGGACTTCCATAGGTTAAAATAGAGAAGAAAACTCTTGTTAAAGACAATCCTGTTAATGAACGTTGGCCATTCATGGAGGTTACTGCTTAAGTAAGGTAATTGAATTTGTTCACTATCGGCAACCATTTCACTTCTATGCAGAATCTGTTATTATGGTGGAATTTTCGGCCTATTGTCATATATTTTGTTTTGTCTTCATTTACTTGCACCGATTTGCTCTGCCTCTCTCATCAAAGTAGCGAGTTTTCTAATGTCTACTAGATTACTTCGAAGATCAGGTACATATACATATACAAGGATATTATGATTCACTCCTACGTGCACCCCTCAACATTTACATGATGTTATTCTCATCACTCTCTCCAGTCCCTTTTCGTGAACCTAATCGTAATTTGCACCCGAACGCCGCTTTGCGGTGAGTTGTAAAAACAGATCTGATAAGAATTTAGAAGCATGCAGAGAGCAGGCCTCTCAGCCCACTTTTGTCCAAGCACTTGAATTGAGAGGACTTAAGACTGGACCTTCAAAGGATCTTCTGGACTTTGGAGGTGGCCCTTCAAAGGTCACGCAAGATGTATGTGCACCAGCGTAAAAGGGTGAGTTACTTTACATAAACCTACCTCTTTAAATAAAAAAACAATCCACTGCCAAATTATGTCGAATATCGTTTAAGTTGAACTCATTTAGAGTTATTGGCCTATTTTTTTTTTTTTTAATAAAGTAGAAAGTTGCCTACACAAGGCTTAAGTGAATAACATCTGCGTATGTTGATCTCCTTGTCGCAAACTAGTTCGAACTTTAGAGGCTTGAGCTACTTCTAGTTGTGTTAATAATAGACATTTAGGGTCATTTGTACACGCCTTCGTCAATCCCACCAACTTCTCAGGAACTTCTGGTTCAGTGAAGACCTTCCAAAGAGAGTTTCTGTTCACGGAACAATAAGCTGCTTTATAATCAACAAATAAAGCGTGCATATTACGTTTAACAGGATATTGGTGTTAAGGGTGTTCCGTAAGTAATGGGAAATATTAAAGAGGTGACAGTTGACCATAAGACCTACAGAAATATTTATATAAACGATTGTCTGATTTTACGTAGAAAAGCAGGAAATTTAAGTTTTATGTTTGTTTAAACATTTCAATGAAAATTAATGTTATTTCCGTTTGTAATTCATAATTGCTTAATCGTAAAATTTTGGTATACGGATTAGGTCTGACATTGATTACCATGTAACTAACGGTGTTGCTTGTTTAAGACAATGTTTTGTCTCTGACTAAGGCCTTGAAGTTTGATTCCACAGAGAAGATAATTGTTACGCCCACACTGCTACAAGGGTAGTAACTGTTTTGGAGTTTGGAACCACCTATGCCGTCATGGCTCTGTCAAAAACATATCTGTGCTAATGACAAACAATTTCCAAACCTAATATCAAGAGCTACCGCTGTCATGGTGGAAATATCACGCGTCTATAACAGAATACTCTGCATGGGAGTGCGTTTTCCTCAAAATATTACCCCTCTTTCCAGAGTGTTATTTCAGTTAACAGAGCTGCCTTTGACTTCATCGCAACTTTAAAGTTAGCCTGTATACACCAAAATGTCCACAGCTAACGTCGTACTTCTCTTGACTTGTGATTAATTATATCATTGATTTATTTCCTATGTGAGTGTATATATAAATATAAGTTTATTTAATTTTAGTCTAATTGTATGTGCAACACGTTTATTTAAGATTTTATTTTATTTGGTGTTATTATTATACGTACCTTTAAATATTTTAGCATTTTATTTATTAGATAAATTTTTATTTATTTATTTATTTATGAGTAAAAGAAACTATCAATTTTTTAAAAAATAAAATAATATATATACAGTTTCATTATTAATTTAGATAATAAATATTTGAAAAATCTTTTCTTTTTTTTATAATAAAATGTATATTTATAAATTAATGTTTATTGCTATACAAAAAAAAAAATAATTAAAGCTTTGGAGTAATTTATAGTATTGATTTTTGCTGAAAAAAAAAATGAAATTTATAGGTAACAATAACCCATCTGGACCTACGGACTAGAACTGTGGGGGACAACCAAATGTTTTAACATCAAACGCATTCAATCCTTCCAGTCCAAAGTCCTCCGTACAATAGTTGATGCTCCCTTCTATGTCCCCAATAAAACCCTGCATAATGACCTTAATATTCCATTTATTCTTGATCTTGTCCCAGACAAATTCTCCAAATTTCATCAGAACCTTACCCATCACCCTAATCCCGTAGCAGGATTCCTATCTAGCACCATTCATCCCTACAATCCTCCTCACAGGCTAAAACGGCAGTGGCCCCGTGACCTTTTGTAACATGTAAATATTGGAGTTCTGGCAATGGCCAGATTCTACACTCAAGTCATGAGTGTCTGTGGCTGTAGCGCCCTTACTGAATCTCCGCTTGCTTTTAATACTAGTGAAGTGGTTGAGAAAGAAGATCAGGGATCTCCCGAAGCCTCGCTTTCCCTCCACATGTGAGGGGACAAGTATGGTTTGGAGTTCCCATGGCCGACTGTAAATAGGTATGCCTGCGTCTAAGATGATTATTTTCATTACTTTTTTTTTTAAAAGATAATTTTAATTCTATTTTATTCACTTATTTTTATTCTATTATTACTATTTTTTATATTTTCTGCTTCACTATGATATTTTATTTTGTTCTTTTATAGCTTTATATTATTTGAAATTAGCTTATTTATTTATTTATTTTTTATTTTTTTCCAATTTGTAAATATGGTGTGAATGTGCTCTCAGAACTCTATTATAAATGTCCTTTATTGAGACAGGTTGAAATATTTATCAATAAACAAATAATCCATTCTAAAAAAAAAAAAAAATAGGTAACAAGAATTTAAATCATTCCAAAGTGTAAAAAACTTGAAATGAATCTCAAATTATTTCGTATTCCTCAACTAAATTAAAATGGACTTAAAATTATCAAACAAGTATTTCTAAAATTTTGGTGTCTGTAGTATAATTGGAGGGTGATAAAAAAATATAGTTTCCTATTTCTGATATTAATAGGTTTGATGAGTGTTGGTGAGGTTGGAAGATGGTTAGATTTGTTTTGTGAATGTACTCCTTTATGTTGGGCATATTTAATTTTGAGTGTATCTCAGTTATTTTGGTACCATAGAGATAATTGTAAACGATTCTTAGCCATTTTTTTTTTTTAAATAATTGTAGTTTTTCATGTTGGTTGAGTTCATGATTCTCCATTATGGGCAGGCATATGTTACGAATCGTCTTAAAACTGATTTAGACAGAAATATTTTATTTTTGGGTAATAATTTTTATCTTTTATTGTAACAGAATATATTATATACATTAATTTTCGCGCGATTTATAATTGGTTGTGTAGGAGTTCATTATCGAGTATTACTCCTAAGTATTTTACAGACTTGTCTAAAGGAATTGGTGAATCATTTAAGATTGATTTTGGCGAGGTTATAGGACATCGTTCAGTAAAAAGCCTCCGTTTTTTCTATGTGGAGAGGTAATCCCCATTTGGGTATTATGATGTTGTGTTGAATGATTCTTTTATTCTTTATAGTGGTATCTATTCAAAACGATTAATAGAATTATGGTATATCCAAAAATTTTTCATTTTTGTTGGGAGGAGGGGGGCGATGGACCTTCCAAAAAAAAACTGGGGAATTAATAGTATGTACAAAAATGTTCAGCGATACTTAGGATAATCAACATAATTATTGTAAAACAAACAATATAAACTACAATTTTAAAAAATAATTATATATGCATATAAATTTTATATAAATCCCTGATGGTTGTAGCCAGTGAGATGAACTCTAAATTCTCTCATGCTTTAAACTTGCTTGGGAAATGTGATATACACTTCAGGTAACAACGGAAGGGGGCAAATAAATGAATCATAAAATCCTAAGATATGTTGCTACATATAATTCTTTTTTAATATAAACTAAAATTTCAATAATAGGAATAAAGGGCGTGGTAAAATACTTGAGCACCTACCACTAGGCTTTAGCTAAACCATCTAATAGACTTTTCTTAATTCATTATAGTTTAAATATTTTATTCATTCGTTTAGATTTATTGTTATTGATTTGGATTTTTTTTTATTTTAAATTTCTGTTACTCGAAATATTGAGGGGAGGGTGAGAAAACGATATTCTCGTCCCTCTCGTTCCCTCTTTGAAGACTGCTTATATGGCTGTATCATCGTGCTATATTAACATTTTTATCACATAGTATTATTCGATGTTTTATTTATTTATTTGTTTTTCCATTAAGCAGAGGAATATATGCATCAATTACAGGAAAATTGTGTTCCGTACTGATGCAGCGTCAGTAATACAATCACTCAAGTCGAAGCGGAGCAAAAGGCTGATAAAACTGTCCAAAAATCTTGAAGACTTCACGTCCCTCACAAGAAAGTTGTCCTGCAATGGATCCCTGGACACTGTGTCATCTATGAAAACGAAAGGGCAAACCAGCTGGCAAAGGTGGTGATATTAGCCTAGAAGAGATAAAAACAATCAATAAAGCGATTATTAATCAACGTTGGCTCAGAAGTCATCCACTTCACTACCCTAGAGATGCGATCTAGAAACTAACTCGACGAGATCAAGTCTTGATCTTTCGCTTACGAACTGGACGCAACAGGCTCAAAGGTCACCTATTCAGTAAGTTCAAAATTGGCTCTAGTCCTCTCTGCGAGTGTGGTGAGAGTGTTCAGAATGTGGAACATATCCTACAAACGTGCATGGTCTACTCCCAGCAAAGGAGGATGGTCTGATCCTCTCCAACTTAGCTGGAAAGGAAACTATATCGAAGCCTGGAGGATTTGAGGATGACTACCGAATTCTTCATTTTAGTTCCTGACCTAGTCATATAAGGAAAAACGTAGAAGAAGATCTATTACAGGGCTACTGTGTGTTAAATTTTTACTTATTTTCTCTTCATTTTGGTTTTATGGAATTATTGTATTACTGTCACTGATATACTTAGTTGTGACAGAACTTGATAAATCACAGTAAACAAAAACATTTTTTTTTTTTCAAGTTTTGGAACATAGTAATAATGATGAGTTCCTGAAAATACCGATTTTTTAGAGTTTCCTTTTATACAATATAGTTGAGGAAAAAATAAAATAAAAAAACATGTAAGAGAAAAATAAAAGGATCACACTTGATGATACAGCTAGCCGGAGGTTACAATGTTTCGCTAGGGCGGTAAAAGTAATGATTGTTACTGGATATCAACCGTAGCCCCGGCACAATAGCCTCTATTAACTTTATGGCCAGAGTTGAACAAGTTATTAAATTTATGACTTGGCGGCATATCTCGGTAAAACTAATCCCCAAGGATAATTAAGACAGGGTCATATATTCAGACTGCGGGAGGACAAAGGAGGAATCTAGAAGTATTGACTCCAAAGCCGACGCTTGCCCTCGTTTCTCTCAGGAAATATTTCATATGAAACCTTATGTCATTAATTAAGACGGAAAACTGTTGGAAAAGTCGTCTACTGGAAATTATCGCTCCGTATGGTTATGGGTTTCAGAACGATAATGGGAAGTTATATATTCGGTTAGCGTTATGGATGTTTTTCGTGTCGATTATTCGACAAATATTTCCTAAAAGGAACACACCCCAATTATAACCTCCGTTACCGGTAGGTGATCCAATAATTAATTTTTATTAAAGTATTTGGCTTAGATCACTCTCATAAACTCACAATAAACTTATGGAAAAAGTTCCTTCCCCTTGTATACCCGCCAGGGCTCAGTCGGCTGTTTTACCAATCTGGTAGGACTTAAGTCAAAACAGGCATCTAAATTTAAAATCGCGAAATGTTTACTCAATGAAAGTGATTATTATAACCATAATAAGACATTATTTGATCAACATTTTTCTTATGACATTTATTTAAAATTGACTTTCATTAATCTTCTTATCAAAATAAAATAATTCTTCGACGCAGATCCTGCCCACCTATCCTTTTCAACTCTGAACACAGTTCGGTATCTAGGATTACTTTTAGACAAAAGACTAACTTGGAACCCACATACCAGATTTAAAAGACAAGAACTTTACCGACGATTTGGCCAGCTATACAGGCTAACAGAAATTCCAGTATCTCAATAGAAAACAAGCAATTAATATATAAGACCATAATCAAACCCATCTGGACCTACGGACTTGAACTGTACGGAACAACTAAATTTTCGAGCATCAAACGCATCAAATCCTTTCATTCTAAAGTCCTCCGTATAATAGTCAATGATTCTTATTATGTTACTAATAAAACCTTACATCCTGACCTTTACCTTATGTCTTTGACGTTATTTCATCCTGATTCTCAAATTTTCAGCTGAACCTAATCCACCATTCAAACCGCTTAGCACAATCCTTATCTAGCTAAAGTCATCCCTACAATAATCCTCGAAGGTTAAATTGGCAGGAGCCTCGAGATCTTTTGTAAAGACGTCACTGGAGTTCTGGCAATGGCTAGCTTAGCGTTACACACGTCCTTACCCGAGTGTTACACACCGGAAACCTAGAAAAGAAGTTTTCACTTAAAAATCCTCAACACGTTTTCTACTCCAGTAAAAAACTTCATTGAAAGTCTTGGGTTGATGATAGAGAATAAAAACACACGCGTTTTCTATAATAAAATAAATAATAAATTCTATAATGTAAGTTACCGTGAATAGACAATAGATAGAATAAGTCTTTATAGAATTATTTAGACATTTCGAGAATTAGACTTGTCAGACCGGATACGACCTTCCCCATTAGTTTGGATCCTTTAATTACGATTTGCTTTTTTTTTTTTTAGTTTTGTTTTCAGTGCCTTATAATTGATAAGATTGAAGAGCGCTCTCTATCCATCCGATCCGCTAAGTATGCACGGATATAATGAGCACATAACTGAAGAGGGACGGAAAGAATTGGGAGATGGAGATCCATATCGCGGGGGCGGGGAGTGCCCGTAATGCAGTTTCTATCTTCCCCTATCGGCCCTGCATTGGTGTACCTGGTCAATAGTCGACCATAAATCAAATTTATAGCCCTCGAAGGAAATATCTTTTAGCTCTCTTTCTGTTTTCTTTCGCCATTCTCCAAATTGATGGGTTACCATTCCGCGGATACTTCTCCTGGCTCCACAGGTAAACTCCTAGCGAATAGTAAGAGCCCCTCTCAACTCCCAGCTTCTTCGGGTACCGTTTCTAATGTCTTATATCTTTGGCACGTAACAAGCTTTCTTCTTTGTCACAGAATGTGACTAGTAGTATCGCATGAATTTTCAGTTTCTATTTTGTATTTTTTTTTTTTACATGATTGACAAATCATGAAAAATATGGGTAATTAATAAAAAAAACATTAATATAAATGATGAAAATTAAATTACAGTAAAGCTGTGATTTCGAAGCTTAATTAGGCATACACTCACCGCCTTTAACGAAAGAAGCCTGTTAACAATACTTAGTGAACTGGACCCAGCCTTATATTGCTAATCATCTATATTGCAGTCTTAATGTCTTTCTCTAATTTACAAGTGTTTTATAAGTTTTATAAGTTGCGCGGAGCAATTCCAAAAAGAACAAGGAGCTTCCTCGAGGAACTAGTTGTCGACATTTGGGTTGACTGAAAATATATTCCTCGACTCCCTGGGAATCATTCACCACCACGTGCATGGCTAGGCTGAGAGTTTTAATTAATGTATTTATTAAATGAAAATTTTTTATTATATTTGTTTCATATTAAATTTTATTTAATTCTAGATGTATACACTTTTGTTTTTTGTTATTGTTCTATTATAATTTTAAGCATCATAATATTGTGTATAGGAGAGATGTATACAGAGGAACAAAGAGAGAGAAGTGAAAAAAAGTGAAAATTAAATGTTAAAAAAAAGGAAAATAAAATAAAAAGTATGAACAATGAAAAGGAAAAAAATTTATATATATATATATATATATATATATATATATATATATATATATATTTATTATACTCATATAAACTAACCACTTCTGTATATTTATACATAAGTTTGTTTATTTTCGTACGGAGCAACGAGTATGCTGTGTATATAGCAACCCAATATAATTGGGCAGTAACCTTTTATGCTTTATATTTTATATGAAGATAAAGTGTTTCTCTCTCTCCTCTCTTATGACAGTTGAACCAATCAGTAGGTTTCTCTATTTCAAACGTAGAAATTGGGATTGAAACATTTAGTTAGCCACTTATAAATTTTATTTTTATATCAATCTAAATTTTAAAAAATCAGTTTAATTATGCCTGTACATGATAAATATTTGAAAAATCATTATCTTTAAAAAAAAAATTTTAAAATGAAATTTGTACATATTTAATCTTTATTTGTTTTTAGAGAAGAACCCTATACCAATAAAGTCTATCACAAAATAAAAAAACATTATTATTCTTATGGAAATATACACTCATTTTTTTTATACTATATAATATATATTACAACACTCTTAAGCATAAATTAAAATCATATTCGGTAAAAAACAGTTCCAATTATCATTAAAATTTTCAACAATATACATTAATAAATACACATTGAACAATAAATACACATTCTTTTAAATATTAATATTAAACTATGCTTTAAAATTAAATTAAAAGATTACCTACTTATACCTAAGAGAACAACCAAGGAAAATACCCGGACAGATGACATACCTATGTACAATATGGAATTTTTGCCATAATATGCAGAGGACAATATTCCAGATTATCCTATCAATTCTCTATAATACTTGAGATGAAAAAAATATATTTTTTACATATCTCCTGCACTGGTTGGCTTAAATATTTCTATTCTACCAAGATTTCCCATACCCTGGTAAATTCTTAACCTTAAACTACTGTAAATTGGGCATTTAAATAATGATGAAGTGTTTCGTCTTCTTTATTGTTGTACATTTTTCACTAAAGTTGTGGAGTAATTTTCACAATTTTATTATTTACAGAAATCTTGATCATATACTTTCCCGAGATGAGGATATGCATTAATAGTGTCGTATATTTGAAATTAGTCGACATAAACAAATACGGGGGGATCTGATAATTATTAAGAAAAAGGTTTAAATGTTCAATATAAGATGAGCTATACAATATTATCCTGTCAATGTTCTTTATATTTATTTAATATTTTGTTAATATTTCTTCTTATAATTGCTGAGCTGGTTTAATAAACTAGATTTCCTTCCCCAATACTATTAGCTGAGAACACCAATTATATTTCTATAGAGCAGGATTTGCTAAGTAATATTTATTTCTTATCTTTTCGAAACATATTTTAGGATATCTAAATTCCTCCATTTCCACAAGCTTAACCAACCAATTAAATGAACACTTAATAATATTGAAACCAATATGAGTTGACCCCTGTGAAATTTGTATATATGTAATTTGGTTATTATATTACATCCCACGTCGCTGAAAAAATATATTTAATTAATTAAACGGATTAATTAAAAAAGGACATGGGATTTTGGTGTAAACACGGGAACGCTTATGTTATAGGATATCAAATTACATAATTTTTTTTAAACAACTTGAGATGAATTTCAACTTGTTTCGTTATAAACCTCAACTTGTATTTTTTATATTACACACGCCAATTATTTTTAAATTGGAAAAGTATCTGTTATTGAAAAGTATCTTATTCTTAGTGTATAAGTTATTCTTTTACTATATAAACATTAAATTCACAGTAATTGGGAAAAGAGAAAAAAATAGATAACGTACTCCAAATATAAATCATGTGACCTAATATTAGCTATTACTATTATCTATTTCTAATAATAACAGATCCATTTCCCGTTTAAAAATAATTGAAGTACCTAAACTAATAAAGACCCACCTATATTTAATTAATATGGACTTATTACTTAACTTATTAAACAAAAGCCATTTTCAGCCATTGGTCTGTCTGTCCGTTTGTGCAAGGAACTAGTTGACCGGTTTCGTTGCTTCTTTTTTATTTTGTAGAAATTTGACTACTGATGCCTGTGACACAATTCGGGTGCTCTGTTTTTCCTAAGCTAACCTGTTTTTGTATAGACTATAGCGCAAAAACGGCTCTAACGATTTTGATGAAACTTTCTTATAATTTTTTAATCAGTTCCGTACATGTATGAAATTCCTCAGAAAATCCAGTTCGGTGCGATTTTTGACAGATATATACGTTTCAGAGCCCTACAAAATTATATAATTCGTTTATTACGGACAACTATTAACGAAGTTACAGCTATTGAATTTCGTATGTAAAATTATGAGTTCGGATCCCGGTGCCAGAAAGGGGTGGAAGAGAGAGAAAAAAGAAAAGTAAGTGGAAGTAAAGAAATCTGGTGCCCGTATCATACAAGTGTCACTATTTTCTCTTTTTTAAAAAAAATTACTGTCTGACAAAATTGGGCTGTGACAAATTTGATTAGCAATATTGTAGTGTATTGAATTTTTTACGTTGATCTTGCACAAGTCGGTTTACATTGCTTTTGTTTATCGAAGGAATCGTACTCCAATCTTTTCTTCGATCAATTTTTAGAAAAACAAATCTAATTCTTTTTTTTTTTTTTTTTCTTAATAGACACATTTTAAGATATAAAAACTTTGCTGAAATAGGCAGGAAAGTCGTGTGAGTGGACACACCAGAATTTAAAAACAGAACTTAGCTTAGCCTAGCAGCTCAAAAGTCCTCTTTAAATGATTTTGAAAATCACAAATTCTAATTTCTTTTGAATTAAATTTTGTGTGGCTTACTGCGGAGCACTTGTTAATTACTAACATTTGATATTGCTTAAGTATTCGCTTTCTTTTCAACACAAACGCGATTAAAAAAAAAAACTTTTTATTTTAATGAAATTTACAACTATATTACAGGGAAAATACAACAAGTAAATGTGACATTGGTAACATGACATGTACAACATGAAGAGAAACTACCCATTGGTAGAACTCAAATTAAAGTTCTATATTAGAAGGTCCCGAGGCCATCTTCTTTTCAGACACCTCGGAGGGTTATCAGGAAGAGAAGAGGAAGCAAGATTGGAAACAAGAGGGTTCGGAGTTCCCATAATAAGTACAAATAGGCCTTATTATATTCATATATATATATATATATATATATATATATATATATATATATATAAGTATTTTGTTATTAATTGGAAGTATAGAGCGTTTAATAAGCGTCTAGTAAGTGTTGGAGTAGTCGAAAACGTCGAGCGGTTTTGTCGCTTCAGTCTGGTATGAGGATTCCAATTGAGTCGTTTGTCCAGGTGGAGTCTTAGTTATCGGATCTCTTTAAAAAAAAAAAAACACAAAACTTAAATTTCCTACTTTTCTGAGGAAAATCTCTTTATCGAAGTAAATTAAATCAAAACCTAACAATTGCCCAATTAGTAGCAGTAAAATGGGAAATTTAAGATTAATGTTTTTATAAGTCACGTTTTTTGTTGAATAGGAAGCGATAACATAAAACATATTAATTATCTTGATGTCTACCATCAACCTTTTAGATATTTCCCTCTACTTACGGGACACTATATATATATATATACAATATACACACATATACTGTACAGTATCAATACAGTAGAATGGTTTATTTAAAAAGGAAAAGTAAATATCTGTGGAATGCTAATTAAAAAAAAAAACCATTAAGAGGCATCAGAAATACGGAGGATGAAACTCCACAGCATAACTAACTTTGTTATTATTCTGAAGGACAAATTTGCCTCTGAAGAGCGACATACTCCTGCGGTCAAAGGGCTGCCAGGCACCAGCTCCTGCGGTCAGTCCCTCTTCATCCAGCCCTTAGCCCTTAGATCGAATGAAAACGAGGAATAGGAGAATATTTGTTACTCGACCATTTAAATGAAATCTTTTCCAATAATAAATATATTAAATTATGATAAAATGTTAATAAAACTCGACAACAGAATCATTGAGTATAATTTTAATTACAGATAGATGAACTAAGACCAACTATATAAGGTATTTTTTTAAATTAATATATTGAATTCAACAAATCAGTAAAATATATTATGATCCATTAAAAATAAATTAATAATTAAAATTTAAAAAATACAGGAAATAAATATAATAAACAAAAATAAGCTTACAGAATAGTTTATAATTGAGTGACAAAAATGAATTACATTGTATTCAATTTAAATTTATTAACGGCCATTAGATAATTATAAAAAATAATTGTACACAGTAATATTTTTAATAAAATAAGTTTTTGGGCAAGTTCATGTCTTTGAATTTTTTTTCAATTCATATAAAAACTTTTTCAATTATGAAAAATTTTTGATTATGATTGATGCACAATTGTGTGATAATAGATAAGATTTAAATATTTATTTTGTTTTATAGGTACATATATGTAATTTTTGACTTCAAAATGGGTAAACCAGCCAGAAACGTCGTCAGATGTGCTTATGAATGAAAATGTAATTAGTTAATTTTAATAAAATTGTTTTAAATAGTCTTCAAGAAAGTAAATAGGATTTAAAGTTGATTTTAATTATTCCGAACTGGAAGCCTCCAGTGAAATGAAAAAATTGATGTTTTGGGTTGTTCCATTTTTCAACCAACTGAAACCGTTGTCGAAAATTAAGAGCCAATTTTAATAAGAAAAGGTACTGGTTTGATTATAAGAGTGAAAAATAAATAAATTTGGCAATGTAGCCGCGCGAATCCTAACATACATGGGTAATATATTAAATAAACTATTTTAAATAACAACATTTTTTTAAATTATTTCTTAATGATATTTACAACTGCATTAAAGAAATACATCTAGTAAATTTGAACATATGGATATAATGAAGTGAAAACACTTGCTGAGCAACTACTCAATGGTAGCACTCTAATGATATGTCTACATTAGGAGATCACGGGGCCATCTGCTTTTCAGACACCTCGGAGGGTTATCAGGAATTGAAGAGGAAGCAAGGTTAGAAACGAGAGGGTTGGGATGATTCTGAAGTTTATTATGGAAGGATAGGTATCTGGATTAGGGCCAGATCTGAAACATAAGAAACATTAAGTCATTATGGATGGTTTTATTTGTAACAAAGTAGGAGCATTGAGGATTTTACGAAGGATTTTGGATTGTAAGGATTGGATACGAGAGGAATTCGATGGTTTAATGCAGCCCCATAGCTCAACCCCTTAAGTCCAAATAGGCCTTATTATAGTCATGTATATGATTCTTTTTTAATTAATTGGAAGTTTAGAGCGTCTGTCTAGTAAGTGCTGAAGGAATCGGAAACGTCGAGCGGTTTCTTGTCGTTTCAGTCTGGTATGATATTTACAAAAATAAAAAATATAAGCATTTTATTTCCAAGATACTAAAATACAAAAAAAATGTACTTTCTTTTGTATTTGTAATACACACAAAATAAATTACGGAATAGAGCAGATTCCCCACGTTATATGCCGATTGTACAACGGAAAGTATTTTGTATTGAAAATTTCATTGCAGATTATGACAGGCTTTGCGGAATGTGAAGAATTTGTTTTAAGGTGTATTTCAGACTTTTTTACTGCATAAAAACACGCACTCCGTCAATAAGGGAGAGTAAATACCAAGGATGTTGGCATAATGTTATTCGGAAGGCGTGGCAGGGAGACAAGTTGATAGTCCATTAGTCGCGATGGTTGGAAACGCGACATCGGCCGCTAAGAAGTCTCCCAAGTATCGAATTCTCGGCCGTAAATCAGATCTCTGTGTAGCGTGCTCTGTGCCCCGCCAATTTTAAAATTCAAATCAGCCTAGCCCGTGTATTACTTCTCAACGTCGTTGAGGGAGCCCTTATTCAATTTGTAGTCTTTCTCCTAACCCCATAAATTTTTACTATTATTCCATTTCCCCTCTCCTATCTTCCACACAAATATATATCGTTTATTTCCTTTCTTAAGCCGTGAAGAACATGCTATATACTGCGTGACCTTGTAAACATAGAATAGATAATAATTTTATTCTAAAGCAGACTGAGGCGACAAGAAACCGCTCGACGTTTCCGATTACTTCAGCACTTACTAGGCAAACACTCCAAACTTCCAATTAATTACAAAAGACTCATATACATTACTACAACAAGGCCTATTTTGACTCACGGAGTTGAGCTATGGGGCTCCACTAAACCATCGAATTCCTCTCGTATCCAATCCGATCAATCTAAAATCTTTGTTACATATAAAACCACCCATAATGACAAGAATGTTTCTTATGTTTCAGATCTGGCCCAATCCGGATACATATCCTTCCATAATAAACTTCAGAATCATCCCAACCCTCTCGTTTCTAAGCTTGCTTCCTCTTCAAATCCAGATAACCCTCCGAGGCGTCTGAAAAGAATATGGCCGCGTGATCTCCTAATGTAGACATATCAGTAGAGTGCTACCATTGGGTAGTTACTCATCAAGTGTTTTCACGTCATTATATCCATATGTTCAAATTTACTAAATGTATTTCTTTAATACAGTTGTAAATATCATTAAGAAAAAATTAAAAAAAAATTTGGAACAAAGCCCCTTTAGAATAACAGAATAGTACAAAATTAAAATATTACTTCTATACAATAAAAACAAAAACAAATAATAAAAAGAATGAGAAAAAATTAAAGAAAACGTTAGTTAAACATAATATATACAAAACAAATAAACCTATATACAAAACACTCGAAACTATGACAAGACACTTAAAACTATGTACTGTGGTAAAACATAAATATACATTTTTAGGGAAAAAAAAATAAAAAATACATTAAATTGTTCTTTAAAATAAACTCTGTTTTTCTGCAAAAATAAAAAAATGAAAGCCGAATCTGATAGTAAAAATTGTCTGAGTATTTAAATGATGAATAATATGTAAATACATCATTATAAATAATATGTAATTATTTCATAAAAGGTTAGCGGGTATCTAACTGTTTTTGGGACATGAATTGATGTAAGAGAGTTTTAAATGTAGATATGGAGGGGGAATGCCGAATTTTTATAGGAAGGGAATTCCAGAAATTAATAACCAGAAATATATAACTTGGTTCGTTCCATTGGATTGAAATACCAATCTACTTCCATTCCTCCCAATACTATTAAAATATACAAGACCAAATGTATTACCGAGTTACCGACAAAAACCGATGAAAAAACAAAAATAAAATAATACATTTTTTCTGTTTTTTTGCTAGGAAGCTGTATAATATTCTCAATTTTCGGCAATCAAAACTTTCAAGTATACAAAGACTTTGTTTATTTGTTGATTTACATGTTAAGTTGTCGTTTCGGGACAATTATTCCCATCTTCAAAACTTAAAATCCCATACTTTCATAGCGATTTAAGGCTGAAGTCTGATGAGGTCCTCTGTCATGATTTGAAATTGATGTTTTATTAGCAGACACCCGATTATTAGTTAAAGGAATGTTGATGCTCCAGATAGTATAATATTTATTTTATTTATAACATAAATTTCAAATCATGACAAAGGAGCACATCAGACTTTAGCCACAAATCGCTATGAAATTACTCGATTTTAAGTTTTGGGTATAATTTAACTTAACATGTAAAATAACAAATAAACCATGTGTTTTTGTATACCTGGAAGTTTTCATTGTCGAAAATAGAGTATATTTTTTATTATTTCTTTTAGACCTTTTGCCGCATTGGAATATTTAGGTAATTCTAGTTATCTGCATGCATGTCTATTGCATCTTTGTTGACACGACCTATCCATTTGGTTTTTGGCCTTCCACGTAGTCATCTGTGAGTCATTCACTGTTATGTAGATGCTTCCTGATGGATTGCTCTGAGCTACATAACCCATACACCTTGCCATCACACCATGAGATATTACGGTTATCAATTAGTTGATGTAAACAGTTTTTTATTGGTCGTTCTCCTCCATAAATTAGTACTTTGATTCCAAATCGCTTAGATTATCGTGTGTATTATTTTTCTCTCAAATATTTTAATACTTCTTCCTAGAGTGCTGGTTAGTGTCCAGCTCTAGCAGCTGTCTATCAGAACTGGCTTAGTAGTAGCTGAGCCATGTATATTTCAAGAGATTTTTAGGGAATTTCAGTACCTCTAAGAGAGAGAAGAAACGTCTGTTTGCGTTTGTTGTATGCTGATCTATTTGTATTCGCTTCCACCAATATTATTTTAATATCTAGCTGCAAACAGTTAATGGTACAAACTCATCATCACTATCTCCGTTGTTAATATCAGTTATGAAAACTGATACAGCCATCCAATAACATTTCATGTTTCTTGTTGGAACCGCTGTATACCATCAACTTTGATAAATAATTATGTACTACTAGAGCAATATCAAACACTAGTGATTCACCATATTCATATTCACTATGTACACCATATTCATCTAAAAATATTTTTAAATACACATTGGATTAGAATAATTATACAATGTATATATATATATATATATATATATATATATATATATATATATATATATATATATATATATATACATACATAAAATACATATACAATATACGTGTTTAACCATATACTAAATTTGCAAAGTTATACATTAAATTTGTTGATGGTCTAGTGTTGTCCAAATGCAAGACCGAGACGAGTCTTAGTCTAGCAAACTGAGTCTCGATCTAGGCCTTGGTCTTGCACAAGAGTCTCGCAACAGTCTTGCAGTTATCCATTAGCTTATTACTATAGAGATATTATTGTAATTTTTTAGATAGGATAAACTTAACTAAGCCCGAATCTAAAATTAGAAGAGTTAAATGGAAAAGTATATTGGTTATACCAATTCTTTACATACAGTAACTAAAATTGTCAAGTATTAGTAACTATTTTGCCTTAATTTTTATTCGAAAAATCGATTTTTTTTACCTGTCCTTGTCTTGGTCTTGGCTTTCAGAATGCAGAATGTAGTTAGAACCATGCCACACTGCTGGTTTCATTATTTTTCAATTGATGGTACTAAAATTGCTTTGGAGAATATTGATCACTTTGTTGTAAGCGATATTTGAGTGAGAACCCAATTTGCCCAAATTTGTTAGTTAGAACCTTTTCAAACCGAGGTTACGGTATGTAATAAGTAGTTGCTTTTCGTGTGTTATAACAATGTGAGGGCTTCTAATCCACTCAGTGTGACTATGAGAGTAACATTTCAAAGACTTCATCAAAAAGTCTACTCTTTTACTGCCTTTGAAGGTGCAGCTACAGATTTTTTTTTTACCCATCTTGGACTTGGGCTTGCAAAGTGCAAGACCCAGACAGATTTTGGGCAACACTAATTGTCACTCAGGAATTAGCGTATATTTCCACATACCTTTGCAATGCTCTTTTATAAATACTTTTCAATATTATTGCATAGCCTACCTATTAAACGTAACTCCTTGTTATCTTTCAATATTCCTAAACGTCAACAAAAGAAAGAATTGAAGAGTTGATATGTAGAACTGTACAATGGCCTCCAATCCTGTGAGAATTCCCTTTGTGGTTCCATCGGGTATCACAGGGAATATCGGCCTAGGAACAAGCCTTTGACTACAGCAAACTCGAGGTGGAGTTGAGAAGGAATACAAATTCGACCACCCTTATTAGTGGTGCCCTCAGTGACTACTTAGTACACCCTTCTCGTCACTTATCATGTAAATAGGTTGATTAGTTTATTCCACGCTAATCCGCAAAGATGCCTCATACTCCTGCCTCCTTCGCTGTTATCTTTCTGGGAAGTGATAACCCTCTACAAGGAACTCCCGAAGAGGTAGGAAAGTGAAGTAAAGAACTAAAACAACTTAATTATACCAACGATTATTTTGTTTTCAGTCCAAACTTTTCTGTAGATTTTTATTTCTACTATGAACCTTTTAAATATACCTCTCTACTTACGGGACACCCTGTATTATATCACATATTATTCATAATAATGTATTTACATATAGCTCATAACTGAAATACTTATTAGCAGATTCGACATTTTTTTTTTCTTTCTAAAAGTATATATTTATATTTTACAATTGTACAGTTTTAAGTATCTTGGCAAGGTTCAAGAGTTTTGTATATAATTTTTTTTTTTATTTTGTATATAGTATGTTTTTTTTTTGTTTTTTTTATTGAGTATTATAACAATCTGTCTGTTGGACATTGGTTATAGTGAGGTAGGATTACATTCACACTATATGTACAACAAAATAAAATAAATAGAACAAAATAATAATCAAAAGTATATACAATAGATAGATAGATAGTAAAATAAAATATCCTAAAAAAATAAGAAAATTAAAACTAAGAAAAAAGAAAAAAAAACACATGCATACCTATATACAATCAGGCGAGGGAACTCCAGGAGAACCCTGCGCTACTCTCCCAACCGCGTCACTGGTACTAAAGCCAGCGGAGATTGGTCGAGAGCACTTTAGCCACATACACACATGTCTTGAGTGAAGAATCAGGCCATTGCCAGAACTCCAATGTATATAGTATGTAAAACAAATATTTTCTTTACTGATTTAGCTTTTCTTTTATAAATGTCCTTTATTGAGACAGTTGTAATATTTATCAATAAGCAAATAAATAATAAAAAAAAAAGATTTAGTTTTACTTTTACTTTTTATGTTTGTTTTTATTTGGCCAAATACAACATTTTAATTTTGTATTTTTTTTGTTATTCTGAAGGGACTTCGTCCCAGAATAAAATTATTTTCTGTTCTATTCTATATAATCCCGCTCAAAAGTTTAGGACCACCACTCATTTTAATAAATAATATTATTTAATCACTGAAAACCTCAATGAATCATACGACGGTAAACGCAAGATAAATACAGGATACTTGCAGTTACTAACGTGGATTAACAATTAATTGTGCTAATGAGATATAATTAAGTAATACATGGTAAATTAAAAAAAATGTAATATTTCACTGCTACATCACCTAAACATCATAATATTTAAATAACATTCATTAAAATAAATAATGCTATAGTCTATCTAGTATTTGATTACATTGATATCTAAGAGAGTGAAGCATAAATCAAATTATAATAATATTTTTTATTATTATTACGACTGTAATATTTCTTTTTCCTTACCTTACTGTATTGTATAGTATTTTTCTTCAACTGGTCACTCCAATTATTGGTGTACGACGTATTGTATAATCCTATGATTATCACATAAGTTCCGTTGTTATTAACTTCTATTCATTCTAGTCAAGCTATTATTATTATTGTTGCTCATGTGTCTTTAATTCTTCTTTTTTATATATCTGTTTATTTTCATATTTAATAATTATTTATTATCTTATAAATAATGACCGCTATATATTCATATCAATATATAATCTTAATCATCATTTATATTTTATATTATATTATATAATATTATAATAATTATCATATCGCTTTATTTATTCTGGGACAAGCCCCTTCAGAATAATGTATTAGATATAAAAATGTGTGCTTTGAAGCCTCAGAGAATAATTACAAGATAAACTGATTTATATAATGAACAAATAAAAGAAAAGAATATTATTTACCTTCAATCTTCATTTAAAAAAGAAATTAAATATAGTATTTAAAACTATATTTTGTTTATATACATATTTACAATTTTGTGAGGGCTGAAAGGTTAAGAGGTGATTGAACAGGCGGGATTTAAAGGTCGGGAGGGTATTGGAGCTACGGATGAAGGATGGGATAGAATTCCATAGTGATGTGGATCGAATAATGAAATATATTTCCGTTTAGTATTTAATATATATTAAATATTATAGTATTAATATTACATTATCGTATTAATTATTTCATTAAAACTATATTATATTATTATACTACGTTATAATTGTATTATATTAAAATTGTTGGAAAACAAAAATATAATCATGTAAAAATTATTTACTTATCATTAATTGCTCCAATCGATAGATGCTGCCATCTGTTCGAACCAAATTGCAATTATCGGTTAATAAACTCTAAAAAATATTTATATATCATTATTTGATATATTTAATGTTAAGCAACAAAAATGGTAGCAATACGTTACTGTAAATAAAACTTTTCAGTAATTTCATTAAAATATAGATTTACGATCTATTATTCATAACTAATTAGTCATTACAAAAATATTAATTAATTTTTTATACTTTTTATTAGCACATTGTTGTTCATTAAATTAAGTAATGTCACAAAGCAGCTGGTTAGATGCTGAGTTTAGTTCGGATCCGGTCCTGTCAGTCCATGATATGGCAGGTCTTATCTGACCATTGTTGCTTAGTTTGGATTGTTTATCGTTTTACGTAATGTAAACTAAATTGTAATGCTTATAAATTTAATATATACCATCAAGCCATGGGATGGTTTCTAATTTAAATTTATCCAAAAATGTTATTTATTCGCCATAAAGTATGGTTTCAACTACGTTTGTATATTTTATTCCAAACAACTTTTATTTCATATCACTCACCATCTATTATTGTGAGTAGTTAAAACTAGAACCAACTTTTTTTTTTTTTTTTTTTAGAAATTATTATCTATTTACACTGTTTTTTTAAAATTTTATTTATCCATTATATCACTTCATAATGATAAACTAAATGTTTGTGGTTGCAGTAACCTTACACATACTAGTTGTTTGAATGCTATTAAGAGAATTTAAATCCATTTTTTATAGTAGGAAAAACTTAATAAAAAATATAATTTATATACATAAGCACACACATCTTATCAATATAATTTATTAATTGGATTGATAGCGTTTATTTCTATTTGTTTGTTAATAGATAAGAATCCGTTAAATTTTCATGAATAAACTGATTTATTTAGATGTTTAGTAGTATGAGATTAGTCCGTCTGCGTGTATGCCGTTTCAAAGATGTCTTATCATAGTTTCCGATTGTTCGGATCATTTAGTTTTCAGAAGTAGGTGTTAGCTCAAAAAATCTCTACATTTTAAAATAAATATATTGTTTTATAATTGGTAATTGGTTGAATGTCGTGGATAATGAAGAGAAGAATAGTTGGGGTGCTCAGTCAAAAAGAAAGGCAAAAAATAAATTATAATATTTATTTTTTACATCTACCGACGTTTCGACCTGAAGTTCAGGCCTTCATTAGGGCTTTCTCCTTAAGTGTCAAGGGGAGAAAAAACTTCCATTCTCCTTGGATTCTCCTCTTGACACTTAAGGAGAAAGCCCTGATGAAGGCCTGAACTTCAGGTCGAAACGTCGGCATATGTAAAAAATAAATATTATAATTTATTTTTTGCCTTCCTTTTTGACTAAGCACCCCAACTATTCTTCTCTTCATTATATTGATTTATATTGGGAAGCTGTAACTCTGGTAGCATATTAGGTATTTTGGTATAACGTGGGTAATTGTTTAAGATTCTCATACAGGTATTTTAATCACTTCAAGTTTTCAGTAATTAG
The DNA here is from genome assembly GCA_928085145.1 of Nezara viridula. Taxonomy (NCBI): domain Eukaryota; kingdom Metazoa; phylum Arthropoda; class Insecta; order Hemiptera; family Pentatomidae; genus Nezara; species Nezara viridula. The sequence continues at coordinate 41,956,754 of OV725078.1, forward strand.
CCTCGCACGTGTAACTCCATACTGGAGCGGAATAAGTGATTTAGAGCGGATTACTGTTTTATATAAAATCAGTTTATCTTTTATAGTTAGTTGTGAACGTCTATTGAAATATGGCGACATTTTGCTAATCATGTTCTTTTTCTTTTTCTGCACTTGTTGTTAATGTGTTGGGAGAAATTTAGGGACCTATCAAGTTCTAGGGCTAAATATTTCAGGAACTTAGACCAAGGGATCTGTACTTATTTTATGTGTATATTATGGTTTATGCGTGGTCTTATTTTTGTAAAATTAATCGCTTCGGTTTTTTTTATCATTTATTTTTATTTTCCTTTTTTCAAAATACTTGCAGAGTTTTATGAATTGGAATTGTAATATGTTGGTGATAGTAGATGCAAATAAAAAATCTGTACACCGTTGGCAAAAGTCACTACTTTTAAATGTCTAGTGAGCCTTATTAATGTGACCTAGGAAGAGGAAATCAAAGCTCGAATTTTAGCTGCTTTTAAAGAATCAGACTTTATCGCGCATCTCTTAAGAAGTACCTTTATCATCAGTCGTACAACAAAACTTAGGTTGTATAAAACTTTAATTAGACCGGTATTGTTAATTAGACATGTGTGTTAATTGGAGCGGCAGTCAGGGAAATATACAGGGGATATTTCCGAACAGAAATTATTTGGACTTGTCTTGGACCCTATAAGAGAGAATGGAGAGTGGTGCCAATGAAGAAATAATGAAATCTGTGAAGGTTTTTAGGATCTCAGACTTCATTAATAAGCTTGGATCGTTTAATCAGGATGGACAGTGATAAGATAATCAAGAATTTGTAGATTTGCCATCCGGAAGGAGTGAGAGCTAGTGGAAGACTACGCGGAAGATGCAGAGACAACGTAAGACTAAATTTGACCGAGCAGACTGGGCAAGAGCGATGGAACAGGTTAAGGACCGCCTTTTGGGTCTGTCGGGTCTTTGAAGAAGACACTAGAAGTTACCTTAGATCTACACTTCTTCTGGAATCACACGAAAATCTATAACTTTCTTCAAACAACTCCTGAGATTCCGCGATTCCATTCTTCAAAAAAATAATCAACTCCTTGTAAACTTCTTTTATTATGCCTCCCTACCCTCTCACTCACTTCAACTATGGCTACGAAAAGAAGTCGGCTGGAGAAGAAAAGGGCTGGAGATGAGACTGGAAAGACCTATGGATCGTTTCATTAGATTCATCTTCCGGATTTCCAGGCACTCTTCGCGTATCTTGTTGGTACACCGAATGCGTGTGGAAGTGGCTCTACCTATATACTACTTTCCGAAGACAGTTATATCTTGGTGTATTTCTTTGCTGAGTCCTTAAAACCACAAATCCCTCCCTAAATCTTATTTTTGAGAAGAACTCAATGTATTTTTTTTATTATTTTATTTCTCAAAAGTGTATTATTATAATTTTTCCTACTGTAGATAGATAGATAGATAGAATATAAACTTTATTCTGGGACGAGGTCCCTTATGAATAACAGTTATGAACAAAAAAATAAAAACTACATCTGGCCAAAAATTACATTAATCAACATTAAAGAATATATACAGTATCTTCAGTAAATCAAAACAGTAACAGTATACAGTACATCAAAACAAATAAAAATAACACCATTTTGAAAAAACAAACATTTAATCAGTTAAAACGTTAACTATACAACTGTACATAGTTTTAAGTGTTTTTTAAATAGTTTTTTTTTTTGTATATAGGTTGTTTCACTAATATTTTCATTACTTTTTCTTTTTTTGTTATTGTTTTATTTAGGCCAGATGTAGTCTTTCAATTCTGTACTATTTTGTTATTCGAAAGGGAATTTATACCAGAATAAAGTTATTTTCTATTAAAATAAAAATTAAATCTTAAAACTTTACATTCCGCTATTCACTCTCTAAATACTAGGTCTTAACTTATCGATCTATTCTCATAAAACCTTTGTCTGCCATAAATGCTTCGTCATTCGTGTCACCTGCTTTTGGAAGTGTTTATTCATCTCTATATACGTTAATCCGCTTATTTCTATACCTACTTTATATTTAAAGTAGCGTATCTATGTTGGCATCGTAACGACGGAGTACGTTGAGACAAATGTACGGTTCTGAACGTTTTGGATTCGATTCCTACCTTGGTTAGTTAATATTTATTTCTCGGCGGCACTGAAAAATGAATATTGACAAGAAAAATGCAAGGCCCATTTGCCTTAGAATAACCCCACACCAGTGCCAGTACTGAGTCTATATAAGCAATATTCATTACTGTAATAACAAATGCCACTAACAGATATTGAAGTAAGATATTTTGTAAATATATAGCCGGACTAATGTGCATAATATGTGGGAATTATTTACTTTATTATTTATTACGTTATTATTCTTCGGGGGCCGAATACAATTATTTTTTCATTTAATTTTATAATAATAAAAAAAATCTCCTATTTAAAGTGTTTTAATTATAAAAATATACTAATGTTGTCATTATTTTTTTCAGGTAAGACTTCTTACTTTCAGAGGCTGTGGTATGTAATTTTACTCAAAAAGTTTTTAAATCCGATTTACTCATTCCTGATTCTAGTTTGTTTTGAATTAAAATTTCAAGAGCTATCAATTGAATTCGACTTTTGAATTTTATCACAAAAAATATTCCAATGTTTATGTGATCACAGCTAATGTAAAAAAAAAATTGCGAGTATAAAAAGTGAGAATATTCAATTTGACAATAAACGGAGAAAATAAATTTAAAAAATAAAATAAAAATGAATGAATGACAAAAATGAATATTTACTTTCAACTATTATTTACCTGTTAAAAGAATTTATTTGTGTAAATTGTCAACGTACAATCAAATATGACTTTATTCCACAGAAAATTTAAAAAAATCTGGTGTGCCCAGTCACACGACATCCCTACCTATTTCAGAAAAGTTTTTATATCTTTATATATGTCCATCAAAAAACAAAAAAAAATTGAATTAGATTTATTTTCCTGAAAATTGATCAAAGAAAAGATTTCAGTAGGATTTATTTGATAAACTAAATCAATGTAAACAGGCTTAAGGTAGATCAGTGTAAACATTTCAGTACCCTCTAATATTGCTGATAAAAAACTTTTTGAGACAGCTTAATTTTGTCAAACAATAATTTCTGTTAAAAGTAGAGGAAATAGTGAAACTTGTGTGATGCGGGCAACAGATTTTCTTACTTTCACTTAGTCATCTTTTTTCTCTCATTCACCCCTTTCTGACACCAGGATATGAACCCATAATCTTGAATAGCCTGTGTGTGTAATGTGTTTTTCTGACTTAGGGAGCTCTGAAACGTATAGATCCGTCGAAAACCACATATCGGAAATTTGACCCGATCGTAATACTTTCCTTACCTAGTATAGGTAGTAAAGTAAAAAACTGTTAAAATTTGTTAAAGTAAACTTAGTACCTACCGTCAGTTTATAGCAAACAGTCACTAAGTAAATTTTTGACAAAGCTCAATTTGTAATTATGTTTTTGAGGAGCTTTACTTTATATATCGATACTACAATTAACGTGCTTCATAATAACAAAAACTCTTTTATAAATATAATACAGTATCTATAATATAAATCTATATCTATATCTATATCTATAATATTAATCTATATCTATATAAATCTAATTTCACCATGTTCTGATTTTGCAAAGGGAAAATTCATCAAAACATTTAATGATTTAAATTTATAAAATGTTACTTAATGACTTTTTTCATTAGATTCACGATATGCCCGTTTCAAATTTCAATCTTTTTTTTTTCAAATCTTCAACAAAAAAAACCCGTAAATCTCAAACTATACGTACTATAAAGCTAAAACTTGGTTCAATACGAAATGGCCTAAACTTGATATATCAATCATATAAATTATATTAATTGTAAAAATAAAACAACCTTACAACAATTTTTTTTAAATTGAAACTCGAAATGTTGAATTGAAAAATATATAGATGTATATTATATATAGATTAGTGTATAACAGAAAGGGTAAAAAAATGGTAAATGTAAATCTTTTTATGGTATTTAAAAAAAAAAAAACACATAAAAGAAGAGAAATGTTTTCAAGAAACTGTCATCAATTATCGGCTCACATTTTTTTATTTTATTTTATTTTTATTGAAAAATATTACAATCTGTCTCAAGAACATTTATAATAGTGTTTATAGATCACATTCACACTCCATGTACAGTAAATAAAATAAATTATACAGAAAAATAATATATATACAATAGATAAGAATAAAATAACCTAAAAATAAATGAATAAAAAGAACACATGCATACCTATATACAATATGTACAATCTGGCGAGAGAACTCCAAACCAGACTTGTCCCTCCAACTGTGAAGGGAAAAGCACAACATTTTTTTAGACATGAAAAACAACTTAAAACTATACTATGGCTTTTACCAATGTAATTTGTATTGATTAAAATATGTGTCGAATAAACAATATGTTCTCATCGTGTGTTTATTACTAGTTTGAATTATATTTTTCATTGATTTGCTGAAGTATTTTATAATCTCATTTTAGATATTTTTGTATAAATTCATTAGAAAGACTTGATTTACCTTACATTATTCATTAGGTTTTTGATACAGTTCATATCAAGCTTAATAATGCTTAAAGCTCGAGAGTTGTGATTTTGATTGAAATAATGAATCCTTAAATTTCTTCAATCTATAAAATGCTCAACGCCACATTGAAATCAATCTTGTATAAAGAGAGAAATAAATGACAAAATATTTTTTATGTTGTCTACATTACTTTTTCTATCTTCAACAGCATATAAAATGATGTGTTTAAGATGTTATTTTATTTTGTCATCGTTAAATTTATTTCAGTTTATTTTTTTAAGTATCGTTATTTAGTTATTATTTCTTTTTTTTTATTTTACTTACTTTATGTATATTCTCTGTATACATGGGGTGAATGAACTCCTTGCTGACTAATACAAATGTCCAGTATTGTGATAGAATGTAATACAATTTTAAAAAGGAAAGAAAATGAACCATCTTCATATCAGATTATTTTCGTTATTAATTTTTTTTAGTCTGAAAATAAGTTATGAATATAAAGGAAGAAGCTATAATCCCCCCCCCTTCTTCCCTGAGGCCAAACCGATTCATATTCATACCTGTACCCTATTTTGTTAAGTTGTATTTTCCTTTATATTTTCCTTGGTTCAATCTGGGGTATGAAAAAGGTCGAGAACAATTATCTCAAATGCATATTCCTTTCAGTTAAAAATTACTTTGATGCATTTTCAAGAGAAAGATTAACAAAAAAATTAGTTTACGTAAATTTTAACTAGTGCAAAGAAAATTGTAGTTAGTATACTGTTTGATCATTCTAAAAAAAATCCATAAGTACTCAAATAATTATCAATGAAATTAATCTGTCAACATTTCACCAATTCAGACTTAATTTAAACGTATACGGATAAGATCCCCTGAAACGTTGTCACATATTGCTCAAATATATATAGTGAAGTTTAAAATGGTTTATATTTCTTTAATACATAAAAGGTTATGGAAAATAAATTAAAAGTAACAAATGAAGCTAAATATAATCCAATTTAGATATTTAAAAATTGAAGATAATTATAAACTGAAATTGCCTACCTAGTAATAATTATAATAATTATAATAAATCATCTGCAGACCCTGGGGTTGTGAGAACCTCCTGGGGCACACTCAGCCTTTATAAAGTGTGCTTTTATAATCCTACATAATTAATACATTTTTTTTGGCAGTTGAGCGCAATGGCGTAAATAGTTCATAAGGCTATCTTTCCTCCTTCCCAACTCACGCATTTCGATTACAGAACCTCTATAATAATTTTACGTAAACATAAGATTACTTCTGAGTTCATCTAAGTACTTAACAAATACAATTAATTTTATTTTACTGTAATTTATTATCAAAACGTGACCATTTATTTACTATATTAATTGACAATAATCTTAATTTATTCTGAGATACATCCCTTTAAAATAACATATAATAATAGGAACTATTGTAAATAAGTATGAATGTGCTTTTATATATTTATTTTTTTTATTTAATGTTGTATTATGATCGATTTATTCTGTTACTCCAAGTTTTATTTTATTTTTTTTATAATCTTGTTTTTCTTTTATTGTATATATGGTATGTTTGTATTTTATTCATCCTAAATTAATTGAGGCAAAACGTATTTTTTCTAAATAAAAAAAAATAAAATAAAAAATAATAATAGGATTGAGGGCTTTAGAGCTTCAGATGTAAATAGAAAAAACAACAGCATAAAAAAATATAAATTATATTTTCTTTTTATTTCTTAATGATATTTACAACTATATTAAAGAAATAAATTTGAACATATGGATATAATGACGTGAAAACACTTGTTGAGAAACTACCCAATGGTAGCACTCTAATGATAAGTCTACATTAAGAGATCTCAGGGCCATCTTTTTTTCAGACGCCTCGGAGGGTTATTGGAAATTGAAGAGGAAGCAAGGTTAGAAACGAGAGGGTTGGGATGATTCTGAAGTTTATTATGGAAGGATAGGTATCTGGATTGGGCCAGATCTGAAACATAAGAAACATTAAGGTCATTATGGATGGTTTTATTTGTAACAATTATTGAGGATTTTACAAAGGATTTTGGATTGTAAGGATTGGATAAGAGAGGAATTCGATGGTTTAGTGGAGCCCCATAGCTCAACTCCATAAGTCCAAATAGGCCTTATTATAGTCAAGTATATGAGTATTTTGTAATTAATTGGAAGTTTAGAGAGTTTGTCTAGTAAGTGCTGAAGTAATCGGAAACTTCGTGCGGTTTCTTGTCGTTTCAGTCTGGTATTTAATAAGTTATAAGTTAGCAACCAAAATAATATATTAAAGAAAAAATGAAATAAATGATAATTAAAAAAAATTTAAAACGAACTATTATTTGAAATACGTACACTGCATAATGTTCTGATCAGTATAGTAATGGATTAGAAAAAATGTTACCAGGTTAAATTGTGCTTAAGGAATCAGGATAAAATCGGCCATTTTTTTTTAAAAAGGGGATGGGTGCACAGGAAAAACGTTTACATCAGAGCGGTGTCTTTCTTTAGTTACGCCAATAAAGTGTTCGCTCCTGTCAAATGCTCAGGATTCCTAGAGCATTTAGCCTTGTACAAATATTACTCTCCTTATTCCTCAGTTAAAATGAGAACTGCCTATCCCATCTACTACTAAATTATGGGTGATAAATATTCAGGACGCAGTCTTTTTTTAATTTTTTATTTATGCCAACGTTTTAACCCAAACATGTGGGTCATCTTCAGGGCTGAAAATGTAAAATCTTATTTTAGTAAAATATAATCGTATTTTAAACAATTTTCAGCCCTGAAGATGGCCCACATGTTTGGGTTGAAACGTTGGCATAAATAAAAAATATAATTTTTTTTAAAAAAAAAAGATTGCGACCTGAATATTTATCACCCATAATATGTAGAACAGTCGACCAACTTCCTTCAATAATCCACTACTAAAACTACCTCTTTCAATTAGTTCTTTCTTGTTATTGATTCTTTTGTTCCCTTTGGATCTCAGTTAAATTTAATTAGTGAGGTGTTATAAATGGAGAATAAAAGTTCACAGTATGAATAAATTTATATATAAATGATCGAATCTTCCCAAACCTTATTATATTAATGTTATGACACAATGAAAGCATTTAATTATATTTGATGAAAGGGTTGTAACAGATACTATTAAGATATTGAAATTCAAATGTAGTAGATTACGAATGATACTATCATGAAAAATATATTTTTCATATAGTATTAAAGAGAATGTATGCAATTCATTGAAATGTTTGTTGATAAGAGATTGCACACGTATCATTTGCTGTGTGTTTGAATCGGGCTCTGTCCATACACGTCCTTCTGCAAATAGCGGTTTGACAAGTCTGCGGTTTTGATCCGACTCCCCGGTAGCCACTTTTCGCTACGGTGGAAATAGATTTCCCAGGCGCTGACAGTCAGTGGAAACCACGGCTTTATGCCTACTCTCTGCCCGTTTCCACCGATGGAGGTTTTGCCTCAGACTGAAGTAGATGTTTGAATGCAACCGCGAAACTGTGCAATGCATTATTTTTAGTGGCTATTATAACATTCTTCTCTATTTTTATTATGACTAAAACTAATTACTTACAGACTTTTTTTTTTACACAAAAGTAGCATTTCCGAGAAAAGACATTAATAACAGAGAGCTGTCATTCAGGTCTTTCTTATCTTTGATTCTTATTTTTTTTTTTTTTTTAACAGATAGCATGTTTTTCTATAGACTGTAGCGCGAAAACGGCTATAACAATTATGATGAAACTTTTCTATAATGTTTTAATAATTGTCCTTTCAATTTTCGTATATGGACTAAAGTCCCGAAAAAAATTCAGGAAAAAAATTATAAAGAAAATAAAAATGTTTTGTTCCCTAACTCGCTAAGTATATATTCTATGATAAAATTTATAATAAAACTTTTGAAAAAAAAATCATCGAAATCGAACCAGTATTAGCGATGATGACAGAGTATTCTATTTTCTTCCCGTGTTTTAATTTATTACATTCCTACCTATACTAGGTAAAGAAAGTATTGCGATCGGGTCGAATTTCCAATATGCAATTTTTGACTGATCTTTACGTTTCAGAGCCCCCTCAGTTATAAAGAAAAGAAAAATGTTTTGGGGCCCAACTTGCTAAGTATATATTATATGGTAATATCTATAATAAAACTTTTGAAAGATAATTAAATTCCCTACAAAACTATATAAAAATCGTTCATTTCGGACAACTATTAATGAAGTTACAGCTATTCATGTATCATTATGGGTTCATATCCTGGTGTCTGAAAGGGCTGAATGAGAGAAAAAAGCGAAAGTAAGAAAGCAATATTAGAGGGTAATGAAATTTTTACACTGATCTACCTTAAGCTGGTTTACATTGTTTCAGTTTAAATAAATCGTACTCAAATATTTTCTTTGATCAATTTTCAGGAAAATGAATATAATTCAATTTCTTTTTTGTTTCTTTTACATGATGGACATATGTAAAGATATAAAAAAAAATCTGAAATAGCTAGGAAAGTCGTATGAGTGGACACACCAGATTTTTTACTTTACACGCGCCAATTATTTTTAAATAGGAAAAGTATCTGTTATAGAAAAGTATCAGTTATATTTTAATCATTATTATTTTTCTTTTATTATATAAACATTAAATTCATAGTACACGCAATTGCGAAAGAAGAAAAAACTAGATAATGTACTCCAAATATAAAATATGTGACCTAATAATAGCTATTACTATTATCTGTTTCTAATTATAACAGACCCATTTCCCGTTTAAAAATAACTGAAGTACCTAAAGTAAAGGACCTACGGACTTGAACTTTGGGGGACAGCTAAATTCTCCAACATCAAACGCATCCAATCCTTTCAATCCAAAGTCCTCCGAACAATAGTCGATGCTCCGTTCTATGTAACCAACAAAAATCTACATCATGACCTTAATATCCCATTTGTCCTTGACCTTATCCCTGAAACATTTTCAAAATTCCATCAGAACCTTACCAATCATCCAAATCCCCTAGCCCAATCCCTATCTAGTTCCACTCATCGCTAAAACCCTCCTCGAAGGTTGAAGCGGCAGTGGCCCAGAGATCTTTTTTTGGTATTTATTTTGGAGTTCTGGCAATGGCCAGATTCTCCACTCAAGACATGAATGTATGTGGCTAAAGCGCTCTCGCTCAAACTCCACCGACTTTAGCACCAGTGAGGCGGTTGAGAGAGTAGCGCAGGGATTTGGGTTCCCCGCCTGATTGTATATATTGTATATAGGTATGACTGTATTTTTCTGTTTTTAATTTATTTATATTTAGATTATTTTATTTTTTTATTGTATATAGTTTTTATTTATTATTATTTAGTTATTATTTTACTTTTGTTAATTTTGTTTCTTTTTTGTATATACGGTGAAAATGTGTTCATTTATCAATATAATTATTGTCCCTGTGACAGAATATTATATGTCTAAATAAATAAATAAAAAAAGAATGAATTCTAACAGACCCATTTTCCGTTTAAAAATAACTGAAGTACCTAAAGTGAAAAAGACCCACCTGAATTGAATTAATATGGACTTAAAGCTTATTAAACAAAGAAGTTTAATTTATGATTCCATGCTACATGCCTGACTAATGTGCATATTACTTGGATTCTGTTGATATTCTTAGGGGAATTCACTCCAAGAATAAAATTATTTTTTATTTCTACCTTAAGCCGTTTTACATTGCTTTAGTTATATCAAATAAATTGTACTCAAATCTTTTCTTTTATCAATGAATAGAAAAATAAATCTAATTCAATTTTTTTTTTGTTTCTTGACGGACGTGTGTAAAGATATAAAAACTTTTCTGAAATAGGTAGGACAGTCGTGTGAGTGAACACACCAGATTTTTTTTTAATGTAGTTTTTTGGTTTTAGTTACCGTATACATTCTCTTTTTCTTTACGCTTTATTTTTACATATTTATTTGTATCAATGAGTACGGCCATACTGTTTCGGCCACTATGCAGTGTTATTTTAATTTTATTCTAAACGGACTTTTATTGTTCCAGGAATAATAAAGAAATTTTTCAATTCTTTCATTTCATTTCAAGTCAAATCGGAGTAAATTATGATAAAGATCTAATTAGAAGTGATTAATTTAATTGAAAAATAAGGCGATTTGAAACGGTGCAACTTTTAAAGGGGTAGTGTTAGAGTAATAGTATCATTACGGGAGGGGTTACGACTTACATAGTCCTCACGTAACGGCCCACTTCTGACAAAAGCTGCCAGCAGTTTGTGGAATTGTACTTGAGTGGCCATAAAACTGGAAAGATGTGCTGAGGGCTGTAGCTTCAAAGGCAGTAAAAGAGTAGACTTTTTGATGGAGTCTTTGAAATGTTACTCTCATAGTCACACTGAGCGGATTAGAAGCCATCACATTGTTATAACACACGAAAAGCAACTACTTATTATATACAACTACTTATTATATAAACACGAAAAGCAACTGCTTATTATATATAATAAGTAGTTGCTTTTCGTGTGTACGGTATACCGTAGCCTCGTTTTGAAAAGGTTCTAACTAACAAATTTGGGCAAATCGAGTTCTCACTCAAATATCGCTTACGACAAAGTGATCTATATTCTTTCCAAAGGAATTTTAGTACCATCAGTTGAAAAATAATGAAACTAGCAGTGTGACATGGTTCTAACTACTAGTGTTGCCCAAAATCGGTCTTGGTCTTGCAGAATGCAAGACTAAGGCTGCCTAACTGTTGCGAGACCAAGACCAGGACTGGTAAAAAAAAAATAATTTTTTGAATAAAAATTAAGGCAAAATAGTTATTAATATTTGACAATCTTAGTTAGTATATGCAAATAATTGGTATAACCAATATAATATTGCATTTAATTCCTCTAATTTTTCATTCGGGCTTAGTTTGTTTGTTTATTTAGGCTTTAAGGCGTAAAACCCCAAGGTCATCAATGCCTGTGGGTAAGTTATGTTTGTTAACTCTTTAGAGGAGAAACAGAAAAAAAAGGAACAATCAAAAATTAATAATAGATAGATACAGTGATATATGAAAAAGGTATTTAAAAACATATTAAAAATGAAATATATTAAAATAAATACAAAAAAACAAACAATAAAATACAAATTATATCTATTTTTATATTTTATTTAATAGTCTATGGATTTTAAGAAATTTTATCACGGTTCCTATGTTTGATTCGTCGTTGTTTAATACTGCTGATATATCGGGTTTTAGAGATAATCGATTTAGACTTGAAGTATAATAAGTGCATTCTTGGAAAATATGGTTGACTGTGAGAAGGCTATTGCAATGCTGACAATTTGGTGGTGGCTGCTTAGTGATGAGATGTACATGAGTTAGGTTCGTGTGTCCTATTCTTAATCTGGTCACAGCGACTTCCTCTATCGGTTTGATGTGATCCACTGATTTTTTAACAACTTTTAATTTGCTAGGCAGGCTTTCGTTCCACATTCGGGCTTAGTTAGATTTCTCCTATCAAATATTCTAAAAAATTACAATAATATCTCTACAGTAATAAGATAATAAGTAGCTGCAAGACCGTTGCGAGAATCTTGCGCAAGAGCAAGATCTTGACCAAGACTGAGTTTGCAAGACCAAGACTCGTCTCGATCTCGCATTTGGGCAACACTACTAACTACTGAGAAATTTTTTAAGTAATTGGCTTGGAAAGGTTTTAACTGCTAGACTATGTACTTAATTTATAGTTTATTTAATGAGAGTTAAACATTTCGATTATTATTTTATTTTTTTTTTTAATGTTTTTTTTAAAGAAAAATAATACAATCTTCCACAATCTAGGGCATTGAGCATTATGGCTCTAGGTTTACATTCATGTCGCTGATTTAGCCCGAGCCAGATATCTAACCTTTCATGATAAACTCCAGTCCCATCCAAATCCCCTTGCTTCTTCCTCGATGACTGATAATCCTCCTAGGCGACTGAAAAGGAGATGGCCTCGTGATCTTCTTACCTAGAATTATTTAGGGAGTGCTACCACTGGGTGGTATCTCTTCAAGACTGTTCATGTCATTATTTATAATTTGTACTTTACTAGTTGTATTTGTTTACAGTTGTAAATTTCATCAAATAAACAAAAAAAAAAAAAAGTTTACATTCATACATTTCAAATACAATCTAAAATATAAATTGAGAAAAAAAAAATAAATTAAGAATAAAACATGTAAGTAAAAATATATACATTGAAATAAAAGAAAAAAAAAACTTGTATAAAGGAAAAAAAAAACATTTAAAGAAAGAAAAAAAAATATTGACACACATTCATTCCTATGTACAATATTTACATTCAACCTAGAGAACTCACGTGAAAGGCAAGGCAGAGCTCAAGGAGATCCCAGCGCTTCTCTCCCAGCCGTGCCACTGTTATTATTAAAGATCTATTCTTTGTGTTGAATATATTTGAATCGATTATTTCAAAAACAACATATGTGAAATTCTTCATAAAACCCTCAAAAAAATATATTATATTAAAATTCTAGAAGATGAAAAATTTCAAAAAATATGTAGACTTAAAAAAAAATTGCATTATTTTTGTTGGTTTAAAAAATGCACATACCATTATATAATATAGGTAGCTCTTGAAGTCTGCTACCTTATTAGCCAAGTGATCTTGTCATTAAAAGGGGGGTCTGAGTTGCATCGAATGGGAATAGAAGGTTTCTTTTCTCTTTTTTTTTTATATGGGATGTGACTGACTAAGATGCAGTTTTCGACCTCAGCGCCCTCCCGGATCACTTTTAAAAACCCCTAAAACTGCTATATTTTTCCCACGTTTTTCTCCATTTTGAACATGAAGGAGCACGTTTTCCACAAAAAAAAAAAAAAAAATTAAACTAAATTAAATATTCTACAATTTTACACCAGAACAATCTCAGTAAGTCAGATTTTATAAACTTTTCGAACTTATTTATTTTAAACTATTTTTCCTGTTTGATCATACGCACTTGTCTTTATATCTTCAATAACCCGTCTTATACGATTCAGTGAAGTAAATTTTTATTAATTTTAACATTTTTAAGGATAGGTGATGGAGGTGGGGAGGTTTGGTGGGAGAGAGGTGGTAGATCACTTTTTACAACCAGAAGACAGAAATTGAAATAAAAAAGTTATTTAACCAACATTTATATCAAGTGCATACTATAATAGTAAATGAAGTGAACGAAATTTTCGAAGCTTGAAAATGTTGAGCTAATTTCATGTCTATGCCTTCAATAATCTACCTTATAAGAGTTAGTGAAGTAAACATTTATTTAAGTTATTATTTTTAAAGAGTAGGATGCCTGGATATAGGAATGGCTATAAATAATATGAGCTATAAATAATTGATAAAATAAGCGAGCTAGAATGCCTTAAGCCATTTATTGCGTTTGATCTATTTCGTGGGGTCTTACGAATTCCTGATAATCCTCCTAGGCGTCTGAAAAGGAGATGGCCTCGTGATCTTCTTACTTAAAATTATTTAGAGAGTGCTACCAATGGGTAGTATCTCTTCAACCCTGTACTTGGCATTATTTATATTTGCGCATATTTACTAGTTGTATTTGTATACAGTTGTAAATTTCATTAAATAAACAAAAAAAAAAAATATATATATATATATCACCCAAAATAACTTTCACAAAAGTTAACGAAAATTCATCTATAAACCAAATATATATATATATATATATATATATATATATATATATATATATATATAAAATTAACTGTATTTGAGCAAGAGATTTAGAGTGAAGTGAATGGGTAGGGATTTAATGTTAACAGGATTCCTTGTTCTATTCAGCGTTTACAATGTAGTTCATTAGAGCTCAATGACTGTATGAATGAGCTTTCAAATCAACGACTATCCCCATCATTGTGCAAGCTGTTGGATTTCCTATCAATCGGAACTGGGATCACTCTATTCATTCCTGTCTCAGTAGCATTTTTTTAATTGCTACAGATCCTAATGGTTAGCTCGCTTCAGCTTTTCTGATTTTTAGTTCGGAGAATCAGTTTTTGACTAAAACCAAAAAAAGGCGGAATAAATTTTGTTTTTCTATAAAACATATTCTTCGAATCTTTAATATAGCACATGGGGATGGTTCTAATACTTAGTATAGCTTATTTTCAGTAAGGTTAGGCAGTGCTAATGGAGAGCACAACAATTTTTTTATATTTTTACTGTTGAAATTTTTATTTATTACTAAATACGTGTGTATTTATGATGTGTGACTATATACATATATTCAATTTAATTATATCAATTATAAAATTTTCGTTAGCTAAATAATTAAAGATTAATTAATTCAAGCGATTGTTGTATAAATTTCGAGCAAAAACCTTTGAAAGCTGCATACGGCTTTCGGGTAAAGTAGTGCATATTTAAAATCAGTAATATATCACAAGTTTAGTTTTGTATTAAAAAATGGCTCTGATCTGCTGTTGTTGTTTGTTATTTTTAGAGGATTTAAAAAAATCGAGGCCACCAACGCCTGCAACGTCTGATATGTTTCTCTCAAATTTAGGCCGGTATTTCTTCATGAAAATGGACATGACTGGTAGCTAATCGCATTGTATTATTTTTACATGAAAGTGTCTTTATATTAACAACGCATATCACAAACCTTTAAGAATGGTGTAAAAACTGGAGTATTAAAATAAATTCCATCAAATTACCTTACCCTACGTCGAAAACCTATGACTTCCTGTCCTACAGTATCCTTTAACCATTCCCCACTTATCCCAGTTGAACAAAGCCGTTACCTAGGACTCCACCTGGACAAACGACACACATGGAATCGTCTTACAAGACTAAAACGAAAAGAAACCGCTCGACGTTTCCGACTACCCCAACACCTACTAGAAAACGCTCTAAGCTTTTAATCAATTACAAACAACTCATACATATGACAATAATAAGATCTATTTGGACTTATGGGATTGAGCTTAGGGGCTCCACTAGACCATCGAATTCCCCTCGTATCCAATCCTTACAATCCAAAATCCTGTGTAAAATCCTCAACGCTCCTTACTTTGTCACAAATAAAATCATAGATAAAGAGATTAATGTTCCATATGTTTCCGATTTGGCCCAATCCAGATACCTATCCTTCCATAGCAAACTGCAGAACCATGTGAACCCTCTCGTTTCAAATCTTGCTTCCTCCTCGATCCCTGATAACCCTCCGAGGAGTCTGAAAAGAAGGTGGCCTCGTGATCTTCTTGTGTAAATTTATTATCAGTGGGTAGTTTCTCAACAAGAGATTTCATGTTATTGTATGCTTGAGTGCACATTTACTAGTTGCATTTTTTTTTTTATAATACAGCTGTAAATATCAATGAATAAAATATATTAAAAAAAATAAAAAATAGTAACTAATAGGATCATATTTATTATACCTTGGCCGTAAATTAAATGCGTAAAGGTCACCACAATTCCTCTATTCTTCCTTAGCTAGGCCATCAGTAACAGGTTAAAGTATAGATAGGAATTTTTACATTAAAAATCATAGCTAGTGAAACAAAAGATGTAACTGTATTTTTTGTATTTATTGAATAGTGAATAGTACAATCTGACACAATGACGGGCAATAAGTACTATGGCTAAATCTGTTCATTCATACCATACATACATACAATAGAGAAATAAATAAGTAGTAACTTAAGTGTGGAATATATATATACGCATTTTTTTTCTGGTATACCATGAGGAATTCTCGGGCATCTTGGTTTGCTTCTCAATGGACTGTCACCATATTCGGAGGTCACCCATCCATGTTTTAAAACCATGCTCGAATTAGCTTAACTTTGAATACATACTGCAAACACCTTAGCCCGCTTGGCCGCCCAGGCCCCGTATGTATATATTTAATTTTATATATATTTATTTATGCGACTACTCAAAAATCTAGTCTCAAAACGATCAGATCAAGATAAACACAAATTATATGGGACTAGTATCGAATTTTTGTTGACAAAGGAAAACTGAATAAATAATCATTAACATTTTAATAGTCGAATAACATAAATAAGTGCAAAATCCCATATTAAAACAATAGTAATAAAGTGATCCTTGTATAGGATAAGATTAGTGTTGCCTAATTGCGAGACCGAGACGAATCTTGGTCTTGTAAACTCTGTCTTGGTCATGGTCTTGGTCTTGCGCAAGAGTCTTGCAGTTACTTATTAGCTTATTACTATAGAGATATTACTGTTTTTGGAGAGGAGAATCCTAACTAAGCCCGAATGAAAAATTAGAGGAGTTAAATGCAAAAGTATATTGGTAATACCAACTATTAACATATAGTAACTAAGATTGTCAGGTATTAGTAACTATTTTTTTTTTTTTTTTTTTTTTTTTTTTTTTTTTTTTTTTTAAATGATATTTACAACTGTATACAAAAAATACATCTAGTAAATTTGCACATTGGTATAAAGACATGGAACACATGTTGAGAAACTACCCATTGGTAGCACTCTAATAATATGTCTATATTAGAAGATCACGTGGCCATCTTCTTTTCAGACGCCTCGGAGTGTTATCAGGAATCGAATAGGAAGCAAGGTTAGAGAAAAGAGGGTTGGGATGGTTATGAAGTTTATTATGGAAGGACAGATATCTGGATTGGGCCAAATCTGATACATAAGGAACATTAAGGTCATTATGGATAATTTTATTTGTAACAAAGGAAGGAGCATTGAGGATTTTACGAAGGATTTTGGATTGCAAGGACTGTATGCGAGAGTAATTTGAAGGCTTGGTGGAGCCCCATAGCTCAACCCCGTAAGTCCAAATAGGCCTTATCATAGTCATGTAAATCAGTCTTTTATAATTGATTGGAAGGTTAGAGCGTTTGTCTAGTAAGTGTTGAAGTAGTCGGAAACGTCGAGCGGTTTCTTGTCGTTTCAGTCTGGTATGAGGATTCCAAGTTAGACGTTTGTCCAGATGGAGTCCCAGGTAACGGATTTGTTCAACAGGAATAAGTGAGGTGTTGTTAAAGGATACTGAAGGACAGGAAGTCATTGGTTTACGACGAAGGGTGAAGGTAATTTGATGGAATTTATTTTAATTCTCCAGTTCTGACACCATTCCTCAAGGTTTGTGATGTGGGATTGAAGGGTTTGGGATGCAATAGATGGGTCGTTATTGACTGATAGGATACATGTGTCATCAGCATATGTGGTGATGACAGTGTTTTTGCCTTAATTTTTATTTAAAATATCGATTTTTTTTACCAGTTTTGGTCTTGGTCTTGCAAAGTGCAAGACCAAGACCGATTTTGGGCTTCACTAGATAAGATATTAAATTGATAGCGAAAATATCCAATTGGTCGGTTGCAATATTCAATTGGGTGCTTCTGACTAATTATTATTAGTTTTAGCAATGCAGGATATTGAGTACTTATTTTTTCGTTACATATTAAATAATTCTTTTCATAATTAAACAAAAAAAAAAAAAAGAAAGAATAGAAATGAAAGGTCCTTCAATTGTTAAACCAATATTTGAGAACATATAACTTATTAAATTATGTTGTTACTTATTTATTTTTATTTTGTCAATAATAATCGTTTAAGGATGACTTTGCTGAAGTTCCTAGATTATGTAGGCACTGTTGATCAAACCCGTGGTTTGCGGTTGGTCATGGTGCATGTAAATTGGCAAGTTGATTGTTAATGTGATAGGGATGGATTAGGGTTGGCTAAGCAGATCAGGTTTCCTAGGCTTAGAGCTAAATGCTTTATGAAGATCTGACCCGGTCGTGCTTGGAAATATTCACAATAGTTTCAAATAGTGTCGCCCAAAATCGGTCTTGGTCTTACATTTTGCAAGATCAAGACCAAGACTGGTTAAAAAAAAAAATCGATTTTTTGAATAAAAATTGAGGCAAAATAGTTACTAATACTTGTAGTCTGTGGGCCAGACCCCCTTACCGTGCACCCCCCCCCCCACATCCCTATAAATTGCATATCGTTGTGTTCCTTGTGACAATTTATAAAAAAAAAGCCAATGTTCCCACAAAAAAAAGTGAACGAACTGCCCCAAAATGGCGTCCAAACATGGCGGATTGATGACTTTGACTTTAGTTAGTTTTCTTGTTACTGAGAATCAGCATTTGGCTTAATTTCATTATAGTTGGTCTTTTATTAAAGCTGGATAGTCAGAGAATAATAAAACATGAAAAAATATTAAAAACTAATTGGCTTAGGCATTAAAAAAAATCGGTAAAGTCAATTTTTTTTACAAAAAAATTTTCAAGTTGAAAATCAAGCGTCGTTTGTAATTAAACGGTCAACAATAATGCAAAACGTGCTGAAATAAAACATCTGGAGAATACATTTCTCTTTCTAAAACACTGATTACTTTTTAAAATATTTGAAGTAGTTCCGTGTAAAATATACTTAAGCGGCACTTAAGCGGCAGAAAAGCGCTACTGGCGTGGGTGCCTACATTCCTCTACCACACCACTCAGTACTCATAAATGGCTTAGTTATAGTGCTATAATAACGTTTTTGTTATATTTTATTGATTATATTAACGAACAAATATTAATACAATAATTTAATTGTAAAAACAATTTTTTTTTTAATTTATTATTTTTGTTTTTATTTTTCATTATTTTTTTTTTTTAATTTAACTTCATTTATTCTATACGGAGATCGCTTAAGTAGGCCTCTATTATAAAAATTATAAAATTATAATAATAAAACTTAATTCAAAAATACTTAGCAGAATATCTTGATTTTTTTATTTAATATTTGCAATTTAACATTTTGTTTTATATATTTACTGATTCTTAGAGGTAATTTAAATTGTATATACTTCCCTGGAAATGAGTCATATTAGTATCTGTTTTATAAACTAAAGTAATATATACCTAATCTGAACTACTTGTAATGAATAGGTGATGGATTGTTTAGTAAAATTCATATATCGCTATTAAAAAAAACATTTTTATTTCCTTTATTTTATTTGGAAGTGGGACCATATCATAAAAAATAGGAACTTTTAATATTAAAGAGCATTATTCCCTCTGCACAAATGAAATATGGAAAGGGCGAAGCTATAAGTTCTTCTAGGTAACTGGAACTGATTGTTAGTATTTGGTCTCAAGATGAGGGAAAACGCGAAATTGAACCCAAACATTATAAAAATACATTTAGCGAACGACAAAGGAAGTGCCAAAATTTCGGAAAAGAAAACAAGGATCAGTATTCATTATATGGCTAAACGAATATATAGTAGATAGATGAACAGAATATTTCAAGATGCTGCTAAAAGGGGGTCAAAATGCTTGATCAGTTTGGATGATATTATGGTGAAGACCATTTCATCAGCAAGAAAGATTTGTTCTAGGCAATTGGCAAGTCAGCTGGTCTGGACGAAGTAACCTGAAATGCTGTGCGTACAAAGGCTACAAATGTATTAGAAAATTATATGAAAGGACTGTAGTTTTGTCCCTTTGCAGGAAATGAGATACTAGGAAATGTTATTCGAGATTCCTTATTGTTTATAGTACCAAAGAATCGTATAAGCTAAAATTAGAAATATTGTCGATTGCCTGAGCGATATGGATTGAGAAACTCAAGTTGCACATTGGAGCATAATTTGCAAATTGGGACTGTCTTCACTTTAAGGTAGGTTATAGAGAAGTCCACAGAGAAAGAAAAATGGTTCTCTATCTGCTTAGTGCCTCAAACTTTGGATTGATCGAATATCTACTAGTCTTTCACAAAAGCTCGTTTTCCTTTCAGATTCATTCAAAAATCTTTTGCAATTGCACTAAAGAGGAGCAGAGCTATTTCCTTTTATCAATAGACCTCTGTATAACTTGCTTCAAAGTGAAGATAGTCCCAATGTACAACTTCAATAGCAATCTAAAATAAAGTGGTTTACATCAACATTATCAACATTACATCAGCATTATACTTTACATTACATCAACATCATTATCAACCTCGTTTACTTCCTCCAGACCTGCTTGCCAATTGCTTAGAGCAAATCTTTCTTGCTGATAAAGTGTTCTTCACCATAATAAACCTGCTTAACATCATCCAAACCCATCAAGCATTTTTACCCCCTTTTAGCAGCATCTTGAAATATTCTGTTCATCTGTCTACTGTTTATTCATTTAGCCATATAATGGATACTGATCCTTGTTTTCTTTTCCGAAATTTTGGCACTGTCGTTCGCTTAATGTATTTTTCCAATGTTTGGGTTCAATTTCGCGTTTTCCCTCATTTTGAGACCAAATACCAGTTCCAGTTACATAGAAGAACTTATAGCTTCGTCCTTTCCATATTTCATTTCTGCAGAGGGAATAATACACGTTAATATTAAAAGTTCCTATTTTTTATGATATGGTCCAACTTTCGAATAAAATAAAGGAAATAAAAATGTTTTTTTTAATAGCGATATAACAATTTTACTAAACAATCCATCACCTATTCATTAAAAGCAGTTCAGATTAGGTATATATTATTTTAATTTATAAAACAGATATTAATATGACTCATTTCCGGGGAAGTATATACAATTTAAATTACCTCTAAGAATCAGTAAATATATAAAACAAAATGTTAAATTGCAAATATTAAATAAAAAAATCAAGATATTCTGCAAAGTATTTTTGAATTAAGTTTTATTATTATAATTTTATAATTGTTATAATAGAGGCCTTCTTAAGCGATCTCCGTACAGAATAAATGAAGTTAAATTAAAAAAAAAAATAATAATGAAAAATAAAAACAAAAATAATAAATTAAAAAAAAAAATTTTTTTACAATTAAATTATTGTATTAATATTTGTTCGTTAATATAATCAATATAATGTACCAAAAACGTTATTATAGCACTATAACTAAGCCATTTATGAGTACTGAGTGGTTTGGTAGAGGCCTGTAGGCACCCACGCCAGTAGCGCTTTTCTGCCGCATAAGTACATTTTATACGGAACTACTTCAAATATTTTAAAAAGTAATCAGTGTTTTAGAAAGAGAAATGTATTCTCCAGATGTTTTATTTCAGCACGTTTTGCATTATTGTTGACCGTTTAATTACAAACGACGCTTGATTTTCAACTTGAAAATTTTTTTGTAAAAAAAATTGACTTTACCGATTTTTTTTAATGCCTAAGCCAATTAGTTTTTAATATTTTTTCATGTTTTATTATTCTCTGACTATCCAGCTTTAATAAAAGACCAACTATAATGAAATTAAGCCAAATGCTGATTCTCAGTAACAAGAAAACTAACTAAAGTCAAAGTCATCAATCCGCCATGTTTGGACGCCATTTTGGGGCAGTTCGTTCACTTTTTTTTGTGGGAACATTGGCTTTTTTTTTATAAATTGTCACAAGGAACACAACGATATGCAATTTATAGGGATGTGGGGGGGGTGCACGGTAAGGGGGTCTGGCCCACCGTGTATTGACAATTTTAGTTATTATATGTAACGAATTGGTATAACCCATATACGTTCGTATTTAACTATTCTAATTTTTCATTCGGGCTTAGTTATGTTTATCTATCTAAGAAAATACTGTAAAATCTAAAAAAGAAAACTATTAATCCAAGTAAATAATGAGTACGAAGTGAACCAATAAAATATTAAAAAAACAATTCTTTTTTTTTATTTATTGATGATATTTACAACTGTATTACAAATAAAAATACATTCATTAAATGTGAACAAATGAATATAATAACATGAATTCACTTGATGAGAAACTACCCACTGGTAGCACTCTAAAAATGTATTTACAAAAGGAGATCTCGAGGCCATCTGCTTTTCATACGCCTCGGAGGGTTGTCGGGATCGAAGAGGAAGCAAGGTTAGAAAAGAGAGGGTTTGGATGGTTCTGAAGTTTATTATGGAAGGATAGGTATCTGGATTGGGCCAGGTCAGAAACATAAGGAACATTAAGGTCGTTATGGATGATTTTGTTTGTGACAAAGTAAGGAGCAGTGAGGATTTTACGAAGGATTTTGGATTGTAAGGATTGGATACGGGAGGAATTCGATGGCTTAGTGGAGCCCCAGAGCTCAACTCCGTAAGTCCAAATAGGTCTTATTGTAGTCATGTATATGAGTCTTTTGTAATTGACTGGGAGCTTAGACCGTTTGTCTAGTTTTTTTTTTTTTTTTTTTTTAGAAAAAAAAAACTTTATTCTGGGACTAAGTCCCTTCAGAATAACAATAATGTACAAAATAATAGAATATTACTGGCCTGAACGTTGAAACAATAAATAACATTGATAAAATAAAATAAAAAGTAAAGAAAACCTTAGGTGCACAAGCTATATACAATACAGATACAACTATGTACAGAGCATTTAAAATTATGAATAAAACAATTAAAACTATGAACGAATCATTTGAACTATGAACAAAATTATATTTAAGGGTTGAACAACATAAACATACAATTTGAGAAATGAAGAACGAAAAAGAGATACAATGAGTTCATTTCATAAAAAAAAAAAACTTTACTTGAATATATATATATGAAAATAAACAGTTACTTATAATTGAATAAAAAAAAAAAAAATACAAAAAAATGTATGTATTGAAATTCCTACGTCGATAGTAGGAAATGCATGTACTATCTCTTACCAAGTGTTATGATTGCTACACAATACATATATAATATTAATCGTTAGCTGGTATCTGACTGTTTTTGGAACAGGAATTGGAATAGGAGGTTTTTGAATGTGTACAGGGAAGGGGCATGTCGAATTTTGATCGGGAGGGAATTCCAAAAGTTGACAGAGCGGGCTATAAAGGAATTTTGGAATGAGGCAGATCTATGAGAAGGGATGTATAGGTCAGAGGGTCGGGATCTTGTAGTGAGTGAATGGATTGAGGACTTAAATTGGAGAAGGTTGTAGGCATAAGAAGGACGATGATCGGTAATGATTTGATAAAGGAAAGTGCCAAGGAAATATTGTCTTCTTAAGGAGGGGAAGAGCCACCCTAACTCAGTGTAGTGGTGGGAGACACGGGAGCGTCTCGGGGTTCCGATTACAAATCTTACGAAGCAATTCATAAGTCTTTTGAGTCTATCACGCAGTTCCACCGAGAGACCATCGTACACCACACAGCTGTAGTCAAAGTGGGGAAAGATGAGAGAGGAAACTAGGAGTCTACGGGTATTTTGGGGTAGAAGATGGCGGAAGTGATGGAATAGTTTGAGGGTAGAAATTGCACGGCGGGATATATGAGAGATATGGTGATTCCAGGAAAGGGTTTGATCTATGAGAAAGCCTAAATTTTTAACAAAGGGATAGAATGTGATGGGGTGGTTGTTTAGATAGAGTGAGGGAAAGTTGGTGTGGGATCTAAGAAGGGGCTTGGAACCAATGAGAATGGCCTGAGTTTTGGCAGCATTTAGCCTTAATCCATTTAAGTTGGCCCAGGCATTAATTCGATCTAAATCTTCTTGAATTTTGGCAAATGCCACCAATAACTCAGCGGGAGAAAAGGATAAATAGATTTGAGAATCGTCGGCATAAAGGTGGTGGGAACAATGGATAATTGTATCATTTAGGTCATTAATATAAGAACTGAAAAGAAGAGGAGACATGCTTGAACCCTGTGCAACTCCTGAGGATAAAGGAAGGTAGGCAGATAGAGGTTGATTAGGTATGGAAACTGCTTGGGTTCGTTGTGAGAGGAAAGACTGGAACCAAGAGATGGAACTCTTGGAGAAGGATAATGATTTTAGTTTGTTGAAAAGGATGGAATGGATAATGGAATCGAAAGCTTTAGAGAAATCAAGAAGTATAAGAATGGTTAGTTTTTTGTCATCTATTGCAGTCTGGATATCACTAGTAATTTTAATCAGAGCAGATTGTGTAGAGTAGCCAGGACGGAAGCCAGATTGGAGAGGATCGAGTTGGTTGGATTGTTCAAGGAAGTTGGAAACTTGGGATTGCACTAACTTTTCTAGGGGTTTAGAAAGATTGGAAAGGATTGATATTGGGCGGAAATCTTCGGGAGAGGATGGATTAGGCTTTTTGTTTAAAGGAAGGACAATGGCTTTTTTCCAAGAGGTCGGGAATATTGAATTCTGCAGAGAGAAATTGTAGATGAAAAGGAGTGCTGGGAGGATTTCAGGGAGGCATAATTTTATTAGTTTGATAGGAATGCCATCTGGGCCTACGGAATTGGAACGGGATTTCATTATAACGGTAATAAGGTCTGTGGGAGAAATGTCGGAGAAATAAAAATTATTTTCGTTAAAAGGTACCTCTGGAGAAAAGCCGGAAGGGGATGGTAACGAAGAGGTAGAAACCGATATAAAGTGGGAGTTTAGGTCATCAGGTGATATTGGGAAAACTGAGGAAGGGGATCTAGAAGGTTCACAGAGGGAAAGCTTACGAAGTAGAAGCCATTTTGATTTGATATCAGGAGCTGAGGAAAGGGCTTCGTGAAAGTAGTTCGCTTTCGCTTGTCGGATCCTTGTCTGTTTCGTGTTGCGAAGCATTCTGAATATTTGATAATCATCTGCAAGCCTAGTCCGTCTGAAGCGTCTGCGTGCAGCGTCGCGTCTCTTCTGCAGATCCTTAATTTCCTGACACATCCAAGGAGCAGGACGATGACGGAAAGTGGAGGTTTTGAGAGGAGCGTGGGTATTGAAATTTTTTCAGTTTGTAACTTGTAATTTGTAATAACAGAAAAGTTTCAGTCTGGTATGAGGATTCCATGTGAGTCGTTTGTCCAGGTGGACTCCTAGGTATCGAATTCGTTCAACAGGGATAAGTGGGGTATTATTAAAGTATACTGTAGGACAAGAGAACATAGGTTTACAAAAAACAATTCTAACTTTTTTTTCATTATTTTTTTCTCACTTGTTGCCATTGGCACAAACTTTTCATTTTGAAGGGGGGCAATAGACAAAGAAAAAACTAACAAAAAAAAAATAACGGTAGTTCATACTATGTTTGAAAATTCTCCTAATGAATAAGGATTTTGAACTATCTCAGAAACGTAGGCAGAGGTATTTTAGCAATTAACAACAATTTACCGATATGATTCAAAAATAAACAATGCTGTCTTTTAAGTTAATAAATAATAAATATACGCCCACGCATGTTCATGTTTTGATAGTAAAATATTTGTGTAGGTTCAGCTGAGAAAGCTATAGATGGCGTTGATACCAAGTATTAAAAATCAATTTGATAATTATTTAGATGAGGACCGAAGTGCATCTGGATTTACAAGAAAGACCATTTTCGGCGTTTCATGAATAAGTATGACCTAAGTGGTTGTGAACCAAGCTTAACCCGTGCAGTCCTCATGTAAATAATTACCATCAATTTAATACCTTTAATTCTCAAATCAATTTACTTCAGAATGACTATAATAAATTTTACAAACTAATTAATGGTAACTATAAAATATTTAGGGTCACCCTTTATCTAACACTAATTCATAAATACCGGAGATGGTAATAATAACTTTTTTTTTAATACAATTTTAATTTTATATGGAAATAATTACAATTTTGATCTACTTATATTCTGATTTAATTTAAAAATTTAGCATTGTTATGCGACGGAGGTGCGGTTTGTTCTTCGTCATATGAGATAATATCTTGTTTGATAAGATGAGTTTCCCCCGACATGTGTCACGACGGTTTTGTTGTAATTTCCTCTCTGAGAAATTTAGTGTTAATATTCTTGGATTGGTTGGTATATTTTATCATCACTTCCTTAAAGTAACCTTTTAACATTTAATTATTTACTATTTTTGAAACGAATTAATTTAAATACATATTTAGTCGTGTTACTTTTATTGTAAAAACATAAACTGTTTATTTTCCCGTACCACAACCTACCGCATACTAGAGCGATAAGTAATAGTGATCTAACATAAGTAACCACTCATGCCATTTTAAAATTAAAAATAAAATGTAGGAATACGAACAAACCTGTCTCCGAAATTCAAAGGTTAAAACAGAATACAGCGATTCGGAAGGCTGAGTAAAGGCACTAAAGACGTTTACCTTTCATAGTTTTTATTTATTTTTTAGTTAATTGAATAATAATACTTCCTGTCCCATTTAAGGGCAACAAGTAATAGCAATGTTAGTAATAATTTATTAAATACCTACATATAAAAGGGAAATAGATATAAATAATTTTTAAAAAAATAGTAATTAAAATAATAAATAAATAAAATAATGGATTGAAGTAGAGTGAAAATAAATTAAATATTCTTACACACATTTATACATAGGTGCAATATACCCTAAAGACTATAGTTTAGCATCTGATCATAGCGGGAACTTCAATGTAAACTTAAACATAACTGTAGGTTACGTAATAACGATATTTAAATGTAAGCTCAACATTTGAAGAAAAAAAAACTTCTATATATATTTATTTTTTTTTTGTATAATCTTTTTATAGGAAGAATAATAATACAATCTGCCATAACCAAGGGCATTGGGCATTAAGGCTCTATGTGTACATTAACCTCCATATTATTATTTATTTCAGTGTTGGTGCTGTTTAAATGGATTTTTTTTTATAATTATTATTATTATTTGTAAGAATTGCGTACAAAGCCCTATTAATTATTAAATAATAGTAATAATAATCGGCAAAAAAATCAAAATAATTTTAATATCAAATTATTTTAGCCTTGAATGATTTTTTTTTTAGATATTGTATAGAAGTATGTGTGTATTTAGGTAGTTATTTTCATTAGCTTAGTTTCTTTTTGTTTAGTTTAGTTTATATACATTTATTCTTAGTATTATTATTTTTCTGTATTATTTATTGTGAATGTGCTCTCTGAACAATATTATAAATGTCCTTAATTATGACAGATTATAATATCTCTGAATAAATATGTTAAAAAAAATACATATATATATATATATATATATTTTAGAATTTTAAGATGGAGTGCTACTAATGGGTAGATTCTCTACAAGCTTTTTCATGTCATGTTTTCTTTGTATCACATTTGCTGAATGTATATTAATTGTACACTTGTAAATTTCATAAGTAATAATATACTTTTTTTTTAATATTTACCCTATTTATTAAAAAATATTACAATCTGTCTCAAAGGACATTTATAATAGTGTTCAGAGATCACATTCACACTCTATGTACAATAAATAAAATAAATTATACATAAAAATAATATATATCCAATAAATAAGAATGAAATAACCTAAAAATAAATAAATATAAAGAACACATACATACCTATTTAAACTAGAAAAATAATAATATAAAAAAAAAAATTTAAGATATCGTTGACTGTGGATTTAAATCGAGGGTATGATGATTGGGGTAATGTGGTAAAACTGATTTCATATAAAGAAAATAGGTCCCACGAAAAAAAAAAAAAATTATTATATTACTTAAATCAAAATATAGTACAAAAAAAAAGTTGCAAATGTAAGTAGCAAGAGAATAGCATGCGAAAACAAGGTTGTTTATGAGTAATTATAACCACCCATTGAATAGCTGTTAAGGCGATAATTTGTTTAATTGTCAGATTGAAGTTATTAAGTTCAGTTGCCTCAAATACCATCAACTCTGATACCATTTAGACTTGACGGTCACACTTAGTGTTAATGAAGTCTCATTTAGACACCCTATTTGTCTTATACTCAACCCTTCGCCTCTAGTATTTCTCTTTTGTCTTTACTGCATCAGATTTCTGATCAGAGATAATTTCAAAAAGGAATTCGGATCTGTAATAAAATTATTCATTAGAGATCTGCGTTAGATCTAATATTTTACAAAAATTATAGGTGATACGGTTAATTAAGCTCGTCAATAATTGAATATAATTTACATCACGTATAGGATAATAATAAATCTACTATACTAGATAGACCTTACCAAGTTTTCTCAATACAACATACTTCAGCCGTATGTAGAGAGGAATCTTGGTGATTTACAGAGAGTTCATAAGTCACAGGATTTCTTTAAGATAAAAAATTATTTTATTCTGCGACATCTAGCCTCCTAAGAATAATAACAACGAATAATAGAAGTGTTATTTGTCTGGCTTAAATTACAATAAATAATTAAATTTCAAATTGATGTCAGCTTAGAATTAATATAAAGGATAAGCATCAGTAAAATAATTAAATTATCGATAAATGGGTATCAGCATGTGTCTATACTGTATCAATTTTCCATAACTTTGGGCTTTCTTTCTTACTTACCGAATTGTTAAATAAAAAAAGGCACAAAGTTTTATTACTCATTACCGATTCAAATTGAACAAAAAACATAACTCATAAAATGAAAGGAACAACTCAAATGACCAGATTTTCTACTTACCTGGACCATGTTCTTTATGAACTTTTTTCGTTCCTCTTGATGTCATCCCACAAAAATGAAATCATCATTGCTTTTAATTTGAATTTGATCGTTCGAAAGATTTTTAGCTCTTAGTGAAGTTTAGCTCTCAGTATTAGTATTAGTGCTTCGCCTTAGGTTCATAAATAAAAAAACACAATTCTTCAATCTACATTAAAATGGTCAAGATTTGAGTCCGTTGAAATTGAAAGCGGCGCGCGTCTTACAAGAAGTATTAAAGAATACTTCCAGCTCTGTTTCAATGGAACCACAATGGAAAATGGTAAGTAGATATCAATGAAATAAAAATAAAATATTTTACAGCGTCATTCACCTTATTAAATAGCCACATCCGTTACATATCCATCTTTATTTATTATGATTAGATAGTTTCAAAACAGTCTAAAGCATCTCGAATGCAAGTATAGTATCGCTTACTCCTGTTTGTTTTTAATACATATTCAACTGTCATGGAATGATTAAATATTTCTTTTTAATCTTTAATAAATTCTTGGGACTCAGATCGGCGTTAATGTGTTCTTATGTTTTATCTATCAAAATGATACCCTCATGTTCAGATGAAACTATTTAGTTTGTTGTTGTTTAGAAGATTTAAGACCTATAGTTATTGGTCTCATTGGTTGTTTGAAATAAAAAAAAAAAATCATTTTTAAGGATTTTTTAAATTAATTTGTTTTTGTTTTTTTTCATTACAGAACTTCTAGATCATTTGCCGCCTCAACAAGTCTACTCAATTTCTGCCTATTTGAGCTATTTTTTCCCAGTTATCTGTATGCATCTCCATTACAAGATTTATCTTTGTTGATTCGATCTGTCCATCTGCTTTTTGACCTTCCACGTGGTATTTTGCTTATTGATGAGGCATTCATTGTCATATGGAGGCTTCTTGATAGATTTTTCCAAGGTGCATGTCCCGCCCATCGTATCCTCCGTGTTTTAATATCCTAAGATATTGACTGATCGGTTTCTGTAAGATCTTTATTGGTCTTTTTTTTTCCTTAGGTGTTGGTACTCTGAACCCAAATCGCTCCGGTTATCATGCGGAGGATTTTTCTCTCAAATCAATCAATACTTTTTTCTAGGGCGCTGATTAGTGTCCAAGTCTCACAGTATATATTGTAACTAGTATTTTTTTAATGCGATGCAATAGCTAATGTATCGTTGGTAAGCGGAACTGTTGTCTCTGTAAGGCAATTCGCTCCCTTTCCATTGGACTATTCTTGTAAATCTTATCCCATTCAACGTATGCTCTGAAATCGACCGAGAAGAGGGTACAAGGAGGAGTAATAGAGCTATGATTAAGTATCTCCTTAACGCGCAGGAGCAGATATTAGTGACCAGATTTATATCCCAGGAGGCCCTAATAATGGCAGAGTCTCTCTTCTCCTCGCTACCGATGTCGTAATGAATTTTATACCATCTCGTTTAGCTGCAGGACAAAGGCTACTTAGGCTCTTAGTATCCTCGATTTATACTTTAACGTTATTACTGAATCTATGCTTGTATAATAGCTTCGAGGAAACGGTATCGTATTAGGATATTAAGCTTTATGAGGTCGTATGAGTCTTCTGGGAGTTTTACTATAACCCGGTGTAACCTAGGTCTAAGTGTAAGCGATACTTGAGGATGAAAATGAAATGGGGGAAGGGGCTCTCAGAGCACTACACCGATGGGCCGGCCGAACATTTAATCATGAGCTCATGAAATATGGTTTACATCAAGGAAACATTTTGGTAATACAATTGATTAGACAAATTCAGAGTTTTTTTTTTTTTTTTTTAAGGGAAAGTTATTTATTTTGAAGAGAAGAATAGTTGGGGTGGTCAGTCAAAAAAGAAGGCAAAAATAAATGATAATATTTATTTTTACATATGCCGACGTTTCGACCTGAAGTTCAGGCCTTCATCAGGGCTGTCTCCTTAAGTGTTTTTTATTTTGGTTGGCCGCATGCTAGGTATGCTTAGATTTTTATAATGAACGGGTAGACCGATTCTTTAATATTCTATATTGCAGAAGTAATCCTATAGACTGAGGGAATGTGAATGCACTTCTATTTAAACAAGTTGGTAGATTGTTTGGAAAATTAACGTCGACGAATATTTTAGCTTGTTGCAGTAGTCGGGTGCCATCCAATACTCAATGCGACTCCTTATAAGTAGATTTCGTCCCATGTCAATATCCGAAAAAGTCTGAAATTTCATACAGGGCTGGAAAGCGCCCGACTGCTACACTTTTAATAAATTATTGATGTGTTTGTTATGGTACCATATTTTGGTTATGGTACCATATTAGGCTGGTGAGGATGACCCTTCAATACAGTAATACAAGACCAGAAGAAGTTTCTAGAGACTTTGTCTTCCAAAATGGAGTCAAATGGAGGATTTCTTATTTCCTATTATAAGGACAGCTAAAATAAAGGACTAAGGATGCAAATATAACAATATAACTCAGTACCAAGCATATGCCGAAGATGTGTTTACGAGTACAACAGGAAAGAATCAAGATTCACTCTTGAAGACAGTTTCCGGAATTCGAGGCAGCTAGAAAGACAGAGATTATCATCTATTAAAGTAGATGTCCATTGCGAGGAGAATGTGGCATTGGAAGTATAGATAAACTCAAGTATCTTGATACAATTTTAACCAGCGATGACAAAATAAGGTAAAAAATAAAATCAAGAATCGGGAACAGAAATAGATGATATTGGTCGCTCGGAAAGATATTTCAAAATAAAGAGATATCTCAAGTCTTCAAAATGAAATTATATAAAACGATACTTTGTTCTGTTACCATGTATGGTAACTAAGCATGGACCATAACCTAGCAGCAAAAGAGATTGCTGAGCACTTTGGAGAGAAAAATCCAGAGAACAATATACCTACTAAAGAAAAAGTCATTATCGTATAAAAACCATTGCAGAACTTAAAGACCTAGATAGAGAAAATTATATAGTTTTTGCATTAAAAAGTTGAGTATAAGGTGGTTGGGCCATGTTCATCGGTTGTACCAAAAAAGCCTCTCAAAGCAAATAAAGGATGTCAAGATGGAGAAAGAGGAAGAGGCAGGTCTCGACTACGATGTATGGACGACCTGAAGTAACTGGGTGTGAGACACTGAAGAATCGGCAGAGGATTCGTCTAAGTGGAGGAGATTTGTTGAGGAGGAAAATGTCCTTGGGCAATAGCGACGAAAGAAGAAGAAGAAATATATACATATATTTATATTTATTTTTATTGAATAACAATATAATCTAACACACTCAAGGGGAATAAGTATTAATGCTAGAGATATTGATTCATACAATATATTAATACACGAAAAATAAATTTGAATAATCAATAACAATAAAGATATGAACTTCACAAATTAGAGGATATATATATAATTATTAGTAGATAAAAACAAGTAAATTAAAGTTGAATACAAAAAAAAAAAAAATATAATAAAAAGTCATCTAAAGTTCATTCTTTCCTACATTCAATATCTATATATTTACACTCCCTAAGAAACTCTACACCAGGCTTTGTCCTCCAAATGTGAAAAACAAAGGAATTTCTCGCTCCCCAGGAGATACTATAGTTTCTCTTGCAGTCGCGTCACAGGAATCGGAAGCCAGTAGAGATTCACAGAAGGGGTTAGTCACTATACATTTCATAAATGAATAAATGAAAGCAATAACATAAACACCCAAGACGGCGAATACAGCTAATTTATTTCACGTTCTTAAGAAAAATATATGAAGTGACTAGAGTATAATTGATTAATTTATTATTTTTCTTTTCACTTAATTTAATGTAATAGGAATTTTCACGTCATGCCTTAAAGATTTTATAAGTGTGAAGAATAATTTTAGTAATCCATTTCGTTGAGAACAAACTTGTAAGTTTATTAAATTAGAATTAAAGTTGAAAAAAAATTACAGTGTCGATCCTCTTCAATGGCCCTATCCCTCTTGTATCATTTAATTACGAGCCCTAATGAAGGGTGAAATTATTGCTGAATACAAGGTGTTCAAGGCACGCCCCAAGTTCTCTTCTCACCATTACAAGCTAAAGTTTTAGTTAATGCCCAGCTCTGCCCATTCACTCGTCCGCTTTAACATCAAATTTCATAGAAACTGCAGTAAATAAGGGCACATTGTGGGGAAGTTTGCGTCATTAATGATGGGGTTAACGACAAGATCATTGTACCTGGGAGGTACTTGTTAACTGTAGGCGTCACGTCTATGTCTGCAACAGGCAGCTTTATAAGAGCTTGTTATCCCGATTGAAAATTGAAAGGTATCAGCAATCCTATTTCACATTTTACAAGTGATCATAGAGAAACGTTAAGCGATTGGAAGAATAGCCCACCAATGTCAAATTAACATCGTTATAGTTATTGATCTAAAATCAATCATTGATACAGTAGGACAAGTAAGGCAACACTCGAAACATTGACCAAAATTCGAAATTTCCATAATGATTTTCTACTGTTTACAAAGGTGTTTTTGGGACTTTTTAGTATATCATATTCTGTGTTCAAGCAATTACTGAGTTTTTAATAGTAATACTTTAATAAATATTTTCAAAAGTTGGGTTTTTTTATTTTAAAATCCTTTTATACTCAACTATTATACTAGCAGAGGAAATCTTTGGATTGCGGAAAAGAAACAGGAGGTCCCCTTGGTTTGATGGTGAATGCATCGAGGCAACTAATAAGAAAAACGAAGCGTATAAGAAGGCTATACACGTCAAACAGAA
Organism: Nezara viridula; assembly: GCA_928085145.1. Lineage (NCBI taxonomy): Eukaryota > Metazoa > Arthropoda > Insecta > Hemiptera > Pentatomidae > Nezara > Nezara viridula. Next base: position 41,990,542 of record OV725078.1, read on the forward strand.
GAGACGTACCGAAATAAAAGAAGACAGAAAAAGAGATTGCAATGGAAAAAGGAGAGAGCATGGGAAAACTGCAAGATCAAGGACGTAGAAAACTGCAGGACATCTCGTGACACTCTCCTCTTCTCTCAGAAGGTGAATGAGAGCCGTAATGCCTTCAAACCAAAAGTAACTACGTGGAGAATGAGGACGGGACCTGTTGACGGAGATAGGTGAAATTCTGAAAACATAGGCTAGGCACTTCAGCGGTAAGCTTTAAACAGAGAACTTTGAAGGGTAAATAGTCTGAAAAGAGGACGACCTCTCTAACGATGCCGAGCCGCTGGATGATGAAGACATGGAAGTGGCCACAGCTAAGCTGAAAAACAACAAGGCTCCGGGACTGCATGGAATTCAAGCGGAGCTGAAACGTTACGAAGGAACTAAGAAAGGAGCTCCATAACCTCATTTTTAAGACATGGAAGGAAGAAAAAATGTCTGAGGAGTGGAAAAGGGGAATTATCAACCCACTGCATAAGAAATGGGACCAATCGGATTCCGACAACTATCGAGGCATAGTGCTCCTCTCATATGCTTATAAAGTTCTCTCCTATTTGAGAGATTAGTTCATCATGTCAAGAGGGAGACAGGCAAATATCAAGCGGGATTTAGGCGAGAAAGGACCACATTGGACCAACTGTTCTCACTGAGGATGATGCTGGAGAAATTGAAAGAGTATAGAACAGTTACCCATCATCTCTTCGTTGATTTTAAAGCCGCCTACGAAAGTCTAACTTGGCCGGAGCTCTATCAGGCTCTGTTGGAAATGAACTTTCCAATTAAACTGATACGTCTTGTGGAAATGACGATGTCAGGCTTGAAGTAGTATGCAGTACGAGTAGGAAGTGATTTCTCGAAAGACTTTCATACTAACTGCGGTGCAAACAGCGGGGATGCTCTAGCCTGTCTTCTTTTCCAATTCGCTGCAGAGAAAGCGATGAGTATGTCCGGAATCCAAGTACACGCAACGCTTCTTTACAGTACCGTTCATCTTCTTGGGTACGCCTTTGATATTGCCGCCAGATCGGAACGTGCATTAATAGAGTCGTTCTTGGCCATAGAAGATGCAGCAAAGGAACTTGGGCTACATATTAATGAAGACCAAGTATATGAGAGTCGGAGGAGATGGGCCAGGGACCGGTTCTTTTGTGGCTGTACCATATAATTTCGAAAATCTAAGTAGCTTTGTCTACCTTGAGTCTGAATGTCTGAGATCAACTCTGAAAACGAAATCTCTCGAGAAGCTGCTGAAACTGATCGTATTGACTGGTGAAAGCTTTTGGAGGAGGCCCAGTCTCGGTGACGGGATGTAGCGCCATCTATATATGTATTACCCTATTTATCTTATCTTTTAAATATTTTAACAATATTTTTTTAAATAAGCTTTTTCAGAAGTTGTTATTGATAACGATTTAACATTCTATTTAGAGGGAATAAAATAGTTACAAATAGGTAGGCAGAAATGTAGTAAGAGTAATGGAGCAAATTTTGATTAATAAAAATAGTTTTGTATCAATCGTTTTATTTTAAAACCTTAAAATCAGTTCAAGTTTAGAAATAATCGAAAGATAACAGTACCTCAATCACTATTTAAATCGATTATGTTAGATGAGATACATTTCACTAGTATGGTAGTAACCGTGACAATAGCTGCGACTTTCCACTCCCTTTACACGACAGGTACTATTATTAGTGCTACACTACTACCTAAAGTGCAAATTTCATCCTGTCCTTTAAATTACACGATGGAAGTGACTGTCATTGTGGAAACGAGGCTTCAGTTGGAACCTAAATAGCAACAGCAGTGCACTACTATAAATACAACTTTCCTTGTTGCTTCCACTAGTTATGTGTTGCAGCCACTGGCAGCCACTTCCCCGTATTAATTAACGAGCAGTTTTCCATAGGCGTCATCCTTGAATCCAGCATTATTATTCGCCAGTTTTCCTGTAGCTATGAAAGAATATTCACCTGTAAAATATTTATCCATAGATGATGGATAGTCTCGAGAGCTTTTGTTTCATTTCAGTTGGATTATGCAATGCAAGTCTGCAAAAAGTCCTCTATTATTATTTTTTTTACTCTTTCTCTAAACTTCTGACACTCCTTTTATGGCAACAGGCACGGGCCCAAACTATTTTTTAGCACCTTAACAGTATTCAATATGATCAATTGCCTTTAATTAATTACATCATATTATTTTTTTTTATTTAAAAGATATCAGGCTGAAGGTCACAAATAACATACGTTTTCATTTTGTTTCTTTATTTGTCAACATTTAGCCTCTCAAGCCATTTAAAAGATTTTGTAAAAACAAAATTTGATTTAGTTATTTTTCTTTGAAATATTTTCTTTTAAACAGTCATTTACATATATAGTCCTTATTATATTCATTAATTCTATTTTAAAAAATTAAAAAGATTTACGATATAACATAATAATTTTGAGTTTAAATAATGTAAAATTACTTACCTATCATGCAGCTCTTAATAAATGGTTAATTTAAATAATCTTTAAAATGGCTCGAGAGGACGAAATGTTGATAAATAAAGAAAAAAATGAAAACGTATGTTATTGGTGACCTGAGGCCTAATAAATTTAAAAAAAAAAATTGTATTGTAATTGTAAAAAAACTGTATTGGGTAATATATTAAAATTTTAATGAAGTTCAAAAACTAACTTGGGCATATTTGGGCGGAAATGAATTATTAGTTAGAAACAGCTATGGTATGAAACGTTCCACTTCACAATACCTGTTAGACCAATTCCTTTTTATTCCACGAAACAAGAGAACTTGTACTTTTCCAGAATTAGCAAAATGTTATTCATAACATTTTTCAAAAAGTTCATTTCTGAGAAGAGTAAGCTACGGAAGTGCAAGTGAGAATGCCACAGAATATTTATTACAGCACAACTTGTTAAATATCACGTCTAATAAAGTTTTTCCCTTATAATTCCAATTGTGTCATAACCTCAATCATACAAGTCGTACTGTATAAGTTTAAAACTAAAGGAGAACTTATAATGCCATATTTTCTCAATCTGTACACATCCCATCTTTACGCCAGTCTTCTTTATTGGTTTTCGCCGCTCCCCAATATTGCATTTCATCCGTTGCTACTCAATCGATCCATCGGAACTGAGGTCTTTCCAATCTTGTTTTCCCATAAATCCTTTTATCTAGAACCGTCCTAGGAATCTGATTCGGGGTCATTCTGATTGTATGTCCCTCCCATCTAAGGCGTCCAACTATTATCACCCTTACGATATCTAGGCCCTTGTAGAGCCTTGTTAGCTAGCCATTTGTCCTTATTCGCTAGTCTCCATAGCCGCAAAATGGGTCGGAAATTCTCCTCATTCTTCTCGAAACTTAGGAGAAGGCCTTCTTTTGTACTAGGTAATATCCAACATTCGGAGGTATAAGTGAGGACTGGTCATGTCAGGTTCTTGTTTAATTGTACATTTGTTGTTCTAGAAGTAGCTCTGCTCCTCAAATCCGCATTTATTTAATATCACTATCTTGCTTTACTTTTGAACCAAGAGAGACACATTCTTTCACTTTTTCAGATGAATAGCCTCCAGCGACAAAGTGCGATCTTTCGTGCACATCTAGTTGGGGGACTTCATGCAGCATTTGGTTTTTGTTACATTAATATTCAAACCAACTGAAGACTGAGAAAGGCATTTTCCAAATCCATGGGAACATTCCAAATCGGAAACATATGGAACATTAAGGTTTTTACGGATGATTTTATTTGGGACAAAGTAAGGAGCGTTGAGGATTTTGGATTGTAAGGATTGGATACGAGAGGAATTTGATAGTTTAGTGGAGCCCCAAAGCTCAATTCCGTATGTCCAAATAGGTCTTATTATTGTCATATATATGAGTCGTTTGTAATTGATTGAAAGCTTAGAGCGTTTGTCTAGTAAGTGCTGCAGTAGTCGAAAACGTCGGGCGGTTTTTAGTCGTTTCAGTCTGGTATGGGGGTAATATTATTAAGTTGAATAAAAAAAAAACCTGTACCACTACAATCCATGACGAATCTTGAGTTCAGTACTATTTAGGAAAAGTACTGTTACAAGGCCAACGGTTGTGCAGGGAGGTTTTTTTCCCTTAATCAATTATTATTTAAAGGTGCCCGCTTTGTAGAGGCTGGGTGTACTCCAGGAGGGTCTCCCTACCCCAGGGTCGCACCGCGGACAATGAAACAGAATAAATAATGTTTCTGCCATGAGCAGGGATTCAAACCTAGGACATTGAACACTGGAAGCTTGGTGCTACACCACTGAGCTACCTCACTCAGTATTAAGTTGAATATATATGTGTAATTTGTATTTACTTTAAAATAAAAATAACAACAGTACAGTATAAAAAAATATATTGTGGCCTCCCTTGACAATGTTTAACCTTGTCTAGGCCTATAATGAGGTTAGATTACGAGTTTTCCTAGGCGATCAACAACTTGATTATTATGCCAGACAATGATAAAAAGTTTTCCCACCAATGAAGTAGAGGATTAATTTACTGTCGTTCTTGCAGAAGGCAATTTCTTGGACCCCTTATATTTTAGATTCTCTTTGTTTTTAAATAATTACCCCTACAAGTTAAAAATTATTACATGAGGTTCCTATTTCATATTATGATTTAGCGATGACTGTAGAGGATTGAAGCGAATAAACCACTTGAAACTTTTTTCTCGGAAGCCCCACCCCAATACATCTGCTCGAATATTATCAAATTATGATGGAAGCAACAAGAAAATGAATACGGGGAGGGTTACTCGTGTATTGCAAGTCGTTGATTTGCCTGCTAAGACGTTGGTAGGACCGTTGCGGGTAAGTTGTGATGGATTGAGTAATTGGTTGTAGGTAGTGTGGTAGTCCCCTGCGGTTGCGGCCGCCCTAGAAGACCCACTGCCCTCCATCAACCCCTGTCAATTCTAACTCCCCATCGTCTCCTTCAAATTTACAACCCCTTGCGTAAATCGGTATTTGCCTGACCGGTCTCTGAAACTTAGTTGAAATTTATCTGTTTCCGGATGACCATTATGATGTCCTTAACTTAATATACCCAATCTCACTATTTCATTTATTTATCCTTTTTAATTTACTAATCTAGTGTATATTATTTCTAAAAGGTGTCTTTTTGTAGGTACGCCGTAACTTCGTCAATTCTTCATCAAATCCAATGATTGATTGACTCGTTTTGAAGATATTCTTCTCCTTCACATCCGAAAAATAGTCCCGTCTCCCCGAAATTTCTGGAAAAATGTTATGGAGGAAAAGAAACTTTATTTGTGAATAACTCAAAAAGTATGCATTTTTTTTTCTTGATTGCACTCATGATAATTAGAAAGAATATTATATTACCTACAAAACAAAAAAAAATCGGACAATTACTAACAAAGATACAGTCCATTATTTTCGGTATACTTAATAATGTCTTCCTGTTTAAAGATATTCCATTTAGGAGTAGAATAATCTACTATATTTTTTTCCTGGATTTTATATTACTTTATTATTTCTTAAAGACTTTTGGTTGTTCTTACGTTTTATTTTTTTTTTTAATAATTTAGAATATCCTATGATCGGAGCATTATTTTGTCTTTATAATTTTTATTATTTTTCCAGTCAGCGTCTAAAAATAGGTCCTAGCAAAGCAATTTACAATTTTGGTCTATTATGTTTAATGGAATATTGTAATCGAGCAAGGAAAAAATATTAATTCCTTCCTTACATAATACATAGGAACTCCTTATTTCCATATTGTTTTACTATTTCTTCACTAAACAAAATTTTCTGTGAATCTTTCGCACGGGCAAACTAGTATAGGTGTATTTGTTTTGTTTTTTATTTACTTATCTTTAAGTTATTTCATTTCTTTTTTTTTTTTGTATATAATTTTATTATTATTTTTCTTCTGTTTATTTAATATTTGTCTGTACTTATAGTGTGAGTCTGGTCTTACCTCAATATAATTATTATGCATCTGACAGAATATTATATTACCCAATGAATAAAAAAAAATAATAATCTCTCTCCCTCCGAGGCGTCTCAAAAGAAGATTTACTTGTGTAAATATATTATTAGAGTACTACCAATGGGTAGTTTCTCAACAAGCGTTTCCATGTAATTGTATTATTACTGTGTGCACATTTACTACTTGTATTGTTTTATAATACAGTTGTAAATAGCCATGAATAAAAAAAAAAAAATAATATCTCTAAAATTAACGATAAATAGCTAGATTTTTCTTATTCCCCTTTTACCATTTAAGTGATAAACAAAAATTACTTATAAGGTACTATTTTGTGGTAGTCAGATAAATTAGGTAATGGTCGTGATCAATGAGATTGATATGAGCCTTTGGATTGACAGAATGACTATTTCCAATTTCAACATTTTTGAGTGAAGTCATTTTAGTGATATTTCTAGGAAAACTTATAATATCTGTACAGACAGTGTGTACAGGCAACTTTCCAATTTTTTATTAAGGCAAGGTAAATAACTCTCATGAGTTCTCAATAGGCAACATTGTATTTTAATGGATTGGTAGGTTATACTGATTGTACAAAAATAACTTACCATCTTTATGCCAGCTTAAATCTCTTCATTACCTGAGGGCCCTCAAGTGCCGTTGTTGTTGCTGTCCCAGTGGCTACCAGTGGTGGGATGGGGCCCAGAAATCGGCAGCTCTTGCGGATTAAGTGTTATCTTTTATATTATCTTATGATCTGTCCCCACCACTTGCCGTAACGCGGGAAACTCAAACCATTTTCGCACAAACACAGTGATTACGTTTATTTCAGAGTGGGTGATCTCAGTGTTGACATATAGAACTATGAATAAATGTATCAATGTTCACTATAATTACTGATAAAAAACGTTGAAATTATTTTTAAAATGTTGGAGTTAGTCATTATGTGTCAACTGAAAGTCTCATACAAATAATGACAATTAGAGATATCGTTATTTTACTTCTTCCTCTCTTTTCATATTTACAACAATTTCATTTCACTCAATGGAATGGCTGAAAAATCAAAACACTTGTTTGCAATTAAAAACTTATTAGGAAAATGCGTATGAAATGCACAATTACCAACTTCATTCAGACAAATGTACCCTTCCTGAAACAGTGTCGTATTTATTTATATATATATCCCTTATAATTGATAGGCCTTGGTAAATTTTAATGAAAACAAGTTTTTAAATTGAGTTCTGTGCCTCCTTCAACAACATTAAAAGACGCGGTCCGCATTCACTGAAAACACTTGAGTGGTTTTTACTTGGAAAGATTTTTTTCCGTTGGTTGAATAGCAACTCGCATCTCTTCATGTCTTTCTTTCTATATATTTTAACATAATGACATGATTTCATAGCAGGTGAAGGAAGGACATTCAAGAAAATATTGTCTCTAAGGAAAATTATTATATACATGTTTTGTTTTTTTAATTCTCGTTGCAAAATGTCCATTTGCGACCTTAGTGTTTTAAAAGTTGAAACTTTGATATAATCGTTATCGTTTTACTAAAGTACAATTTCATGTTTAATATTTTGAATCCGATAATTGTAAACATTATGATGTGAATCACTGTATGGCATAACCATTTGTAGTTATAATAAATTTGGGTAGATTAGGGATTGAAACGACTTTTAACAATAATTTATTATTATAAAAATAAAAAGTACTATAATCTGAATTATTATATATTCAAAACATATTTTATAGACGTCTCCACTTTTTAATGTAACTTTAATAGAATTCCTATCAATTACATCGGATATGTAAATATCTTTTTCCTCAGTCGCTGTTTACTTAAATAGTTGAAAACTAGACACTCAGGTGTTTTCAATTATATACGTTTTAAAGTAATTTTCTAATTTAGTTATAATACATGAAATTATTTTATTACTGGCTTAATCTAATTGATTATACACAATCTAGATATCCCATCGATATTTAGCTGATACGCAGTATTTTACTTTTGAAAATAACCGTACAGATATAATGAAGCTTATCAAACAAATTATTGAATGAAGAGAATATTGGTTGGGAAGTTCTGAAAAAATAAATTATGTTTATTTTAAGAGAGTGCTACCACTGGGTAGTAACTCTTCAAGCCTGTACACGCCATTATTTATATTTGCGCATATTTACTAGTTGTATTTGTATACAGTTGTAAATTCCATTAAATAAACAAAAAAAAAAAAAATGTTTATTTTGGTTAGGGTGATCATTCAGAAATAAGAAGGCAAATATAAATAATAACCTTTGCCGACGTTTCGACCTGAGGTTCAGGCCTTCATTAGATCTAAGAAAAAAAGAAACGTCGACAAATGTTAAAATAAATACTATTATTTATTTTTGCCTTCTTATTTCTGACTGATCACCCCAACCATCCTTCTCTTCATTATTCACGACAGTCAACCATCAACGCACAATTATGTTTATTTTTATTTTTGCCGACGTTTCGGTCAAAAGTTCAGGTCTTAATCAGGGCTGGTCAAACGAAATATTTCCGCAGGGCCAATAGTTCATAGCTCTAATGAATAAATCATTTGTTTAAGTCTTTCAATGATGAAATATGTAAGATTTTCATGTAACGTTTAGGCTGATAAACTGAGTTGAATAAGAAACATATCCGTAAAAATCTCCTCGGCATAAAAAGAAAGATAAGGAATTATATGAAGGATCTTGTCAGGTGGTTAAATCCTGGAAGGAACAGACCCTTCTTAAAAGAAGAGGGACCATAAAGGTTGTACGTGGGAGGGGTCGCCTACGGAATCCGCCTAGTAAACAGAGGATGGGACCGTTTGAATTTAGGCTGGAGTAAGTTTATTTCCACGGGATCGATTATATATTTGCATCGGGGCGGGACTTGGCCCGCTTATAAAGTCGGGAACATGAAATTGACGGTAAATAGCCGACAGGGCGCCCAGTTTTTTAATATACCGCCAAATTCCATTAATAATCCAGTCTGGATCAGATTCATATCCTAGGTGATGTAAACTGAGGAAACTGTTAAAAGTATTTACGTATAATAATTAATAATGAAACTATTTTATGCCTTTCGACTTTCACTTACGTATATATGTAATATATAGTAAGGGTAAGTATTGCGATCGAGAAAATTTTCAACGAGTCTTGAACGGAAATACACGTTTTGGGGCACCCTGAGTCCAAATAACTAAGTCCCGAAAAATGTTCTGTGTGTGTGTATGTTAACAGTTTAGCTCAAAAACGAAATGTCCTACGAAACTGTTATTACTAGTGCTTTAGATGTGACAGCAACTTTTTCCTTTGAATCGACTAACCGGAAGTGCCACTTTATATCAACGCTGAAACACATTTTCACAATTTTCTCCAACGATTTTGATTAAACTCAGTGTATCATTGTATAATTAAGTGGTATTTAATATCATTTAGATCTTATCCCCATTGATGTCACATTACAGGGATTAAATGCCCAATGTTCGTATACATCTTCCTCTAAAGTACCTTTAATATGGTTTATTTTAAAAAGTGGATCATCTCAAATTATTCAGAGTTACGTAAAAATGCTAACTATAACTTTTGAAAGAATTTGATAAGTTAATAAAGGAGAAACAAATAAAAATGCTTATCCAGGTCGAAAATAAATCTCCGGATATTCCGGTCAGAAGGTATACGTATAATATATCGTTGAAAAGCGGAAAATTTTAGAAAAAAAACAATATCTAATATAGAAAGTTGTAGAAGGTAACGTAGAGTGGCAAAAAAATTATAAATAATAATGTTTGAAAACTAATATTATTTAACGTAAATCACATGTTTTCAAGGAAATTAAATGAAATTTGCTTACTAAATGTAAACTTTTAAAATATTTTAAGTTTGAAAAAAGTATTTAAAATCCACCTAATCAAGACAATGACATTGTTTAAAAAACTATTTCATTGTACTTGTGTGTAAGAAGAAGTAAAATATAAAATCATTCCATGGATGTATAAAGCATATGTTTATAACTTTAAATACATTTACTATAGTTTAATAATTCTAGATCCGATCTTATATTTAAATAATTAGGTATCAACGTCCGTTTATTCCGCCATATTGTCATTTAATTTTTTAGTAAATTAAATAAGTGAATAATTTGATAAATCTTCGCTTTGTGATATTCCAACAGTATCAACTGCTATTTCATTGTACTTGTGTGAAAGAAGAAGTGAAATATAAGAATATTTCATAGACACGTTTACAACCTTAAATATCTTTGCTGTAGTTTAATAACTCCAGTTCTGATATTACATTTAAATATTTAGGTATCTATCGTCCGTTTATTGCAAAAAAAATCATCAAGTAACCTTTTAGAAAATTTAATTTGTGAATAGTTTGATTAAATTTCATTTTGTGACATTCCAACAGTACCCACTTACAATTAGTGTAACAAATGTTGACTTGTCTATGACAGACAATGCAAATCTGTTAATTCCGTCTTAGTGAACTTTGCAATGGTAAATAACAGTTTAATAACTAATAGTCGTACAATCCATAATAAACGGATCGTACAATCCTTAATCAACCGGTGATACAATAAATAGGACTTTTGTTATTTTAATGGTATTTATGATTTGTTAACTGTAATTTTTTAGCTTTAGCTCAGTTAAAAATGCAATTCAAAAATTTTATAATAGCCCAACATGACCAGAAAAAAATTTCTATTCAAAGTTGAGCAGTAAGTGAAAGTTGTGTTTTGTGCGCACCAGATTTTTTTATACACGACCAACCTTTATTTATAAAATAATAAAATCATTTTCGCTCCAAATTTAATACCTTCTGTAATGATGTGGAAGACGAACATCGAATTTACTCAATTTTCGAAGAAGTAGATGTCATTTTGAAAAGCTTGGGAAAATTAGTTGGGCTGGCCACGTGGCTGGGTAAAACTCAGATGCTCAGATGGTGTGGCAAGAGATGCAAGAAATATCCTGAGTCAGGAGCTAGATAACGATTGCATATCTCTAGCGCCGAGATAAATAGATTACGTTTATGACTCATTTCATTAAAATAATCAGAAAACATGAACAGAAAAATTTAGATTTTTTTTTTTTTTTGCATTAATCTTTTTCTTGAGGTACAATAGATTTTGCCACACTTAGGGGCACTTAGGGGCAGTGATTTGAAGTAAACTTGTTATGTTTAAAAATATAAGTTTCTTATAAAAGCTGTAGTATATTTTGTTTTATACATTTTGTATTATTACATTTTATAATCAGCTAAAAACAAGGAATCATGTATGTTTTTTTGCGAGTTTTCAAAACCTTACTCATTTTGAAGCCTCGATAGTTTTCGCATCCTGGTGGGTTTAGAAGAAGAAATTTCATTCGAAAATGTTAGGATATTTTAATATTTAATATAATCATTACTTAACTATATCGCTTTAAAAAGGAGATGTTTAGCCAAATTTTAAAATTCCAAAAAGTTTCTGGAGCACCGCTGCAAATCCACAAGTCTTTCAATGTGAACATTTTTTATATTCATTATACTCCCAATAGTATAAAAGAAAATTGAATTACCTGACCTTCTTCAAGGTAATATGTCAAATTTGACTGAGCTATAAACAACAAAAAGAAGAAACTACAAAATTGATCAAGCCATTGCAGAAATGATTGTGCCGACGAATTCATGCAAACAGAAGCTGTCCCCTCTGCTATAAATGAAATGTGTCAATGAGAATTCGTATGTTTTCAACTTAACAATAATACCGATCATCAGTTCCTACCTTACACAATAGACACTTCAAAGTAAATCATAATGACGTCTATTCATCCCTCTTTTCTCAATCTGCTGGAGTTCCTCAAGGTAGTATCCTTGGTCCTATCCTTTACACAGTTTATACAGCTGATATCACAACCCATCCTTCCAACACTGTTATCACCACCTATGCCGATGACACATGTATACTTTCTGTTAACAACGATCCATCAATTGCATCCAAAGCTCTTCAATCACACATCACAAACCTTGCAGAATGGTGTCAAACCTGGAGGATTAAAATAAATTCCAATAAATCTCAACAAATCATATAATTTACAATGACCTTAATGTTCCATATGCTTCCGATTTGGCCGAATCCAGATACCTATCTTTCCATAATAAACTTCATAACCATCCGAATCCTCTCGTTTCTAACCTTGTTTCCTTTTCGATTCCTGATAACCCTCCGAGGCGTATGAATAGAAGATGGCTTCGTGATCTCCTTATATAGACATATTATTAGAGTGCTACCAGTGGGTAGTTCCTCAACAAGCGTTTTCATGTGATTATATTTCTGTGTACACATTATTTGATGTATTTATATTGTAATACAGTTGTAAATATCTTGAATAAATAGTTAAAAAAACAAAACAAGAATACCGGATATTTTCATATTTATAAAATTGAAATAAACTAGGTCAGTGTTGGACTAACAAATAAAAATTGGACTTGTGGAGACAAACCTTCTGAACTATGTTTTCAATCCCCAGAGCCGACAATCGGATTGGAAGAAAAATGGAACATGTTTGTTTTTCATTTCCGTATCTATTCCTTCCGATACTGTCCGATTGTAATGGGACCAACGATAGTCAATTGCCTACTGCGACCCTGAAAAATATTTCTAGGTCTCCATTGTAGTGTTACCATTACATGTTCTTAGCACGTTCTTGTTGGTCTTGATTCTAAAAATCCCTCCAAAACGTTTTAGTTTGATATTGTTTGTACCATAGATTCGAAATTTATTTCTAAGATACATATTAATAAATAGATATTTTTTATCATCATGTTATTAATCTCAACCGAACTTCAAAAAAAGATTTTAAAAATTGAATTTATACAGTTCCATGACAGTTCGCTACCGATCACTTCTGTTAAAGTTGGAAAATGTTCCGACAAATTAATTCTTTGACTCACTATGCTTTTAGAAATTAATTCCATTACTCTCTTCGAACTTTTATTAATATTGAAGAAATTTAATATAGTCAAAGTGATAATTGAGTGTTTCTCATTCATCACTTTATGATAATTGAAACACTGCTAAAGTGCAACTGAGCTGCCTCAGTGATATTTCCTAGAATTTGACAATTAATAATCATACTGGCACTGGTAAATAAGTACAAATTAATCACGCTGTTGAATAGTGACTCCATATTGATTATTATGCAATCAATCAAATGAAAATTTGTATATGTGGTGGTTTGAAACTTACTTTGATTGATTTAAACATTATTTTGCGCGCTAGTTTGCTATAAGTTAATAAATGAGTGTTTCGTTGATGGATAATTATAAATTGTGTACTTATCGTCCGTCATTTTAATTAGCTATTAATTTTCATTTTATGGTTTGAATTAAAAGTTAAAAAATATTTTATATCAACCCACTATATAACAAACAGTTTACGTTTGAGGGATTGTTCTTTCGTATCTGTGTCAGCACTTATTAATCCTCTTCCAAGCGAAAATGTTCCTCATCTTCTGTAGTATTTCACTAGTTGGAAATAATTCATGAATTTATATTAATGATTTGTGGGACGATGGTTCAATGATGGTTTAAAAATTTTCAAAGAGGGAGAATTCAGCCTTAAAGACAAAGTAGACGTGGAAGGACTTCTTGCCTTAGTTAACGAATCGGAAGCAGTGAAGACTTCATAAGTGATACTTTTATTCATAACGTCTGTTACAAATGGCATCTAACATACAGAGTAATATAATATGGATTAATGGGTTGACTACACGAGTTCGCTCCTGGTCTCCTACAGTGAAGAGTATGATTTCAAGAATGTAACTGCATGAGTGATTTGTTCTGAGGAGCATGGGGTTTATATACCCAAGAATAACAAGGGGGTGAAGGGAAGTCGAAGGAGGACGGCAAAGGAAGTTGTCGACAGTTAATATTCTTAAGATGAGATCAGGTCTGTGAGAAAGTGCTCTTTTGCTGAAATCTGTTATTGTTGATAACTCTTGAAGTCTTAATAACTTCTAGACAACTATTTCTAAGCTATCAGAGATAGCTTGACCTGGCTATCTAGGGATGCTTTGTTCTTTTATCTTTTGAGTCATGAGAAACGTCAATACAATACATGATTCACCAATTGGCATATTTAACAAAATTAATAATAAATTAATATTATTATTATATTTTTCATTCTTTATAACTTTAAATAAAAGGTATTTACCTGGAGTGGTGAAGAATTAACTTCAACAACTTCACGTTAATTTTTGTAGTTTTATTGGATATTTAGGAAGCTCCTTACGATTACGCAGTGTTCAGCAGCACAGCTTTCTGAGCTTCATTTATCGTAGCTGTTGAGAGGATCAACTTCTTGGTAGCTTCTAAAGTGGATTTTGGAATCAGCCCATTGCTAGAGATCACTGAAGCCCTTACTGTCACTTTGTTCAGTCTGTACAGATCTTTTAACTCGGCTGCAAGAATTTGATATTTCCGATTTTTTTCGGCGCAGACTGAGTTGGTGTTCCTATCATTCGGTACAGCGATATCTATTATCTCAGCTGTTTTCATATTACTGTTGAACAACACGATATCAGGTCTGTTATGGAGCACAGTATGATCTGTTATAAAAGATTGATTCCAATATAATTTCATTCCTTCCTTCTGGATAAGTTCTTTAGGGTTGTACTTATAATAAGGAATTGAATCATTCACTAACTTTATTTTTATTTATTATTATTATTTGTTACTCTTTGGGTTATTTTATTTTTTTATTGTACATAGTTTTGATTATTATTTTACTTTTGTTAATTTTATATTTTCTGTATATATGGTGTGAATGTGTTTGATTATAAAAGCTATCCAAGATTCGATTCAGGTGAAATGGAAAAGTTACTAACACGTTGGCTGAAGTTTATTGACAGTAATTGAACTTATTTCGATTAATAAAAATAAAACCCTATCGTTTATTTCATTTTAAAATTGTAAACCTTCCTTAATTTCCGGACAAACCAACATAGAAGATAAATTCATTCCAACTTACAATTTCTTGCTGTTTTTTCTTCAAGGATTTTCTTCCTTCTAACCGTCTTACAAATTTAAATATTATTCCAGTCATGACAGCCCTTGGCGAGCTTCCAGGGCTTTAGTGAAAGGTTGCTGCTTTCCCCTAGGGCTCTAGTAGGCCCTTCCTGCACATCAAGTTAGAAACCGGTGCAAATATTTCATATCCGTTTCGTATCCGAAAAGGTTACTTCTACATTATGGTGCTTATTTAAATAATCTAAGATAATCCCTTTTATGGCTCCGAAGAGCGATATATTTCGATGAATGAGATATCAAAAGCAAGTTAATTTCATGGAGATGTGACTAATATCAATTTCGATCCTTAAACTCCTTCGACAACTTTAATAAAAGTTAATAAAAAAAAAATTGATGGCTTCAAAAGTCGACGGAACGATACGGAATAAGTTTTGTTTTAAATATTTCGACATGGACACCAAGACCCAGTAGGGTCTTTTTTTTAATTAAGTATAACCAGTTCATTTTGTTTTTCAATTGCTTATAATTGTCACAGTACTTTTAGTAACATTTACCTTCACGAATCAGACAGTTATTATTTGGAAATAATATGTCATAAAAATATTTTTTTTATAGAAAATTGTTATTAAACAATAGGTTAACTTTAACAATTAAAATGTTACTAAATATTTAACAATATTTGTCTTCAGTAGGCCAAAATGTTCTCATTGCTTGTTAAATTTTATCGAATAAATTAATTTCTTAAATTAATTGAATAACTTAAATTGCTAATTTTTTAATAATTTATAATTAATTGATTGCGTCATTTAACATAAATGTATATAATATAAGTAAAGAGGGAAATATTTAAAAGATTGATAGTAGACACCAAGATCTACAAAAAAGATATAAATATTTTATGTTTATGACACTGAAAATTTACGTTTTAAATAGAGATATCTAGTTATTCCTTCAATTATTTTCATGAAAACGTAAATATTAGAAGTTTGTCACTTATAAATACGTATTAATTCCTATGATAGAAATCTGAAATTTTCATCATCTATTTTGTTATAATTATATTTTTTATAATCTTTATTTAATTTGATTTAAAATTTTAATTAAGAATTATCACATTCTTATGTTTTTACATATATATATATATATATATATATATATATATATATTATATATATATATATATATATATATATATAATATATATATATATATATATATATATATATATATATAAATATATGTGTGTGTGTGTGTGTGTGTGTGTGTTTTATAGTAATTATTGGTGTTGCCCAAAATCGGTCTTGGTCTTTGCAAGACCAAGACCAAGGCCGCCTAACTGTTGCAAGACCAAGACCAGGACTGGTAAAAAAATCGATTTTTTTATTAAAAATTAAACCAGAATAGTTACTAATACTCATCTAATTTTTCATTCGGGCTTACTTAGGTTTCTCCTATCTGAAAAATTACAGTAATATTTCTATAGAAATAAGTTAATAGGTAACTGCAAGACTGTTGCGAGACTTTTGCGCAAGACCAAGACCATGACCAAGACTGAGTTTGCAAAACCAAGACTCGTCTCGGTCTCGCATTTGGGCAACACTAGTAGTTATAATGATATAATTAGTAGACTTCATTTAATTAGTATTTAATAGTAACATATTTTTCACCCGTTTAAAAAAAACATGTCATATTTTATATTATTAAGTCTGGCCTTCTCAATGGTAATTTTTTTTATTAAATAATTTTTTTTTCTTCTCAATATTTGGCCATTTTGATGTGATGATCATCTCATTACTACGGTCTCAAAGAACTTAAATCATATTACGTAAAAAGTCGTGTATCTGTTTTTAGATAAATCAATACTAGAATAACTTAAGGTCTTGGATTTTCATCTTCAACAGCGGCTTATCTCATAGTTTCTTGCCAAGTTTCTCTGTAAAGGGAAATTGTTGAATGTGTGGAGAAGTGAGTGGAAGGTCGCGTATTTTGGTGAGAAGTGTCAAGTGTGCTTGTGCAATCGGGCGGGAGATATGGAGTGTTTGTCACTATTGTTCGAGCAACGGGGGGAAAGAGGGAGGGGGGAGGGGGTCAGCAAAGTTCAGCGTCAAGTTTGAGTTGTAGGTATCTTTTGTCACCTTGATCTTATAGATAGGGTTTCCTACAGCCACCTCGGCTTGAGGAATTGAGGTGGAGCAAGGGGTGTTGAAAATCGGCATTAAAAAACAAAATCTATTTCCTTCATATAGGAAAATGTAAAGGTTTTAAATCATACTTACTTCAGAGATAGGTATGTAGTTGAATGTTTAAATCAGAGGGATGAAAAAAAAAATTCAGGATTCGCAGTCAAAAAAACTTTTTAATGGGTTAGCTGACGTTTCGACCCAAACATATTGGCCACCATCAGAGCTAAAAATTAAAAAATATAAAATAACATCAGAAAAGTGGTAAATATAAAAGTATAACAGTAAACAATAGCGTCATAAAAATGATAAATATATTAGCATAAGAAAAGAAAAAAATGAAATATACAAATTAGAAAACGGTTATATCGACATTTAAATTATAATAAATTTGAAATAGGCTAAGGAAATATTTTTGAGTTAAAAATAAATGAAAAAAGTAATCAGTGTAAATAAAAAAATCAATAAATAAGAAATATGCAAAAAACAAAGGATGTATATAAATAAAAATTGATAAATAAGACAAAAAAAAAAGTATGGACATAGAGTTTAATAAATATACTTTCTCAACAATTACCATTGGTTTGAAAGCCGGACAAGAACTGAGAGTTAAAGAAAATCGGTTTTGAATGTGAGGTGCAGATATCATATTTACATTTAGTAAGCACGTTTTTAATTTTTTTTTTTTTTATGTCTTGATTAAAATTATTCTGACTCATTTTCAGTCTCTCCATCTGAAACTCTAATGGATCATATGATTAAATCTGATATTTATATAACAGAAAAACCCTTGACATAATAAATGTTAAACTAGTAATATTCTTTACCCGGTTAGTAATATTATTTAAAAAATTAATAATTATTTATCTAGCTAAAAAGTTATGAATGTTAAATTTCATAACATTTAAAAACGGAATTTTATACTAAAATGGCAAAATAGGATTTTTTTCTAAAATCTTAATGCCAATAAAAAATTATAACATTTAATAATTAACCAATGTACAAAATAAATGTTGATCATTCCAAATTAATTGCTAATATTTGACGTATTCATGTCTTTCCTGAAATTAACATTCTTGTGGGAAAAAAAAATTCAGCTTGAGTAACAGTTTTTATGTTAGGGGTGAATCCCATCAAATCACCTTTACCCTTCGTCGTAAACCTATGTCCTCCTGTCCTACAGTATCCTTTAATAATACCCCACTTATCCCTGTTGAACTAATCCGATATCTTGGACTCCACCTGGACAAACGTCTCACTTGGAATCTTTGGAAGACTGAAACGACAAGAAACTGCTCTACGTTTCCGCTTACTCCAATACTTACTAGGCAAAAGCTCTAAACGTCCTTAAGGAAAAGGATATTTTATGTAACTAATAAAAAAAAATATTATTTTCGCCTCTCTATTGATCATAAGAGCATTCCTATGGGTTATTAACTCCTATTTTTTACTTCGCTATAAAATTCTTTCAGTTCATCATAAAAATATAATGTATTTTGTTATAAAAATATAATCGGATGAATGGCATATAAATTTCATTTAAGAATTTAATAGCTTTATGTTAACTTTTATGTCATACAAATATTATTAATTCTCACAATATTCTTCACAAAATCATAGGGACTTTTTCATTTGCTCCCTCCCTCATCCCCACTTTTCGTCTGAAAAAACAAACCTAGATATTGTAATTGATGCTTGATGCTCATCAAAGTCTAGCAGTATTTTTTTCTTCTTCTTAGTTTTAAGAAATTATAATTCCTCCATAATTTATGTAATTAATTGTTTCATTTAAAATTTAAATGGGAGGGGTTCTAAGGATTAAAGGAATGCGAATTTATTAATTAATAAGAGAGAGGGAGGAGGAGAGATGAAAATAAACAGATTTTTTTTATTCGGCGAATTCCTTCCGTTTTAAACTCATTACAAACACTTATTATACAAAGTCCAGTTTAATGTATAATATGGAAGGAAACTAGGGTTTGCTTTGACTCGGATAATTTCTAGGATAGGATTTATTTAATCCCTCACTGGACAGAACTCCTGTTGTAATAGATAGGGCCAGCAACGTTTTTATTTAACCAGAAGATGTATATCTACCGTTTACATTCATAGTACTTACGGACCTAAAATATTAAATATCACTGTTGTGAAAAAAAAACAAAAAAAAAAAAACTCCCTTTAGAAATTTTTCCTGATTTTTATATTTTCGGGTGTACTGAATTCGAATCGACGTCCAAAATATTATATCAGGTATTATTTTTGAGAGAAAGGAGATTGTTTTTTTGGAAATACTGAAATAGCATATTTATTTTTTTTCTTACTTCATTTATTTATTTATTTATTGTGAATAAAAATATAAAATAATTAATGCTGAACGTAATATAACTTTATGTCTAGTCGATGTGTAGTTTTTTTCTTTTATAGTGCTCGTCGGCTGAATTTCTTTATAAAGGTATCGTTATCTGAATTTCTTTAATAATATATTTGTGATTTTACCTATTTTGATGTCCCGAAAATTGTTGACAAACGTTTTCAAACGCAGTCATTTTTCAGTTTAAATTCCAGGACCTTAAATAGAACGCGGATATTTGACCAAAAAAATCCTTGAAGCCTGACACTTGAGCTATCAGAATTTTCACATGTTGTAATAAATTTTAATAGCTTCAAAATCAAAAAGATTTTTTTCATTTTTGTCGAAGTTTTCAATTATAAAAAAAAAATCTCAAAATGTGGTTAAACACCTAATTTTTTTATTTGAAGTAAATTTTATCCAGCATACCGTGAAGTAATTGTTAATTACTTAAATTTAATATTTCTTTAGTTATCGCTCCCTATTCAACAAAAAACATGGCTCTCTAAAAAAACAAAACACAAAACTTGGATTTCCTACTTTTGATGCGACCTACTAGGTCTCTCCTATAAAAATCTCCCTCTACTTACTGACTACTTACGTCTATTTACATGGTGTCCCGAAAGTAGAGGGATTTTTTTATAGGAGGGAGAGTAGACATCAAGATCTAATAAAAACTTCATATAAACAGTTGCCCAATTTCAAGCAGAAAATTAGGAAATTTAGAATTTTATGTTGTTTTTTTATGAGAGTCACGTTTTTTTGTTAAATTCGGAAGCGATAACTCAAAACATATCTGATTTAAGTAATTAAGCATAGTTCCATAGTAAACATGATAACATTTTCTTTAGAAGAAAGTACAATTTATCATTTTTATGACTATTTAAAGACTACTATCGAGCGGACAAACACAGTTCCGTTTAAAAAAAAAAAGTAATAAATTATTTGTGATTTTATTTTATTACACTCTAAACACACCTACAGTTACCCCACTCTTAGAATAACTTCCACGTTTAATAATCTTTAAGTCTATATTAATCAATCTGAAGTTTATTAGGAAAAATTTTGAGATTCGCCTCAAATTGTGTAAAGAAATTATGTGATTTTCTATTCAGTCCACTAAAAGAACCCTTTTTTTTCTGTAAAAATGAGTACAATCAACTGTTGCAAAGCTTAACTATACTTTTTTATAGATCTTGATGTCTACTATCAACCCTAATAAAGTACCATAAAGTAATAAAGTAATAAAGTACCATGAAAGTTTAAATTAATAAAAAAGTTTAGTAAAATAAATAAAAGGACAATAGCTGATCCACTGCCCGAAGCCCCGACCACAGCGTTTCTAAACCCCACAGATAAACAGATACCTCAAATTTAGTTTTAGGACCTAAATTTAACTATGAGGCTAACAAAAAAAAATATCTTAGCGAGAATACCACGTATCATATCTGATGTTGAATATATGATTTCGAATATAGAAAATGATGATTTAAGGCAGAATGAACTGAGACTTAAATTAATTAATACAGTGACGAATGTTTGTAATAAATAGGCCAATCTCACATATAAAAAAATATACATATTGTGTAACAAATTTTGTCATTTTTGTATAGGAAATTATCACCACAACGCATAGTTTTGCTAATGCGGAAAGAAGACAGTGAAAAACCAATAAAAGTGAACTGAAATTCAAATGTTCTACTTTAAATCCTCGGGTATGGAGTAACTGAAGGTCCTTTCATGTTAAAGGATGGTAAATAGTATAAATATAAGTGTTTGTAGCTTCACGTCTTCTGGTTAAATAAAAACATTGCTGGCTCTCCATATATAGGGACAGCAATGAAATAGTTCTCGGGACAGATGGTTAAGGAAAGCTAGACAAATAGAGCAATTCTTATGCCCGAATTTCAGATTCCTGTTAGAATAAAAAAGAAAGAAAGAATAAAGAAAATAGAGGGAAGAACTTGGGGGGGGAGGGGAGGGGGAGTAGGTTGGGAGTTAAAGTGCTCTACCGTTATCGGGAGTAGGTAAACTACCTCTCTAATGTTCTACCGCTGCCTAACGATTTTTCAATAGCTCCTTCATTTACAGAAAATTCTACCGTCTCATTGTCTAGGCTTAGTTCTTGGGCGGCCATTCTATTCGAATCAACAGTCATAGAGGAACTCCGTCCGTTTGATTGATATTATTATCTTTTTAGTTGTATTGTTACATTACCCTATATTTTTATTCCCTATCTAGGAGTATTCTCCTACCTGAATGAAAATTACAAAAAAACAATTTGTTTAGGAAGAAAAAAAAAAAGGAAATAGAGAAAAACGATCATAAGTAGATTAGCATATTCAAAAACAAAGCCTTATGTCTCTCAAACAAAATTAGGTAACCATCATGTCATTCATATCATCTTTAATCAAAATAGAATAGCGATATAACATCTCACATCAACAGACTCAGACTATAAATATAAGTCTCTAATATAACAAATTAGAGACAGAACATGACCCCTAGACAGTTTGAAGTTCGCTATAAATAAAAATAAAATTACTTTATTTTGAAAAGCATTGAATTTTTTACTTTTTTTTTGTTTACTAAAACTTAAATAATAATAAATAATAAAAGGCTTAGCGAACCCGAAGGTTCGATGCCGACACCACCAATCGCTTATTACACACCTCACTCCACCGTTCGCCGTCCAAACCCAGTCCCTTCAGATCGGCTTTAATGCAATCTTCCCACCTTCGCTTCGGTCTACCCCTCGGACGCTTACCATTCGGCACAGCAAATATTAATCTTTTAGGAATTCTCTCGTTACTAAGCCCAACAACTTTACAAGCCCATTTGATTCGCCGCGATGAAATTACCTCAATTATATTACCCGGATACAGCTCACGCAATTCGGCGTTGTGTAACCGTCTGAACTCTCCGGTTAACTCATCCTTCTTCAGTCCGAATATTCTACGCAATACTTTATTTTCAAAAACCTTAAGACGCTGCTCATCCCTTAATGTAAGCGGCCAAGTTTCGCATCCATAAAGAACTTTAGGCAAGATAATTGTTTTATAGTTCTAATTTTTACGTTCCGGGACAAGAGGCGCGAACTGAGTAGTTTTGTCACAGAAAAATAACAAGCATTTCCCGCCTTCAGTCTAACCTTACCTAAATCTTAACTCAGTCTAACCTTCTCACTAAAACTTAAATAAATAAAATAATTACAATTTGTAAATGTGAACAATCAAGAATGATGGCATCAACAGACTTGTCGATATACTACCCAATGCCATCTTCTTTTCAGACGCCTAGTAGGATTATCAGGAATCGAGGAGGAAGCAAGGCTGGAAACAGATGGGTTCAGATAGGTCTGGAGCTTATCACGAAAGGATATGTATCTGGGCTAAATTAGCGACATAAAATTCTTTTTAATGTTCAGTTTATTAAAATATTATTCATTGGCGTTGGTCCCTGTAGTGACTGAAGGGACGCGTTCTGCCCTCCCCCCTCCACCATGTTTGAAACATCCCCACCAATATTTTGATGAATGCCTTTTATTTATTGCCCCTTACTGGAATAAATAACTTAAAATCTTGTAAATTTGTATTAACAAATGCATAACAATAAATAAGTTCACTGTTGCTTTTGTAGCCGAATAGTATTCCTATGTCTATTAGAAATTTCTATTAAGCTGCGTTTACACATTACACAAACAATGTCGAGCACAAGCGTTTAAAGTTGTACTTGGCTGGTGAAGTTTTTCCTTGTTTACGTCAACGTAAAGGGGGCATCAAACAGTGCCAGTTAAGCGCTAATGTAGCTCAATATTAAATCAGATATTTACGTTTTTGCTCTGTTTTTAATTTTAATTTTTAAATTACTTTAATACTGTTAAAGAATTTTTTAATAAAGACATTTCTCTGTAACACAAGCATGCTAATACTCCCCTCATTGTGATTTGAAGCAGCTACGATGCCTAGGACTGCTCTGCAATGGTGCAATTTAGAAAATTTGGCAAAGCAATCTCTACATTTTAAACATAAATTTCAGACTATAAGTCAAGCATAATATGTCCATAATATTAATAAATTATTGCCTCTTTGTACAAGGAGCAAACAAATTATGGGAATTCTTTCCCGGTATGAAGAAATATGTTGTTTCTGACAATGATAGGATTTAGCAAGTGAAAAAAAAGTAATTATTTTTCCAGGATTCAAAATATTTAAAAGTTGATTTTTTAAAAATGTTAACAATGGTTTGATTGAAGAATTGCGAACAATTTTAAATATACTTCTTCCTAAAAGAGAGACGTACACAGATTTCAAGAAACATTTGAAAAATGGAATAATATAATGGGTTTTTTATGTGTGGACGGAATTAAACTTAATTTATTATTAAACTTAAACGGAATTAAGTCTGTGTACGTTGAAGGGAGCGTCCGATTTCCGGAAGATCTTAATGTTTAAAAATTATTTATGATATACTACCTTCATTAGGGGTTATTCATACCTTAAGTAATATTTTTTAAATATTATTTTATTTATTTTATTTTATTTTTTATTTATCGAGTATCACAACAATCTGTCATTTGGACATTAGTTATAGTGAGGTAGGATAACATTCACACTATATGTACAAAAAATATAAAATAAATAGAAGCAAAGTAACAATAAATAATAATCAAAAAGTACATACAATAAATAAAATAAAATAACCTAAAAATAAGTAAATTAAAACTAAGCAAAAAATACATGCATATATTTATTTAAATATTGTTATATTTAATCTATATAAGATTATTTTTTATAAAACTGTTATTTAAACTCTCGGTCAATACTTACAATTTTGAAACATTAATGCATTATTTAAAATTATTATTTTTTTAACGTTTTGTCTCCAAGAGTAATTTTCAAAAATTCTTTTTCTTAAAAAAAAAAATCAGTCAACATTAAAATAATAATATTCTTAATTTTTTTCCTTAAAATATATCCGTATATAGAATACTGCTCTATGGTATTTATTATTTTATTTCTTATAAAAAATGCTGTTTTTACAAATCTAATAATAATTTCTTTTCTCTCTATTATCCTCATTTGAGCTTCCCTGTGCTGTATTCTAGACTCAAAAAAAAATATTTAAAATTGTATGGAGTTTATAATATTTTCCACTATAGAGTAGTATCCGTTAACATAAATTTCACTGTATATTACGGTCCCCCTCCCTCCAATCATTTAGACAGAACATCGACCATTTTTTTAAAGCAAGTTTCTTTTTGTAAAAAGTTAGATCCTTTCTTGCATATTAATTATATAAAATATAACTGTTGATTGTAATCATTAATGAAGTTAACAAGGTAGTTGTTTGAGAGGGACAGCGTGGTGTATTTTTATGAAAAAGGAGGCAACAAGGAAAACTCCGTTGCCAGCGTAATGTATACTGCTTATCTTTTTTTTTTTTTTTCTGTTTTCAGTAACTGCCATAATTCTCACTTAAAATACTTTAGAGAGTATGAACCCTAATTATATTTGCCCTGAAACGCCAGAACTCTTCATTTTCAAGCATAGAATTTTTAAAATATAGCCTTCCAGACATAACAAAACATTAAAATGATTCTTCCCAGCTATTTAATGTGAGGCCTTAGTAGTTGATAGAACTAAATATTCCATTATATTTTAATATGTAATAATAATAATAATATTGTAATATTAGCTTTATTGAAAGCTTTTAGTGACAACAACTTTTTCCCGGATTAGCTACAATGAAGCTCCAATAATATAATTATTTTTAACTTCTGCCACCTTTCTTTTTTTTTTTTAATTATTATAAATATATAAATATATATTTATTTTTATTTTAATTTTTGTGGATAATCTTCCTGAATAAACTCTCTCAACAATAAATATATTTTGCTTCTAATCCATTGTGCCCTCGCCGGACTCATAAAGGAAAAGCATATTAGACGTTTTTCATCACACATAATTTATCAAGCCTGTCAACTATACAAAGAAGGAGAAAATGCTCAAAATAATGGGCCTTATCAAAGGTATTCAAAAGGGGACAGAAAGAAATATTTAAAAAAATACAAAACACCATATATAAAAGTATAAATAGTAAATTATTAAAATATGTGAAGTGTTAATAGGTTTAAATAATTTAAAAAATTTATTTAAACCATGACTTGAAATTAAACAAAACAAAACTATTAAAATCTGCTACAGTGAAGGTATTATATAATTCTACCAACCACTCTACTTTGAGTAAAAAATTTAAATAAGTTAAAAACTAATTTCTTTAAATACATAATTATTTTATCAATAAATAATACACTCTACCTAATTAACTTAATAAATATTACTTCAACTACAAATATAAACTATAAAATACAATAATCTTGTGCTTTATTTATTTTTGGTGTACCAAGATATAAATGAATTTTAAAACTTTTCATTTATTTAATATTCAACAGTATAAATTTAGAAATTATTAACTACTATCTCCAACGACTTTCTACGCTATACAACAAATTTACTAGAATTTTCAGCTTTTCAACGATATATTATACATCGATATAATTTCTCCTATTCTTTTAAAAATTATTTCAACCTGAGAAAATATTACTCCTCTGAGAAAATGTTAATTATCAAATTGTTTAATATTTTACATTAAATTTTTTTTATTATTATAACGCTCTGTTTAAATTAAATAGGAATTAATTGTTCACAATTACTTAAACACTTCCGTAATAAAATAATAATATAAGTCATATCAATTAGTATTATTTTAGCAACGTAAAAATAACAATTTTAAGGTTTTTCTGTTAAGCGTCGTTATAAATAAAGTTACGATTGAAAAAATATATTATTTTAGGTTATATTTAAAATGTTATAAAATAAATAAAATAAAAATTGTAGCTTCCATTTATCCATTAAAAAAGCTGATTACAAACAAAACTGGTAGTTTACTTTATAGCATATAGATTGTGAAAAAATCTTCTACAGTTATTTTTAGCACATTTATTTGTCCTGTTTGTATTTCCAACTTTTCCAAGAATGTTCTTGGAGAAAGGATTTTTTTTTTTTATCACAATGCTTTATGCTTCATATAGCATTCTATTCAGAGTGTTGCCATACAAATTCCGAGTAGTGTAATGATCTGATATAGAGAGAAAGATAAACCGTTATGAATTAAATGTCATTTGTAGGTCCTCACTTCAATATCAAAATCTCCATTTTTCCTTTTAGCTTCATTCCTCCTAATATAATTATTATTATAATAATATTTATACAATATTATAAATTATTTTTTCATAATTAAATACTATGTGACGTAAGTAGAAAAATTATACTAGATTAAAACTATATACTAGATTAAAATTCAATGAATGCTAGATTTAGTTATATTTGAAAATGATTTAGGAAAACATTTTGAAATACATTTATATCTAGAGGGCGAATATATTTCTTTATTTCTTTCAATATGAAGACACTTCTATGATATTTTTTTTATTTTGAATTACAAATGTAGAATAGGCTCTCCGTCTACGAGGAGAAGAGCTTTCGGGCTTCAGCCCTCTTCCCCCCCCCCCCCAAAAATGGATTTATTTTTTCCATTGGTCCATATTTATTTATATAAGTGATCTAAGCTAAATACTTAAACAAACATAATTATTATATTTATATTATTTATGGTGGTTTATGAATTCTTATGTAGGTATATAAAGCTACTAAATGTGTAAGCAAGAAAACATATTTATTATTGGAAGTGAGCTTGCAACCAAACAAGCACTCAAACTTCGAGGCTTGGGCGCTGCCATTTTAAAACCACGTGACACGAGTCTGCCTCTCAGAAAGTAGATAGCTCTTGACTGGCAATCCAAGTGGAACGAGAGCCCACCGAGAGCAAACTGAAGGAAATAAAAAAATCAGAAAAACCATAGTCCTCCTCGAACCGCGCTATTCTTAGGAATAAAGTTGTCTTGACTAGACTAAATACAAACCTTCAGCATTCTTATCTAATAAATAAACACTGCAACAGTATTCTCACGCTCAGCCACATTCTCCAAGACTGTCCTTATTACATATCAATTCTAACCAAATTAGGACTCATACCAAAATTATCAGTTGTTTTAAATAATAATCAGGTTCAATTAACGTCGGTGATAATTTTTGGTAAAGTTAATGCATATATAAACAAATTTCATGAATATATATATTTTCAACCATAATAATTTAGTATTTTGTTAATTTAAACAAATATTAGAAAGGAGTTGATGATCTCGTGCTTTTACGTCTTTAAGTCCTATATAACAACAAAAATAACAATACATTTATTATTTTAAATTTATTAATGTAAAAATTATCCCTAAAAGCGTTATTTTTCCATCAAGACAACTTAAACTTCATTTCATAAATAAAATGAACCGCTAAATTTTATATTCAATACTAGTCAACATTGTCTCTTGTGTTCGATTCCATAAAAGTTGTTTTACACAAAAATGTCAAAATCTAGAATGGTCCCATCAGACCGTTAAGGATAAGTGATAAGCTATTTTTAATTAATCGTAGACGGAACGTCAACTACTATCACGATAAGGTTTACACTATTACTTTTAAGCATGAATTTAATAATTCATAGGAAAAAACTATAGCCAATAAACCAGCCGATAAAATATTCTTTCTAATCAGGAATGCAATTTACTAATGGTTATTGCACGAATTGGAATAAGAAATGGAATAATTGTAGTCTCTGATAATGTTATTCGATAATATAAAACAGCTTAAGAAATCAAATTAATTTTTTTAGAGGGGGGATGACGTTATAGCCGTCTTCAGTGACGTCATTAGGGAGAACCTAATGTCTAAGGCCGGCACTGGAAGAGTGTACTAAATGAATGGTTTTCACAAGAAAGAACAAGTCAACTTCTAAATAAATTACATCATGGGATACCACAGTTTCGAAGTAGTAAACAGTTTCCAGTATACTGGTAAAGAAAATCGATTCTTTAAATAAAATTTAAGGCAAAATAGTTACTAATACTTGACAATCTTAGTTACTATATTTTAATAATTGGTATAACCAATGCACTTTTGCTTTTAACTCCTCTAATTTTTCATTCGGGCTTAGTTAGGTTTCTCCTGTATAAAAACTACAGTAATATCTCTATAGCAATAATCTAATAAGTAACTGCAAGGCTGTTGCGAGACTCGCAAGACCAAGACTATGACCAAGAATGAGTAGACTCGTCTCGGTCTATTTGGGCAACACTAGTGTGCTAGAAGCAAAACGGCAATTGAATGTGATAAAAGTCTAATAAAAGTAGTAATGGTTAGAGAAAAGTGGAATGCATAATTTGACAAAAATCAAGGGCTGCTACATACGCCTGTTGAGCTAGGCGAAGAAGAAAATGAGCAGTATTAAAAAAATAATAATAATTGTCAACATGTTCAAAATAAATAAGACTCATACGAATTATTAAGCTATATACTTTGCATTATTTTTTTATTTTTATTTTTTTTATTTAGAAATATAACAATCTGTCACGTTGAAAATAATTATAGTGATATATGAACACATTCATATTAGGACACATTCATACCATATACTCTGCATTAAAATTAATAAATGAATTTCTCAATTTGTTTCTGAAATAACAGAATCTTCCATCTCTGAAATGATCTTTTTGCATACGTATATCTCATTTCTCATCTTTAGTATCTCATTTAATTAAAAAGGTCTCCAGATTGAAAACGTCCCATTTCCGAGATTTTTAATAAATAAAACTTTGTAGGTTACGATAACATGAAGCCATTAACGAAGCTTTAGACGGATGTTAATAATTTGATAACAAAAAAAAACAAGGGTCTGCGTCGACTAGAATCTTCTATTGTTTGCAATCTTCCTGTATACGGATATATGATAGCATCAAATTTATATATAATCACTTTAAATTATAGACCTGTTGATTTCAAAATAAACTTATTTTGAACAATAGATTAACGCATTTGTGTAGTGGAGTGTCACGTATGGCAGGTTATTTACACCAAGCTGGAGTGAGATTACTAATGCATTTTTCACTGAATAATATCAGAAATAATAATAATGATTAAAAAAAAACTAACGATAAACACAAAACATGTTTTAGCTAAACATAAAAAGGCTCACGTTAAACGGCAGTAACAAATCCGTTTCACATAACCTCTTTCCTAACGGAAGCTTACAACTTACAGTTACAAACATTTCAATAAGTTTTAAAAATTGTTTTGTCATTAGGATCGAAAAATTCGGTATATTATTTCAATTTTGATGAAAATTATTTCCATAAAATAATAAAAAATATTACTAATCATAAATAACCTAAGAAATTAAAATAGAGTGTGTTGTTTAAAAGGAATAAGACGTTTTCTAACAATAAGAAGTTTGAACGGAATAAGAAGGGGAAATAAAAAGCCAAAAGCTAGGACACGAGAAACAACATAAATATTTTAGTAAGACAATTAATGAAGGCAGTGTCAGTTGTTATTTGTTTATTTAAAATGAAACCTACAATTTTAGCATGCAAGTTCATTTGTGTTGAATTTTATGAATTGTTTTCAATTATTTACTTTATTTTAATTTGAAATAATCAAAATATGCAATTATTTGCATCTATCATCAAATATGCTAAAATATTCAGAATAAAATTTGACTAATTGCATCTCGGTACCCTCGTTATTAAAAACATTTAATCAGCAGTTTAAAAACTGCATGCAAACAAAATATGCAATTTTATACAAATTCTAGCTCTGATTATTAATAAAAACCTGTACCAATGCAACCGATGAAGAGTCTTGGGTACAGTACTATTTAGGGAAAGCACTGTTTCTTGGTCTACGGTTGTGCAAGGAGGTTATTTGACTGAGACGACGCTCAACCGCCAGGTTTTTCCCCTTAATTAATTATTTTTATTAAGGGTACCCATTTTAAAGAGGATGGGTGTGCCCAAGGAGGGTCTACCCAATGAAACAGAATAAATAATTTTTTTGCCATGAGCCGGGATTCGATCCTGGGACCTATAGCATTGGAAGCTCAGTACCTTACCACTGAGCTACCCCACTCCATACTCCACACTGATTATTAATAATATATAATAAATGTATATTAAAAACATTTTATAATAAAATAAATGTAATAAAAAATAAAATAAAATAATTTATTATATACTCACACCTACACTGCTATCATTCCTGCCACAAATTGAATAATTGTGGCCTCCTTTCTTGAAACATAGATTGTATAAGCATCCAAAATTATATCGTTTGTTTATCCAAATGATTGGGGCAATATTTATTGATAGAATGAGGGGTATATAGATAAGGGAGGAAAGTAAAAGAAACTAAAAACAAACCCTTCTGGATGACATTGAATTTAGCTATTTTCACACATTTAATATAATGAAAGTAAAAAATAACCGCACAAAGGTTCGTCGAAAAAGCAATTGGGAAGATTACACATCTTATATATTTAAATTGGAAAGAAAAACAGTAATTTTTTTTATCTTCAGTAAGTTTGATTCTATGCAAATAACTTTTCGTCTGTTGACTTTTCATCTTTTCATATACATTTATAATAAGGATTGTGCTTTGAATATTTAATAAATATCCGAGCTGCCTGGTTTATGTTCCGTCTCTTTCTATTTGGTTTGGGATACGTTGATCAGGTTAGAAATTAATTGGTAATTTCCCTGGAGTCTTTAATCTGTTCTGTCAAGTAGTCTCTTTATATTCTCGCTGTATTTATGTTATTTATACTCCATTTATATAATGCTAGTCTTAAATTATATTCACTGTAAAAGTGATCAGTAATAATGGACTGCATTGACATGATACAATGGGTCATTCAATACAACATTTATTGATGATAAACTTTCTCTTATCTTAGCTGTATCCCTAAAGATAGCCCACTAAATTGGACCAAAAGGTCTCCTTTTTTCATTACGTCGCGTTGATTCCTAGACAAGTACAAAGTACACAACGATGGCTATATTATAGTGTTATGGTTTAAGTAAGAATTTGAATAATAGCTTTCGGATGTGATTATCCTTGCATCCTTCTATATGCTGTTCTGTGATTGCTATTCGCTGAACAGGTATTATGTGACATTGAAGGATTCTGCAATCTGAAATTATCTCGCTACTGTTAGTTTAACATTATGTTGACAACATTCACAGCTGTATGAAGCCTGATAGATCCCCAATAGTCTCCTGGTTGCGTTAGAAATATTTTTATTTTTTTTTTTAATATGTACTTTCGTGTTTCATTCGATTTGGTTAAGGTAACATATAATTTAGGTAAACATTTACCATAATTCAGAGATAGCTCAGTTAATAGGGCTCTGACTTCTTAAACTCAAGGTTCTTGATTCGAGTTCGGTTGTTACAAGTAATTATTTATTCTTTTACAGCGATCATAAGATGAGGAGAGCATCTGGGGCTCACCTAGCCTCTATAAAATAGGCACTCTTTGTTAAATAAATAATTTAGGCGGAGAATTTGGCGGGTGAGCGAGATCTCGGATGAATCACCTCCTTATACAACCATTGGCCTTGAAATGGGATTTCCTTATAAACGACTGGGCCCAAGATCGTTCATGGGTTATTTTGGTACTGTTATCAGTTTACAGTTATCATAAATAAGTTAAAATTTCTTATTTATTTATTTTTAAATATTTATTACTATCTATATGTAACGTGCATCTTCCATATCCTTCGGGTGTTGGATGAATACATTAATTATTCACCCAATATTAAAAAACAAAAAAGTGTGAATACCTAGTTTGGCATGTCGTAGCAATTGTTCTTTTCTAGCGTGTGGAACATTAAAGACCAGCTTTTAGATCAAACGAGCAGACCTCATTCACACAACATTTTGTCATGGGTAAGTGATGTAAGCTCAACCATTTCCTTTTTAACTAGATTCCGTGTCAGTTATCGCGTGCGTAAAATAAATATTGATCGGATAAACATAGCTTTTCAAATTGACGGAGCCTGTTAGTGTGAGATGCAGTGTAAATCCTTCTAATCCGCTAATTAATCATTTCAGGTTAATTATGGTAATTAAAGTCGAAAGTGAAAATGTTAACCAGTATATAAAATGGATTTAATTTTCCACACTGTCCAATGGGGAAAATACTTGAAGGATTAACGTTTTAAGCATTCACAGTCGTTGTCACAGAAGTTTCATTAAAATTTATTTTATTTACCAGAATTAGTGTATATAGGTATGCATGTGTTTTTTCTTAGTTTTAATTTTCTTATTTTTAGGTTATTTTATTCTATTTATTGTATATACTTTTTGATTATTATTTATTGTTATTTTGCTTCTATTTATTTTATATTTTTTGTACATACAGTGTGAATGTTATCCAACCTCACTATAACTATTGTCCATGTGATAGATTGTTGTAATACTCAATAAATCCAATTAATTACAAAAGACTCATAAACATGACTGTAATAAGGCCTATTTGGACTTACGGAATTGAGCTATGGGGCTCCACTAAACCACCGAATTCCTCTCGTATCCAATCCTTACAATCCAAAATCCTTCGTAAAATCCTCAATGCTTCCTTACTTTGTTACAAATAAAACCATCCATAATGACCTTAATGTTTCAGATCTGGCCCAATCCAGATATCTATCCTTCCATAATAAACTTCAGAATCGTCCCAACCCTCTCGTTTCTAACCTTGCTTCCTCTTCAATTCCTGATAACCCTCCGAGGCGTCTGAAAAGAAGATGGCCCCGTGATCTCCTAATGTAGACATATCATTAGAGTGCTAGTTGGTAGTTACCCAGCAAGTGTTTTCACGTCATTATATCCATATGTTCACATTTACTAAATGTATTTCTTTAATATAGTTGTGAACATCATTAAGAAATAATAATAAAAAAAATTAATTTACAGCTGTTTTATGACTGACATTGCTTTGTATTTTGCAGCATTAGTAATTTAAATTTGGTTAATGATATACTGTATAAAAGGAAAGGATACGTCATACATTATACCAATATATAACATTGCTCAGATATATGGTTATTCTGTTCACCGCTAGCTATGAATCCACGACTTCTTGCCATAAGTGACTTACTATGGCACTCAATAAGCCCTCGGAACCATTTTGGGCCGTGTTGAGGCGCTATGCCCCAAAAAAGGGGCGCCGACAAACAGTGTTGACCCGGAATGAAGCCTTCAGCAGTTGTTCCTCTAAATGAAGAAGACTCTTTATTGGTGTTTGCCGTGAGCCCATCTAGACCTTCATTTCTATGAATCCTCCCCCCTCGCTCTTTATTAAAAAGCTGGGATTAATAGAATCACATTCCTCTCTTTTGTGATTACTGGTGCTTAATGTGATGGACAGAAAAAGTTAGCTTGGCTACATCAAAGCTTTTAACGATTAATTCTTTATCGGACAATACTTTGAATATTACTTTATGACTATAGATTGAATGTAATTAGAGCAATCCTTATCAAGGCAATGAAAATAAGTATGAAGAGAATAAATATAGAGTAATAGAGGTCGGAAAAGAGTTTATAAGACCAGTCGTTACCTACGAGTGTGAAATGTTGGTTTGGACCCATGAAAGCGAGAGGTTTCTGATAATATGGGAGAGGAAATTCCTAAAGAAAATATAGGGTTCCAAGAGAACAAATTATCATTGGCGAATAATAAGAAACTGCGAGCTATATAAGCTCTATGTTAATGAAAATATTGTTGTCACTGTCGAATGAAACTGACTTGGACCTATTGCATGTAGAGAGGATGGGTGAAGATAGGTTGTCAAAGAAACTTCTCTATAATCGCCCAGGA
Source organism: Nezara viridula (assembly GCA_928085145.1). Taxonomy (NCBI): domain Eukaryota; kingdom Metazoa; phylum Arthropoda; class Insecta; order Hemiptera; family Pentatomidae; genus Nezara; species Nezara viridula. Next base: position 42,024,943 of record OV725078.1, read on the forward strand.
GGCGCAAACCTTAGGGAAAGATCATGGCTGAGGTAGATCGACGGCATAGAAGAAGATCTCAGTCGTATAGGCATAAGGAGATTGAAAAGAATACCTGATGTCAGTAAAGCCTGGCTGAAGCTTGCTTCTGAGGCCCAGTCTTTAAGTACTTCGAGTAACTATTTTTTTTCTATTGAGTAATATAACATTCTTTCAGAATTTGAACATTGATTATAGTGAGTCAAGAGTAAATTCATACCATATTTACAGGAAATAAAGAAAGAAAACAAAAGAAAAATAACAACTAAATTATAATCAGAGGGAATACATACAGAATAAATAACACTTACAGATAACTGAGCTAAAATAAAATAACAAAGAGAAACTTACATATACTAAAGCAACTAAATAAAAAAAGTCAAAAAAGAAGGCAAAAATAAATGATAATATTTATTTTTGCCTTCTTTTTTGACTTATCACCCCAACTATTCTTCTCTTCATTATCCACGACAGTCAACCATTTACCAATTATGAAAATATATATATGTATGTGTGTTTCTCTTAATTTCTAATTTTTTTATTCATGAAATTGTATTCGGTGAAATGTATTTTATTTTCTAATTATCTTCAACACACTTCTCGCTAGGTGTGTATATATATATATATATGTATACTTTATTTTATTTTTTCTTCTCCTAATCTTTACGCATAATCACTTAAATATCTTAGGGAACATATGAATATCATTTTTTTTTTTTTTAATTTATTTTTTTTTTATTTTTTTTTTTTTTATTTATTTTTTTTTTTCCTTACATATTAAAAGTTATTATTATTTTTTTTAATTTTTATATTCCATCACTACAATGCTTTGCCTATAAAATTGATTTTGCGTTCCTTTCTAATTTGATTCAGTGATTATTATGCTATTGTTCTAGCTCCAATATTGTAGTACTGAACCCCTATTACCCAACTGTTCTAGTTAATTTATCCTAAGAGCTTAATTAATACTTAATTTATTACTATTATTTTGTTATTATTCGTTGTAATAAGTCTTTTGCCCAGGTTTATGGTTAATTTATATAAACAATACTGTTATTCTAAAGGGACCTAGTCCCAGAATAAAGATGATTTTTCTATTTCTATTTATATTTATATTTGTATAAGTGATATTAGAGTAAATAAGGACGGAGTTATGGGGAATCGAGAACAGATATTATTAATTTATTAACATTTTAATAAATTTAATTAATTTGGGAGTAGGGAGCGGACAAGTTTTGTTAATCGATTCGTTGGTTAACTTGTTTTTCTTCTTATTAGACGAAAATGCTCTCGTTGAGTAATCTTTTGTCATGATTGACGGCTAAAGCAAGTTCGGAGGTGTTGTCAAAGTTTAATGCGTGGTTTGAGGACAAAGGGTGTTCGGATATTTAGAAATTTTTTTCGGAAACAAACATTTATAAAAATAAAGGAAGGAGATGGTCCTGGGTGACGGTCATAAGTAGGCTAAATAGTGGTAAAACTATTTTATTAAAAGCCAACGTTTCGACCCGACTTTGCAGGTCTTCTTCAGGGAGGTGTTTTCAGCTAGGAGTTTCACTTCTCAAACTCTAAAAACTAGAACTCTAGATTTCTAAGTGAAACTGCTTGCTGATCACACCTCCCTGAAGAAGACCTGCAAAGTCGGTTCGAAATGTTGACTTTTAATAAAATAGTTTTACCACTATTTAGCCTATTTATAATCGCCACTCCGGACAATCTACTTCCTTTATAATGCAACGGTCAACTATTAAATATTCAATTTATAAAAATATAGTTCGAAATATGAACTAAACGCGTCAATTTTCATTAATAAGACCATTTGTTAGAACTAGTGAAACGCATTGTTGTTATTTTTAAATCAGTACAAATGTAGTTAAAGAAAGCAAATTATAAACCGAGTCTCGCTTTCAATGTTTTTCTCTCTCTCCAGTTATCCTTCTTTTTATTATTTTTTTTTTTAGGCAAACGAAATTATTTACAAGTCGTAAAAGAAGTCTAATATTAAACTCTTTCTCTCTCTCTCTCATTTCTTTCTTATTTTCACCTAAGACCAGATGTCAGGAAATTACACGGCTACCTTCAATTTTCAGCCAAAAGCAAGAAAAACCCCAGCTCATCCTTTAGGCGCTGTGGACAGCAACAGGGGGCATTAGTGTTTTTTAACCCTCCCATCACCCCCACGGCTTAAAAAAAGCCATAAAGAGCGAGGTGGGGCCGTTAGAGACACTGTTCCATTTGGGAGTCTAATCGGACATTGAGGGTGCGCGCTGATTTGCATGTGGCTCGGTGCTCCTTATTGCCGGAGGCGGTAAGAACTGACTCGCCTGGAACTAATTGCTCTGCCACCCTTTGTCATCCACCTCTGCCTCCCTCCGAACTGCAAACATTAACAAGCCACTGGATCCGAGGATGGTCTCCACCTCTTGTTGCATGAGCGGTCCAAGACGGTGTTGCAACACGATCGTCACTATACCATCATGGGAGCACCAATGAGAGTGACCTACCAAAAGCTCATAAAATACAGTGATTGATTCTGAGACCTTCATTAAGAAAATTTGGATAAACTTAGGAACTTTTTATTTATTTTGTTTTTAATATAAATTACATCAATAATGATAAATTACATGTTTGTGGTTGCAGTAACCTTATACATGACATACTAGTGGTATCAATGCTGTTTAGAAAATTGAAATCCATTTCTTACAGTAGGAAAAACCTCACAAAAAACCTACGTAAGATATAAATGAAAAACTAAATTAAAAACATTAAAAATACAAGAAAAATTAAATATAATTTATATACAAAAGAAAACTATATATATAAACAGATTGATTTAGACGTTTAGTAGTATGTGTTTTGTCTGTCTGTGTGTATGCCGTTTCAAAGATGTCTTGCCACAGTTTCCTATTGTTCGGATCATAGGGTTTTCAGGCAATGGTTTTAGCTCAAAATCCTCTGAGTTTTGAAATAAATAAATTGTTTTATAGTGGGAAGCTGTAACTATGATTGTATAATAGATATTTTGGTATGACGTGGATAATTGTTTATTATTCTCATAAACACATTTTGAATCACTTCGAGTTTTTTGTAATTAGTCTGTCATGTGTAACTCCATACTGGGGCAGAATAGGTTATTGAAGGGCGGATTACTGTTTTATATAAAATCAGTTTATTTGAATAAACTTAATAGTTCGCGGTACCGACCCTTTTTTTTTATCAAATTATTAACACTCGTTTAAAACTTCGTGACTGCCTTCATTTTATCATAAGCTACAACTTGTTTAACTATGAAAATTCTCGTAAATGGGGAGGGGTTTCACGTTCGCATTAATTAATTTAATGAAGTACTATAAACTCATAAATACTCACTTGTGTCCTTCTTTAATCGTAAAATAATTTGACACCGAAATCGAAGAAGGAGGCCTACAAAAATATTAAGCTAATTCTAAGGGAAAGCTAATGGATGCTCATGAGTTTTTAGTATCTCATTTAATAGAAAAAGTTTAACTTGATTGATAACGCCCCATTACCGGAAATTTTCTAAATAAAAAATTTGCAGTTAATAATTTGACAAAAAGTACTAGAATCTTCTATTGTTTAAAATGATATTTTTACTTACACATATTTTATAGGAACAAATTTCAATCAACTTCAAGTTATCTTCCTGTTTTTTATTATATAAACTTTTTTGAACAATAGATACAAAAACAAACGTTTTAATGATTTTTAAAAATTGTTTCATTGAATCTGTACGGCGGACTATAAGGCCTAACAAATTGGTTGAAGCAATGGCGGTTAGTGTTGCCGAAATCCGAAGAGGAGTCTTGGTAGTCTCGCAACAGTCTTGCAGTTACCTATTAGCTTATTACAGTAATAAGCTAATAGGAACAGATTTTTTAGATAGGAAAAATCTAACTAGGCCCTAATGAAAAATTAGAAGTTTTTTTATTTATTTTTTATTTTATATGAAATTTACAACGGTATTACATGGAAAATACAATAAGTAAATGTGACATTGGTAACATGACATGTACAACATGAAGAGAAACTACCCATTAGTAGAACTCAAATTAAAGTTCTATATTAGAAGGTCCCGAGGCCATCTTCTTTTCAGAGGCCTCGGAGGATTGTTAGGGATCGAGGAGGAAGCAAGGTTTGAAACGAGAGGATTTGGATGGTTCTGCAGTTTGTTATGGAAGGATAGGTTTCTGGATTGGGCCAAATTGGAAACATATGGAACATCAAGGTCTTTATGGATGATTTTATTTGTGACAAAGTAAGGAGCGTTGAGGATTTTACGAAGGATTTTGGATTGTAAGGATTGGATACGAGAGGATTTCGATGGTTTAGTAGAGCCCCAAAGCTCACTTCCGTAAGTCCAAATAGGTCTTATTATTGTCATATATATGAGTCGTTTGTAATTGATTGAAAGCTTAGAGCGTTTGTCTATTAAGTGCTGCAGTAGTCGAAAACGTCGGGCGGTTTCTAGTCGTTTCAGTCTGGGTTAGAAGAGTTAAATGCAAAAGGATATAAGTTATACCGATTCTTTACATATATTAAGTAAAACTGTCACGTATTAGTAACTATTTCGCCTTAGTTTTTATTTTAAAAATCGATTTTTTTTAAAAGTCTTGGTCTTGCACTTCGCAAATCTGTAAAAAAAATTAGGTATTTTGTAAGTTTATTGATTAAATTTAATGATTACATTTTGTTATCCATTTATTATATATATATTTTATTTTTATCAAAGTCATATCGTGGTTTTGTACCCTTTTTTTTTATTTTAATACCGAAAGCAGTTGCTGGAAACCAATTTGAAAAATAATTAATCGTCAATTTTTTAATTTTTTTTTTTTTAACGTTAATTTTGATGAGTGTCTCATTGAGAAGATTGATTACCTCAAAGGAACTGATGGGCTCTTACCTGAATTATATTAAGTGGTTTAAACTAATCCCCTATTGAGCTGTCTAGCGTTGCGCGATATCGGCTGATTGTCCGATCCTATCGTCAATTATCCTCAATCTTTGCTTCCTAATCTTCTTTGAATATTTTTTTTATTTCATTTTTTTCATTGGCAGCTATTCGCCTTCTTTTATGTATTAATATTTATATTTTAGAATCAGAAAATATTTATTTTATTTTATGTTTACGGGCCTGTTATGTGTTCACGTATATGACGAGATCAATATATAACTTTTTTTTATTTATTTATTCAAAATTATTACAATCTTTCACAATTAAGGACATTTATAATAGTGTTCAGAGAGGACATCCACACTCTACTTACAATAAATAAAAATAAATAATACAGAAAATAATAATACTAAAAGTAAATGTATATAAACAAAAGAACTAAACTAATCAATATAACAACTAAAACACATGCATGCTATACAATATTTACAGAATCTGTTGATTGAGATAATATTTTGACCGCCGGTGGTCCATTCTTGGATCATCTTTAACATGAAAAAAAAATCCCATATCAATAACAAAGTTCGAATCAGTTCTCGCTTATGAACTCGCAACTTATGAAAATTACAAATATATGTAACAAATAAACTTTTTTCCATTTAATTTTCAATATTTAAGATTTATATCCCTAAAAATAACACTTTTTACTGAAGTAAAGAGAAATAATAAAAAACTAGTCATATAAACGGCATCGGAGATCGGAGTCCACTCCTACGATTGCTGGACATTAATGAGGACACAATCAACAGATAAAAGCACTGAATGGAGAATTTAGTTCACATTTTTTGTCAAAAGATAGAGGTATACATTGAAACTGATGTATGTCTCCAACATCCGTTAGAAACTTCATAACTAGTGTCGAATGCCGGGCTCCGATATTGTCAGGATGTTTGAGAGATATCATGCTCAGCAGGTAACGTGTTAATTGTATGAGAGAATTGAAACCTGTTAGCTCATTAAAAAAAAAATAAATAAAATACATAAATTTTTATTAATGCGTTTTAAATTATATAAGTAAAATAAAAAAATCTTGTTCTTATGATGTAATTACATATATATATATATATATATATATATATATATATATATATATATATTGATATGGTGAATCTTTATATAAATGAATGAATGAAAAATGAAAATAAACTTTATTCAGGGACGCCTGGTTTATTCAGACTGGCATATATGTGCAATTAAAGAGACATTTGTCTGACTATAGATATTATAATGACATGAAAAAGTTAAAAAATTAAGAAATTATATAAAATTGAAAAATAAAAGGCAAACATATGTCGTCAATAAAATACTGAAATTACATATATATTAATAATCACAGATCGATAAACAGCAACGAAACTGGTAAACAAAAAAGTATTGTAATGGTGTAGCAATGAAATATTTTATGTGAACATACAATAAAAATAAATAAAAACACGTAAAATATTCTTATATATGTAGAAGATTGATAATTCAATAGATAGAGACATAATGGATGTTTGAATGAAGTTAATGAGGGAGTTATACGAATGAAGATGGGTAAGGAATCAAAAACGAATAATTTTGTCATTTGTTGCAGTTGAATATAATAAATAACGCATAAGAGATTGTATTAAGTGTTTTAAATTGATGAGTAAATACTGTTGATTGGTTTAGATTGGAAGATATTATCGAGACCTATCTGAAAATTTATAATATTTTTAAAAAGAATTTCTATCGAGTTATGCGAAGGCAAAACATAGAAAGAGCTCTTTATAAATATATTTTAAGTGGACCTGTCCATTATATTACTATCACTTATTTTTATCTGTAATGCGTAGGAATCCACATAATCACTCATATTACTTACCTAATCTTCTTGAGTTCATCTCTATCCTTAAGGTAACCTTCGGAAGGAGTTGCGTATCCACTAGCTATAAAATGCCTAAGATACCGACAAAAACAGCGGTAATCCGATCATAATAATGGACCGTAATGGGTACAAATGGAGCACGTGGTATCAGATGTCCAGTTGTGCGCGCCATCGGAATACCAAGTTGGGGGGCCCCATGCTGCCCCTAGGGGGGATGAAGTAGGGGCAATTGTTTTGACAGATAAATTTATCGATTCGATTAAATTTATACTTATTTCAGGGGAAGTCCATAGAATTACAAATGTTAAAAATGTTAAAACAGAGTTGAATTTTCTTTTACTGTTATATTTCATCTATGTTTTATCATTTACTGCATTTCATAAAACCTTAGTGTATATATATATATATATATATATATATATATATATATATATATATATATATATATATATATATATATAAAATAAAACATTTGAACGGTAATATAGACCCTTTTTTAGGCTTTTAGGCTTTTGATGGATGAATAATCAAACGAAAGGGAATCTTAAAACCAAATTTCCAAAACTTAAACTCTTACAACAATTACAATAACTCATGGAAAAAATTAGGAATTTTCAAAACAGATGATTACAAAAGGACGGAATAAATTGACGCTGATATGAAGATACGGACGGCACTATACCGAACCCTACGGTTTTTTTTTTAAATTTCTTTATTGAATAATACAACAATCTGTCTCTTGGACATTGGTTATAGTGAAGTAGGATGACATTCATACTATATGTACAAAAAAACATAAAATAAATAGAAACAAAATAATAATCAAAAGTATATACAATAGATAATAAAATAAAATAACCTAAAAAAATAAGAAAATTAAAACCAAGCAAAAAAAAAAACACATGCACACCTATATACAATCAGGTGAGGGAACTCCACTGAGAACCCTGCGCTACTCTCTCAACCGCGTCACTGGTACTAAAGCCAGCGGAGATTGATCGAGAGCACTTTAGCCACATACACTCATGTCTTGAATGGAGAATCTGGCCATTGCCAGAACTCCAATGTATACAATCTACAAAAGGTCGCGAGGCCACTGCCGTTTCAACCTTCTTGGAGGATTATAAGGATAGGAGGTGCTTGATAGGGATTGTGCAAGAGGATTTGGGTGGAACGTAAGGTTCTGGTGAAATTTGGAGAATTTTTCTGGGATAAGTTCTAGGACAAATGGGATGTAGGGTTTTGTTGTTTACATAGAAAGGAGCATCGACTATTGTATGACAATATTATGTTTTAATTTTTCAAAACTCAAAATCAACATTATTGTTTGGCGAGAGTTTTGAAGAAAAAAAAAAGATTTAAATAAAAACTGACTTTAGAAATTATTAAATAGATAGATTTATAACAATCAAAAAATATGGAACTAAAGGTACACCCTACGTTTGAAAGTCCAAAAATGTTCCGTTTTTTAAAGTTTAATCGTAATTATTCACGAAAGCGTCTTGGTTGTTATGGTTCCCATGGGCTATTACCACGTTTTGCTTAGTTTTTTAAAAATTAAAATATTCCCGATTGTCTTCAAGGAGCTAAAAATCAATTGAAAAGTCAATAGAGGAGCTGTGTAATATAATAGCTCTATGATCCCTTGGACAATTCGGATAATATAGAAAGAATCTTTTTAATATTTTTAATGGATAAAAAAATATCCAAGTTATGGCTTCTATACACTCACTAATAGACTTGTATACTGTTAGTTAGAGAGAGAACTACAACTACAAAGCGAGAACTACAACTACAAAGAGAGAACTAGAAATAGGATAAACGCATCAGTGATGGACATAGTAAAGGAAATTTTTCTCTTTTTTTGGCTTATGCCGTCTTAATTATTATAGTTATAAACTCCTCCGTTGGACATTTAGAATTTCAAGGGTCTCCTTTTTCTATTTAACACTTTAAAATTGAAGAAAAAAATCAGTTATAGCAGGTATAATCACCATTTAAAAAAATAAAAATCTTTTTGTACTAGTGATGAACACCCCAAAATTCAATTGTTCTAGTAATGGGCAGGAGGTCGGTACCATTAATGGAAATACCTCAGAAAAATTCTAAAATATTTATTGAACTATAAATAAATGATAACATAAATGTTCATCTTACTCTTAGCAAGAATGTTAGTAGGATGATGTGAAACGCTCTAATATGAAGAGAAACAACAATAATAGGCATTCTAAAATTTTATAAATCCTTTATATATATATATATATATATATATATATATATATATATATATATATATATATATATATATATCAAATAACATATATCATTTTGAGATCTATTGTTTGCTTAATATAATGTTTATAAAATAAAAAAAAGTAGAAGGCTAAGACTGGTCTCCACTTTAAAGTGCCTCCTTTCCCTTATTAGTATGCAGAAAAGCAGACAACGAAGAAAAACTAATAGAATAACTAACTACTAAAGATGAATTTTTTCCCTTCCTTATTTAATCTCCTGTACTCTTTCTGCTACCCCTACCCCTCTCTTTTCCATTAAACGGGATAGAGTAAGGCAATAACAAAAAGAAAAGGGTTTCATCTGAATCACTTTATCCTCTTTTCGTTCCTTATCGAGTTTGATCTTTGCCAGTGCAAGGGAATGCCGTATTTAAATTAGTTCCTCCAACAACGGAAAACTACCGCTCTCTTGTAAATAATTACAGACTACTAGGACCCTTGTTCTGCGCGTTCGTCGCTATATTTGAAGTATCGACATAAGGACAGAATGTCTGGAACAAAAAGTAAAAACAAGGTAGTTAGCTGAGGATACATTTCTAAATCCACACTAGTAGATAATGTTTAGCCATTCATCATCGGGTTGACAAAATATGGTCTCCGTACTCAAATAGCATGTCTTTAGTTACCAGTTCGGAATGGTATATAGACACTTCGTGCAACAATGTGGAAACTTTCTGAGATGAGAATTCAGTCACCCTCTTGTCTATGTTTGACACATTTCTATAATAGTTATTAATTAAATTATAAAGTTAATTAAAAAAAATTAAAGGCAAACAAATTGGAAACAGTAAATTATATAATTACAATTATCTCTTATGTTACGAAGTGAGGTCAATAATAATAATAATACTTGAAGGAAGTTAGTCGACTGTTCTACATATCATGGGTGATAAATATTCAGGACGCAGTCATTTTAAAAAAAAAAAATATTTTTGCCAACGTTTCAACCCAAACATGTGGGTCATCTTCAGGTCTGAAAATGTTTTTTTAATATTACAATCAGAGATATAATATTATACGACCGCTAATTATAAATAATAAACTATAGTTGTTCATGAGCCACCTCAGTACTCAAACCACGGTTAGTAAGAGAAAATATTACAAATTTATAAAAATGGATTATATACATTATTTTTTATTTTTAGTTTGTATAACTATTTTAACATGTGTATTACAATATTAGTTAAGATTCATGTGCCATCAATCACTATAGTTTATTATTTATAATTAGCGGTCGTATACTATTATATCTCTGATTGTAATTTAAAAAAAACATTTTCAGCCCTGAAGATGACCCACATGTTTGGGTTGAAACGTTGGCAAAAATAAAATTTTTTTTTAAAAAAGACTGCGTCCTGAATATTTATCACCCATAATAATAATAATAAATAAAGCGTTTTTTTTTTTTTTATGACATTATGGTTTAATTTTTCAAAACTCAAAATCAACATTGTTGGGCGAAAGTTTTGAAGAAAAAAAAAAAAGATTTAAATAAAAACTGACTTAAGAAATTATTAAATTGATAGATTTATAACAATCACAAAATATGGAACTAAATGTACAAACATAATTTTTTTTTCAAAAATCGACATTCTTTGAAAGAGTATCCTTATTTCAAATTTGTTATATGGTGTCTTCACCATCTTACTCTGTTAAAATTATTATTTAAAAAAATAAATCATAGTTTTCATCTCTGTTTATAATTGTGGTTTTATTTTATTTTTTTTACTATTTATTTATTTTTTCAAATTTATTATATTTCCGGATGATTCGGATTGAAGACAAAGGGGATTGGAAAGAGGTTAGAGGAGTGTTTTACATTACCTAATAATTTAAAACCCAAACAGTTATAAAATTTGATATATGAGAACAGATTTCAAACTGTAAAAATTAAGATAAACAATTTACATAAAGATTGACTAAAATATAAAGCAAATACTTAATAAATTACCTCTTAAGCTAAGAAATTTAAATTTTACTAATAAAATGTTTTTGAATGCCAGTGGACCACTGAGACAAATTTTTTGGGGAATTTCAAATCTTTGTTCAAATTTTAAAACAAACAGTTTTGTAGTGAATTAAATTGTAGAAGATTTATCTTTGTTACATAAAGAAAGATACATTTTTCTTTTAAATTGCCTTAGAAAATATTGCGGGTTCATCAAAACTTAACATAACAACCTGTGAAAGATTCCAAACAAACTCGTAATGTTACACTCCAGTACTGACTGTAGTAGATCTCCTATTGATATAAATATGATTAAAGTATTAACTGTCTAGAAAACAGTAAATAAATAAAGCAAATTTAAGTGTAAATGTCGCTGATTGAATTATATGTTAACTATTTCTTCACGTTACATACAATGTATATACAGATTAATCACTCGTACTTTTTTTTTTTTTAATTGAAAAATATTACAATCTGTCTCAAAGGACATTTATAATAGTGTTCAGAGATCACACGCACACTCTATGTACAATAAATAAAATAAATTATATAGAAAAATAATATATAGCATTTCCAAGTCAATTTCAACCTTTTCCAAGTCAAATTCAACCTTTTCCAAATCAAATTAAACTTTTTCCAAGTCAAATTCAACCTTTTCCATTTCAAATTAAACCTTTTCCATTTCAAATTCAACCTTTTTTTATTTATTTAATTATCTTTAATTTTTCGATGCGTGGGTCTGTTATCGTATGAGTAGTTTTTGAAAATAACCTCCTTTTTAAGATTACGTGACTGCGTTTCGAATTATTTAAGTTTTTTTGACTTTCGATATAAGGGTGTATATGTTTCCCGATCAGTAAATTATGAGAATGACATCCGTTTTATGTTTACGCCACTATGTTTTGATTTATTTAAGTTTTTAGAATTTATCCAATATAAAGGTCTACTTTTATGTTTCCGGAGCCGTAGATTTTGAAAACGACCTCCACTTTAAGATTAGGCCACCACGTTTCGACTTATCGAAACACAGTGTAAACTAAAATGTAAAAATGTAAGTATAAACTCAAAATAAACAATTACCAACACGCTGAGACTTATTCCTTTCGATAGTAGACATTTTTTTATTTTTTATTATTTTATTGAAATTCACAACTGTAAACATATATACAACCAGGAAGTTTGCTATAGGAATATATTACATGTAGGTACTTGTGAAAAAGCTACCCATTGGTAACACTTCAAAGATAAATTAATTTAGGAGGTCCCTTGGCCATCTTCTTTTCAGATGCCTCGGAAGGTTGTCAGGAATTGTGTTGGATGAAAGGTTACAAACAAGAGGATTGAGGTGATTAAAGAGTTTGGAATGAAAACAGGTATATATTGTTCGGGCCAAGTCTTCTACAAGAGGAATGTTGAGATCTTTATGGATAATTTTATTTATTACACAATAAGGACCATTTAGGATTTTACGGAGGATTTTGGATTGTAAGGATTGGATACGGGAAGAATTTTATGTTTTTGTAGAGCACCAAATCTCAATACCTCGATAGTAGATATAAAAATGTAAATTCTGGGATAAAAATTGCTTGCTCATATTTTTTAAAAGAATTTTGTGGCTAAAGCACTCTTGCTCAATATCCACTGGGTTTAGCACCAATGACGCGGTTGAGGGAGAAGTGCAGGGATCTCCTGGAATCATGCTGTTGGAGGGACAAGTCTGGCACGGAATTCTATCGTCTGATTGTAAATTGTGTATATAGGTATGCATGTGTTCTTTTTATTTATTTGTTTTTAGGTTATTTTATTCTTATTTATTGTATATATAGCATTTCCAAGTCAATTTCAACCTTTTCCAAATCAAATTCAACCTTTTCCAAGTCAAATTAAACCTTTTTCATTTCAAATTCAACCTTTTCGAAGTCAAATTCAACCTTTTTCATTTCAAATTGAACTTTCGAATTTTTGTCAATTTTCGATTTTTTTCGAAATGAAGGCCACTTACTATATTATCGAAGGCATAGCTTTTGAAAAATACAAAAAAAATTTGATAACGCGGTTGAATATTTATTTTAACATTTTAGATTTTTTCAGTGTGATATTTCTATGTCATATTCAATTATTTCTAAGTCAAATTCAACCTTTTCCAAGTCAAATTCAACCTTTTCCAAATCAAATTAAACTTTTTCCAAGTCAAATTCAACCATTTCCATTTCAAATTAAACCTTTTCCAATTCAAATTCAACCGTTTTCATTTCAAATTAATGTTTTAATTTTTTGTAAATTGTATATTTTTTTTTTAAAATAATGGCCATCCCCTCCCCCCCTCCAATATGAAAGTCTATTATTATGCTCTCCTAAGTAGAATTTTCACTTACGGATATCGATTTATTGTACCTATTCGGATTTATTAGGGACTAGTAATATGCTGTCCTGTACCTAGTTTTGAAAATAACCTCCATTTTAAGATTAGGCCACCACGTTTCGACTTATCGAAACACAGTGGCGTAATCATAAAATGGATGTCATTTTCAAAATTTACTGATCGGGAAACATAAAAATACACCCTTATATCGAATAAGTCAAAAGAACTTAAATGATTCGAAACGCAGTCACGTAATCTTAAAATGGAGGTTATTTTCAAAACTAGGTACAGGACAGCATATTACTAGTCCCTAATAAATCCGAATAGGTACAATAAATCGATATCCGTAAGTGAAAATTCTACTTAGGAGAGCATAATAATAGACTTTCATATTGGAGGGGGGGAGGGGATGGCCATTATTTTAAAAAAAAAATATACAATTTACAAAAAATTAAAACATTAATTTGAAATGAAAACGGTTGAATTTGAATTGGAAAAGGTTTAATTTGAAATGGAAATGGTTGAATTTGACTTGGAAAAAGTTTAATTTGATTTGGAAAAGGTTGAATTTGACTTGGAAAAGGTTGAATTTGACTTAGAAATAATTGAATATGACATAGAAATATCACACTGAAAAAATCTAAAATGTTAAAATAAATATTCAACCGCGTTATCAAATTTTTTTTGTATTTTTCAAAAGCTATGCCTTCGATAATATAGTAAGTGGCCTTCATTTCGAAAAAAATCGAAAATTGACAAAAATTCGAAAGTTCAATTTGAAATGAAAAAGGTTGAATTTGACTTCGAAAAGGTTGAATTTGAAATGAAAAAGGTTTAATTTGACTTGGAAAAGGTTGAATTTGATTTGGAAAAGGTTGAAATTGACTTGGAAATGCTATATATACAATAAATAAGAATAAAATAACCTAAAAACAAATAAATAAAAAGAACACATGCATACCTATATACACAATTTACAATCAGACGATAGAATTCCGTGCCAGACTTGTCCCTCCAACAGCATGATTCCAGGAGATCCCTGCACTTCTCCCTCAACCGCGTCATTGGTGCTAAACCCAGTGGATATTGAGCAAGAGTGCTTTAGCCACAAAATTCTTTTAAAAAATATGAGCAAGCAATTTTTATCCCAGAATTTACATTTTTATATCTACTATCGAGGTATTGAGATTTGGTGCTCTACAAAAACATAAAATTCTTCCCGTATCCAATCCTTACAATCCAAAATCCTCCGTAAAATCCTAAATGGTCCTTATTGTGTAATAAATAAAATTATCCATAAAGATCTCAACATTCCTCTTGTAGAAGACTTGGCCCGAACAATATATACCTGTTTTCATTCCAAACTCTTTAATCACCTCAATCCTCTTGTTTGTAACCTTTCATCCAACACAATTCCTGACAACCTTCCGAGGCATCTGAAAAGAAGATGGCCAAGGGACCTCCTAAATTAATTTATCTTTGAAGTGTTACCAATGGGTAGCTTTTTCACAAGTACCTACATGTAATATATTCCTATAGCAAACTTCCTGGTTGTATATATGTTTACAGTTGTGAATTTCAATAAAATAATAAAAAATAAAAAAATGTCTACTATCGAAAGGAATAAGTCTCAGCGTGTTGGTAATTGTTTATTTTGAGTTTATACTTACATTTTGCTTCCATTTTTACATAGTTATAACAAGGAAAATTAAATATTTGTAAAATCATACCAAATTAAATTTTGTCTATACTTATTTGTTCATGAATATGACATTTCAAAGAGGAAATCAATAATTCCTCTCTTACTTTAATTTAACCTATAGAAATTTGTTCAAAACATCTATAAATATAGTTAATTTTTTCAAAGCCCTGAAAATTTCTGGGTATATCATTTCTTTTGTATTTTCCACCTCTGAGCCACTGTATGTAGGTCGATTGAATTTCGCAATACCCAAGAGTAAAATATTAAAATAAAGTCTACCGACCGACCTAGTAATGTGGGGATGAATATTCTTTTAAGAAAAACGAAGTTTATATACCTCTCCCTTTCATTGATACCTCATTTGTCAAAATCCATCGCTACCAAGAGTCGGAAAAGTGATCTATCGATATTACCTTATTATATATAATTTACATGTTAATTAATATTTCTGCATCGATTGTAGTAAAGGAAATAATTATAGACTCAGCAATTGTTTTTACTATTCTTTTATTAAGTACTATCTCATAACTTACACAGTTTAAATTGTAATTTTTCAACAATATTATTATAATGGCCCGTGGAATAAATGAGCCTATTTTTACTTCTCTATTCGTCTACTTTCTTTTTATTATTGTTATCTCATTGCCAAAGGTAGTATACGAATTAGTATGGAACATGATATTCCGGAAAGGGGTGGTTGAGAGGGTGACAAATGGGGTTGTTGCAGATATCGAGCGACTAGGGAATTGTATACACAAGTGCACTTGTGGCTACTGACGGTAGAAAGGCTCTTGTCTTCCTGTTTACATTCACTGAATATGCACCCCCTTAACGTCAAATCGCTTTCCGTATCGGTCCCACCTCTTCCGGTCAAAAACTATCCATTGGGAATATTTTCATCGAAAATTATTGCTTATAAATTTAAGATTTCCTAAATATTGAGGCATGTAAATTTGAAATAGTATTATTATTCTCTATTTGATGGGTCGAGGGATATTATAAAAAATAAACATACTCTTCACTCCGTTTCCAAAAGTGCTAGAACATTTGAAATCTTAATAAATAAACAAATGTGGTAAAAATAGAAAAAGGAAAATAAGACGAATTACTTAAAAATTTTAAAACAGCTTGGAGCTTTTTACAATCCAGCTGGCAGGCGAGGAAGGTAAATGACGCCGACTGACTATCGAAGATTCACAATGGCGAAAAAAAAAAGACATTCGATCTCCATTCATAAACTGGCTAGTTAAGGGCTTAGTGGGGGTAATATCAGCTAGTCTTAATCTTTAAAATGTAAACATAGTGAAATGAATACGTACATATACATCCAAGATAAGTTATCTAGATTCGTTAAAATGTATCTGTAAATTAAATTTAATTAATATAAAACATTTTCCAATTTACATTTATATTTTTGTAACCACAAAAAAAAAATAAAGGTAACGGCCGAAACACTATTTTTTATTCATTTATTTGTGTTCAGAGAAAGCCCCTTTCAAGTTGACCTCGACTCAACATATTATCAACTATATGTCTTAGTCTTGCGCATGAGCCTAGCAACAGTCTTGCAATTACCTATTAGCTTATTACTATAGAAATGTTACTGTAATTTTTTAGATAGGATAAACCTAACTAAATTCGAATTAAATATTAGAAAAGTTAAATGCAAATATTAGTTATACCAATTCTTCGCATATACTAACTAAAATTGTCGAGTATTAGTAACTATTTTGCTTTGATTTTTATCCAAAAAATCGATTTTTCTTTACCAGTCTTGGTCTTGGTCTTGCACTTTACAAGACCAAGACCGATTTTGGGCAACACTAATATGATTATAGACAACTCCACCATTTTGTTCTTTTAATAAATCAGCATATATATATATGATTTCCTCAAGTTATTAAATGTTAATGTTCACTATCGTATATAATATTTTCTATCGATGTTTTGGATAGATTTTATTTAATTCAGTTATTTATTTTAAAAAGAAATGAATATAGTTAAAATTTATTTTAACAAAAACTATTCCGTTTTTATTGAATCCCAATCCCCCCAAAATACTACAAATGCTATGAGCCCTATTGTTTTTTCTTTTGTTTTTTTTATTCCATTTTATTTTCCTTTCTAAATCTTTGCTTATCCTACCCGATAGGTTTCATATTTTATCGGTTTCCGGGGCAGTATAAACAAGTTAACTAAGACGGTTTAAATAGGTCAACCAATCCAGTTATCGGATGCCATAAATCACATCGCGCCAATGTATATCTAGACAGTCCAACCATTATACATCATATGTATTATACCCATCTAACTCTACCTATATAACAAAGTCAATATAGTTACGTTTATGATTATGATGACTAATACAAAATAAAAATATGGAACTATATTTTAGATACCGAATTGAACATGATTCGAATTGATAAAATCAGGAAAATCAATCTTTCAAAACTTACATTATACCAAAATGGTTTAAATTAATTTCAGATTATATATCTATAAAACGTTTATTTTTCCATATGTTAATCTAGCCGAAAATACTTAAAACTATTATTAGGTTGTCCAGAAAATAATGCAGAATTTAATGTTTTCTTCATATTAACCCATTTATTACAAACTGTTTTTGTTTGAGGGATCATTCTTTTGTATGGTTGTCAACACTTATGAACATTCTTCTTTACAAAAATATTTTTATCTTCTGTAGCTGTTCACTATTTGTAACTATATCATACTTTACTAAATTGTCGAAGCGTGATTTTCTCATAAGTTTGTTTTAGGAGTTTAAACTCGGTTCGGAGTCTGAACATGGCCCAAAATGCCAGAAGCATTACTGAAGTCTGGGGCAGTGACAGTACGAGTGAGTGCACAATTCAACGATGGTGTAAAAAATTTCGAGAGGAAGGATTCAACGTTGAAGACAAATATGGTCGTGGAAGGCCTTATTTCATTAATGAATATGATCTGCATGCTTTGGTCGAAGAAATTTCCAGAAACTTGCAGAGAAACTTTCATTCAGCAAATTGACTATCGCTTACTACGTCAACACAATTGGAAAAGTAAAAAAGCTTGAAACTTGGGTTTCCCTTGCATTAAACTACCGCCAAAAAATGTTATGTTTGCACTACAGTTATTACCTCACTCTTAACAAAAACAAACCTCAGCCTTTTTACTATCTTAAAATGTGTTATAAGTGTATAATATTACTGTGTTTAAACAGAGAGAAGGGAGAGAAACAGAAATTAAATGTTAAAAAAAAAAGCATGAACAATAAAAGGAAAAAAAAAATGTATATTATTACTATTTATTTATTATTATTACAACATTTAGAGTGACTGTTCAAAGAGGCCTCCGTTTTGTTGAATGCAACATTCAGCACGACGAATCCATGCTTCGCTGGCTCTTCATATAGTATCAGGATGGTGCTTGTTACTACGGCTTCCACAATCCAATTTCTTAGCTCTTCTTGCGTGCCAACTGCCGTAGAATAAACCATAGACTTCATCCATATGATTAAAACCTGTTATTTAGTATTAAACACTTTAAACTTTCTACAGTCAGTCTTAATGTAGTAAATAAATAATAAATCTTTAACCTTTGATATCTGTTCAATAAATGAGTTTGAGATATATTTTAATATGATCTTTTTTGTTTATTTTGTGTTAGTGAACACATACCTAAAATAGTGCCGTGTAATTGCGAAACACCATGTATATATTTATTATACTCATATATACTAACCACATCTGTATATTTATATATGTTTTATTTATTGTCCTACGGATTAACTAGTATGCTGTTTGTATAGCAACCCAATATAATTGATCAGCAAGCTTTTATATTTTATATAAAAATAAAGTGTTTTTCTTTCTCTTTCTGAGGATTCAACATTGTATTCAGAAGGAACGGAAAAGTTATCAACATATTGGCAGCAGTGAAACGTATTTTAATTCATAAAAATAGTTTCGTATCATATATTTTACTTTGAAAAGATAAAGCTGCTTTAATTTCTGGGAAACCCAATAAAATATTTTAGTGATAATAACAAAATATTTACTGATGCCAAAAATTGTTTGAGTATTATACTAAAAAGAAACTGTTTATTAAAATTAGAATTCTGTTCCATTGCCGGTTATTTTCGGAAAGGGAGTACCGTCGGTGCCTATATTGAAAAAGAAATAGAGTGTATAAAATACAATGACCGTTTTTCATCCAAATATATGTATTATTATTTCTTTGATATAAAATACAATTAATGGTCAAAGAATAGGCTATTGTTATCTACCAGCATTAGCCCTCTGCTAGACAATTGATCGATCCCATCCTGATATAATTCTTTGGGATGGCGGTCAAAGAACTCTTGGACCGATATTTCAACTTCAGTAAAATTATCAAATTTTTTCCCATGTAGAAAATGAGCCATGGATCTAAATAAGTATTAATTCGATGGTGAGAGGTCTGGACTATATTTTGGATGAGGTACGAGTTTTTCAGACAAGGATTTTTCAATAAATTTTTCAAATTTCTACCCTTTAGCTGAATGAGGAGCAAGTTCATGAGGAACCAGTCTGCTTCTCTTTTTCACCTTCACCATGGAGGGTAGACGGTGACTAACAGTATCTTTCGCTATACCACACTCCCTGGCAAGTTCGCGAATTCTTGTATTTGACTCAACAGCTATCTGCAGAACTTCATCAACATCCATTAATGGTCTCGTGGAACCCTTCTTCCTTTCCAACGTCGTATCTCCAGTGATAAATTTTTCAAACCAACGCCGCGCAGTGCGCTGGTCAAGGACAACTTCTCCTTCATATTTAATAATTTCACGAGTTGCTTCAGTGCCTGTGATTTTTTTTTTCCTGTAATGCCTTCAAATGACTAGAATTTAGTAGGACACTATCGTGTTTCTTCTTTCAATTCAACAAATAACTAAACTGAGGCTTTTTTTTAAAGAACTCGAATAGGATTAAACAAGCTTAGAATATGCTCTAAAGGGATTATTAAGTATTAAATAAAATTAAAATATTTACAGTTCTTTGAAATCTTGAATTAAATAAAACGGTCGTTTTTTTTTGTTTTTTGGGGGTTTTTTTATACACTCTATTATTTTATAACTTATAAAAATTTTATTCTACTGAAATATATTTTATGTCGTATAATTTTTATGAGATTAATTAAAAATCCGAGAACAGGCAACTATTATATAAAATAAAATGATATTAAATAAAACATAAAGGTTATGACGAGCATATCCAGCTATACTGGATATAAACTTGAATAAAAGCTCTCTAGCAAAAGCCAGTGGAATAAAAATTGCTGAATAAGATACAGTACGGATCTCTGATTTCACATTCTCCCTTTTGTTTTAAAAGGGTTGTAATTGCACCCCAAGAGAGTAATCGGTGTTTAGGTCGGAGTAATTTAAATGTAAACAATCTAACAAAGCGTGTCCTATAGTCGAATTAAGGATATTTAATTCGACGCCATATTACAAGAACCCACGATATCACGAGTTTTAAAACAGCGAAAATTAAACAAAAATCTGTTAAAAATAGACAAACAATAAATGCAAACTTCTATCCTTTATTTAGAGAAGCAAATTTCTTTACGGCTAAAAACAAAAATAGTTCTATCACCAGATTTTAAACAAGGTTCGCTGTTTTCTACTTTCTTTGAAAATTACAAATATTTACACTTATTTAATATTAAATAATACATATGTAAAATTAACAAAAGTTTTCTGATCAACGAAAAGAAGAAAAAATCTATAATATATGATATTTATATTTTAATTTATTCATATTTTAATCTATAAGTTGGTTAAATTTTGCATTAAACTTCCTATGCCCCCTCCCCCGTTAAGGGTTTGATTAATTCTTAAACAAATCAAAATATCTGAGGGAAATGAATAAAAGTCCTTTTGCGCCAGTTGACCCTGAGCAGCCATAATCCACAGATCTATACCGGTTTTTAATTGTTCTAAACCCAGAGTTAGTCAGTGAAAAGGACCCTGGCAATTTTCGTTTATGAAGCTACAGGAAACCTGCACTATGGGAACCATTGTTCTTAGTAATGTTAGGTTGGGTGACCCCCTCAATGCTGTTTGTGCCATGGCCTAATCGTATAGTGCGTATTGAAAAATTTAATTATATGTTATAAAGTTTTATTTTTTAATATTTCTTTTGGTTTAACATATTCTTGATATAACATTTTTTAATTAGTGTTAAAGGTCTCAAGGTTTTTAATTTCCTGCTCTATTCATCATTTCGCTGCTTTTCTTTGACAGTGACACAACCAAATAATTATTTTATTTTTAATTGTATGTATTTCAAATATAGTAAAGTTTTATTATATGGAATGGCACACCTTAAATATCCTAATTAGTCACCGAAAAGTAATTGTGTCAGTATCAACCTGTGCCAAACATGTTATGAGCAGTGGTATAAAGCTATTTGTTTTATGGTGATCCATTTTTTTTTTTTAGTTCTGCCACAATTAAAACATAGTAGTAAATCATTCGTCGCTTTATATATATATATATATATATATATATATATATATATATATATATATATATATATATATATATATATATATATATATATATATATAAATATATATATTTATATATATATAATTTTCATGATTTTATATTGTTTAATAGTTGATATATTTTAATTGTTTAAAATATAATATTTGCTAAATAATGAGTAATATATATATATATATTCATGTAAATTAATTATTATTCATTAAGTAGACACTTACACCATACATGGGATACCTGCTACAAGGCGATCATAGTAGTTGGAGGGAGAGTGCCCCAGGGACCAATCCAAATGAACAACCTTCATCTCGGTGAGGTCATTAATCCTGTTAATGACCACATAGTCCCTACTACCTGTCCGTGCACCTGTTTCTCTCACCTGGCCAAAACCCAGCAATGCTTGCCTGCCAGCGCTGCAACAGTTGCTACAAAATAAATTACCGGATTCCATGGAGAAAACTGGAAATAACTGTTTTAATGACTTTCTACATACTATTCGAAATGGCCTGTTTTGCTTAAAAATGATAAAATTTTCACTTTATGTAAATTGTTTTCACTTCTACTAAGTATAATTAATGATATGATATGGTTACTAAACTGATATGAGTTGACGTAACTGGGAGCTTAACCTACAGTTAAGTGAGTGCTCACACACAATCGTAGTTTAATTTGATTTTGTTTATTTATAAAATAGCGCATTAAGCTGGGATGCTTTAAAACATAATTTCATATTAAATATTTTTCAATTAACCATTTTCCGTAGTGCACGATTTTAAGTTGTTTTTCTTTATTTATTTGTTTAGATAATTGAGTTGTTTTTTTTTTAATCAAAATTATGTATTGTTTTCTGATTTATTTTTTTTTAAAGTTCGATTATTACATAAAGATGTATTTCATTTTCTGTATTTTAGTTTTTTCTTTAATTGATCGAATCCACAGAGTTCTTTAAGTGGTGACCCGGACGTGATCTTAAAACGCAACCATCTGATGAGTCATCAGCCTTTTTTTATATATTATCTATACAATAGTTGATAGTTTCAATTTATGATATTATTAATTTATTCTATATAACATATGTGGTTTTTGTAGATATTTCCTTATATTTTATAGTGAATGCTAGAAGTCGCGGTAGACGAGCGTTGAGATAGATCTATCAGAACATGGAGCCGAGCACGTTAGGATAGAACACTCGTTTAATTTGCCTGTGGATTGTTCAGGTGTATTAAACTTCTCAACGTGCTTCAACAGTAGAATGAGTAAAATAATCTCAACTCAATTCCCGATCCTATCGGTGTCATTTAAGGATCCAGGGTACAATGTATTGTAGGAAACGAAAGTTTTTAGGTGTAAGTTGAAAGAATCAATAACTTCTAGAAATCTGAAATGTTAAAATTAATCGATACTCGATCGATGAATCTCAAAATTTACAGTGTTTTCAAAAACTAAGACTCCATATCATGATAGCTGACCCATTTCGCATTATTAGTTGATGAATAGTTATTTAGCACATTTCTGCAAATTTTGGTAAATAAACCTCTTCTGATATTACCCCAGATACTAGTGCCGAAGAAATCCGATATATTTATACCGATAGCATAATTATGTTAAACCCGCTAAACATAATAATGTTAAATCTATAATGTTAAAATAAAACAGTACGTGATCGCTCAATCTTAAAATCGTTAATGTTTTAAAACTACACCCCCGATATCACGATAATTGACCCATTTTGCATTATTATTTGATGAAGAAGAATTATTTTGCACATTTCTGAGTATTTTTGTGGATAAACCTATACTGATGATTGGCCCTTCTATCCAAGAAATTTGAGGAAATTCAATAAATCGAAAAAAAATTCACAAGCTAGCCTTGGGTAACATAATAATGTTATGGAAGGTGTGTTTTTGAAAGTTACTGATTTTAAATTTCTGATGAAGGTGTACTGCTATCATATCATATTATGGACCTCTCTGAATCTAAAGAGCACAATTTGCTCCTTCATTCTCATTCCATAGTAACCATAATCAAGGGTATAAGGTGGGTGGGCATCATTCCACTTTTGGCGTACAGCCGCTTCATTTATGGACATTGTCTCCTGGAGCAGGGGTACCCATCTCTTCCCCCAAGGTCAGTAGCGCATGAACCCCTCCCCTCCTATACTCCTCTGAAATTTTATTGTTTTTCCTCTTCTTAAAAACAGTGCAAGCGAAAGTAGAATTAGAAAGATCAAAGATCATAGACAATTACACTGGTGGTCTCTCCCATGTTTTCCTTCTATCTCTGTTTGAAACTTTTCAATCTGAAAAATGATAATCCCGCAGAAAATGATAAATTTTCAATCCTCAAAAATTGAAAATGCCGTCAGAATGTGCCCCCCTTCTAAATTTCGATTGCGCAACTTCCGTGAAAACCCCTTCGGGGCACCGCTGTTCTAGGAGATTCTGAGTGTAGTTTATTAGCAGGAATTAGTTCAACCTACCTCATTCTCATTAGTGTTGCCCAAATGCGAGACCGAGACGAGTCCTGGTCTTGCAAACTCAGTCTTGGTCATGGTCTCGGTCTTGTGCAAGAGTCTCGCAACAGTCTTGCAGTTACTTATTAGCTTATTACTATAGAGATATTACTGTAATTTTTTAGATAGAAGAAACCTAACTAAGCCCGAATGAAAAATTAGAGGAGTTAAACGCAATAGTATATTGGTTATACCAATTATTAACATATAGTAACTAACATTGTCGAGTATTAATAACTATTTAGCCTCAATTTTTTTTTATTTAAAAAATCTATTCTTTTTACCAGTCCCGGTCTTGGTCATGAAACAGTTAGACGGCCTTGGTCTTGGTCTTGCCAAGTGCAAAACCAAGAAGACCGATTTTGGGCAACACTAATTCTCATGCAGTTCGCAGTGCTCGAGTATCCAGTCCTACTTTTGGAGTACAACGCTTTTTTTTTTTTTTTTTTTTTTTTTTTTTTTTTTTTTTTTTTTTATTAAACAAATTTACAACTGTAATTAATAATAAATATAACAAGTAAATATGAACAAGTAATATGACATGTACAACATGAAGAGAAACTACCCATTGGTAGCACTCCAATCAACTCTTTTGTATTGGGGTTTGAGTTTTTCAATTCATTTTGCAATAGTGTGGAGTTCGGGTTTCCATTTGGATATAAAGGAATAAATACTGATGCCGCATCTAACTAAAATACTATGTTGTATTCAGGGTTTGCTTTTAATCGCCTCATTATGCTAGTGACCTCTATGATATACTTCCTGTTCAACTTTGAAATTTTTACATATGGAATTTGTGGTGGCACGGGACACCATCCAGTCATGATCATATCTTATATCTACCTTAAGAATTGATAAAAAAAAAAGAAGAAAAAAATTAATGAATTTGTCTTTGACAATGTATTTAAAAACTATTAAATTTGGGTCATAAGGGAGCAGGAAATGTACCATAAACGTTGGAACATTAGATTAATTATGAATGAATATGCATCTGTCCGTGCTGTTAAATTTGTCTGCTAATTCGGTTTAACAATTGTTTGTCTCGCAATAACGGGCACTATGTATATAACGGAGAGACAGTAGAGGCATTGTAATGGGAGAGAAATTGGTAGGCGGTTAAGGAGGATTGTAAAGGGGGGGGAGTGTAAAATGTAAACAGGGTCTGTGGAGGAGGGACAAGGAGGCCGCCGGCACTAAACCGCTTACCCGCCCGGTCAATTGCGATAGCACCCACCGCCCCTCTCCACCCTCCCTCCCTCCCCCCAACGACAATATTTGCCCCGTCGATATCTCCTTATTATGTCCTCTCTTTTTTGGCTGGAAAAATCCAAAAGAGAAAAAAAGAAGTATAAATATTTATTTATAATGCTTCGACGGATTCAAAAAATATCTCTTGGTAATCTTTTAGAAGCGTAGGGAAATGATCCGAAAACATTCAGTGTTTGACTTCAGTTTAAACTTAGAGTTTTTTTTTTGTTTACTGTAATATACTTCGTTTCTTTCTTAAAATGCAAATTTTTTTTTTAATTATTTCTTAATGATATTTACAACTGTATTAAAGAAATACATTTAGTAAATTTGAACATATGGATATAATGACGTGAAAACACTTGCTGAGTAACTACCCAATGGTAGCACTCTAATGATATGTCTACATTAGGAGATCACGGGGCCATCTTCTTTTCAGACGCCTCGGAGGGTTATCAGGAATTGAAGAGGAAGCAAGGTTAGAAACGAGAGGGTTGGGATGATTCTGAAGTTTATTATGGAAGGATAGGTATCTGGATTGGGCCAGATCTGAAACATAAGAAACATTAAGGTCATTATGGATGGTTTTATTTGTAACAAAGTAGGAGCATTGAGGATTTTACGAAGGATTTTGGATTGTAAGGATTGGATACGAGAGGGATTCGATGGTTTAGTGGAGGCCCATAGCTCAACCCCGTAAGTCCAAATAGTCCTTAGTCTTTTGTAATTAATTGGAATGTTAGAGCGTTTGTCTAGTGAGTGTTGAAGTAGTCGGAAACGTCGAGCGGTTTCTTGTCGTTTCAGTCTGGTATGAGGAGTCCAAGTTAGACGTTTGTCCAAGTGGAGTGCTAGGTAACGGACTTGTTCAACAGGAATAAGTGAGGTGTTGTTAAACAATAGTGAAGGACAGGAAGTCATTGGTTTACGACGAAGGGTGAACTTAATTTGATGGGATTTATTGGAATTTATTTTAATACTCCAGTTTTGACACCATTCTTCAAGGTTTGTGATGAGCGATTAAAGGGTTTGGGATGCAAATGATGGGTCGTTATTAACTGAAAGGATACATGTGTCATCGGCGTATGTGGTGATGACAGTGTTAGAATGTCAGCTGTATAGACTGTGTAAAGGATAGGACCTAGGATACTACCTTGAGGAACGCCTGCAGACTGGGGAAAGCGGGATTTTTAGACATTATTGTGATTTACTTTGAAGTATCTATCAGTAAGGTAGGAACGGATAATGAGGAAGTATGTAGATGGTTGGAATATTCGGAGTTTGTACAGCAGTCCCGATACTTTGTTTACTAAAATATACTTCGTTTCTTTACGAATATAAATGAGGGTTTAGGTTCAGAATATCGAAAATTTGGGTTAAAAGGAAAAATCAATTTAGGCTGATCGCACTACGGGCCAGAAAGCAAATCAAACGTGGGGGGGATATTAAATGTACGAAATAAATTATGTTTGGAACTAGAGTGCTAAATATATCTTATGATTGATATTGATATTGAATACTCCCTTAAAAAAATCTAATTTATGCACCTTTAAGGTGACATACTAAACGTATATCGAAGAAAGATCTCTCTCTTTGATCTTACATGAATATAATTCAGATTTTCGCTGGATCTTAAAATACGGATTCCCTACCTTTATCACACAATATGGCATCCCCGCTCGACCAAACGCTGAAGTTTGTTAGAAACATTTCACTCATTTTGTTCGATGGTTTTCCACCTTTTGCCAAATTCACACTTAAAAATCTTTATTTTTTCTTAGTCCTAGCCGTCAAGTCTTTACTACTTTTCTAGATCATTGAAGGAAGCTAATCGACTGTTCTACATACCATGGGTGACGTAGTCTTTAAAAAAAAAAAAAACAATTATTTATTTTTTTTTAATTAAAAAATTAAAAAATATCTAAAAGACTGCGTCCTGAATATTTATCACCCATTTCCTAGATCATGATTTTGTACCACATTATATGATGTAATTATATAAGACCTAATGAAATGTTTATTGGATTATAAACACATTCCTTGAGAATCTTAACAACAAAGCGACTGTAATTTGTGACGTCAATAAAATCAATATATTTATTTCTAAGATCGGGGCACCACTGACAAAATTCCTGAAATTCCAATAAAAGTATATTTTTAAGCAGGGTTTGAAATCGATAATTAAAAAAATGGAAATAAAAATCTAATCTGATCAAAATCTGGAATTTTGAAAAATCGTTTGATGATTTTTATTAAGATCGATTTTTATGTTTGATCGAAAGTGATAAAAAATCATATCTTGATAATTATTTTTGATTAATTTTAGTAATAATAATAATTCTTGAGTAATACTATTTTAAATCAGAAATATATACATTTTTTCTAATCTCTGTGATATATTTTGAGTCTGGATTACTAGGTGGAGAATATTCTTGTCAACAATCAGCAACAGAATATCTATATTTCCGAAATTTATTAGAAATTTTGTCTTTCAAAAAAAAAAAAAAAATATATGTATAGTACAGGTACCGCGCCCACAATGAAACCGATTTCAGAAATATAATATTTAAAAATGTATTCATTAATAACGAATACATTTATATTAATATTTAATTTGTGTGTAAAAGGTGATTAATATATTCTGATCAAAATTTTTTTTAACGCAATGTAATTATTACTATTTATGTAAAACTGTATCACTCAATGAGTGATCATTATTTTCAATCGAATAAATACAAATCAAAGTTCTATTTAAATTTTTATTTATAAATCATAGACATGATTTTAAAATTTAAAATTAAATATAATAATAATTACATGATTTTGTGAAGAAAAAATAATTATAGATTGCAAACTCTGCTTTTAAGGCTACAAAATAACACCAAAAATAAATATCTTATTTGACATGATTCCCTGAAAATTCCATCTGAATTTTAATTAAAGTCGTAATTACTTTTGCAGATGTTATAACAAGCTTCTTATAATACAGGAAACGAGAGTTAATAATTTTATATGTCAAACATAACTCTCTTCCATTGCTACAATTTGATACCAGGAAAATTGTACCAAGTTATCATTAGCATAATCTTTCTTAAACTCACATTTCAGGAAACAAAGTGCTTATTTAATCTAACTCATGGATATATTTATCTCCTCCTAGAATGATTTGGGATTAAAACTATCATAAACTATCAGCAGGACAAAGTAAACATGAACTTATTTCGAGCAACTTACCTTTGGCTGACTTACCCACAGGATTTGATCTCGGGTCCATAGTGGATCGATTCGAATCTTATATTTTATTCTAAATTTCTTGAAGGGTACATACAAACACTTCGTCCCACAAAAGAGTAATTGACATCAAGATAAACACAAAATAGACTAACCACGAGGGTGTTAATTGTTGCATCATTCGCTTTCATCAGAAAATTAAAAAAAAAACAAGTAGTTAAATCGATGTTGTTTGAATACTCACAATTTCAAGGCTTAATAAATTGTTACAAAAACTACAGAATAGGAATTTAATATAAACTAAGAGAAAAGCATAAAAAAATTTGTAAAAAGTAATACTTAAGGAAGAATAAGTAAAAATAATAAAATTAACAAAAATTATATTTCAGAAAACGTATAGATAAACAACCATATGCTATGGCCGAGTGCGCATTTGTGATGTAAAAAAAAATTAAAATGGATTTATAGTATATAGAGTAGATTTTTATATTATTCTTTTGTGCCAATCGCACTCTTTTGTTCGTCTAATATCTATAAATTCATATTTATTTCCTACTTGTGTTAATACAAATTTAATATATAATGTTGAGATCTTAAATATCTCATCGTTTGACTATAGAAAATGCTACTATAAGAAATATGAGTAAGAAATAAAATATTTACAATAAATTGATGAAATTTACTTCACATAAAAACATAAACCTATGGCTTTTATATAAATGGAGAAATGAATCGTACGTATAGTTTATAGATGTATTATATGCCGTTGGAAAGATAAAGATTTTATATAAACGAATGTCTAATAATTAAACACGTAGAACATTGTGGAGAATGATTAAGAGAAAATGACTAATAATATATTACTTTTATTTTATTGAATGGGAAATAAATGTTTTCGTAGAAACTAAATGGGATTTCCATCGAAATATATAGAAAAAAATATATACAGTTTCCAGCATTTTCATTATTTGAATGGGGTGAGTGCAGAAACCACTTCAGTAAAAAAAATACGAAAAATCGTTTTCGATGAAAAGAAGCTTAGAAAGAAAGGTAAGATGCTTGTCGATTGCAAGAACCACGTTAGTCTGTTGAGTAGTTCCGTAAATACATGAAGTCTTTTTCGATCGTTGAGCGCAGAAATAACATGAGTCAGTGACGTGGTTTCTGCACCTACCGCTGGATCGCAAGACCAGCAGAGATGGTCTTTATATTCACAAAAGTGAATGTTTATCCTTTTTAACACAAAATTCCTACTTTATTTCTTTTTCTACGCCAATGTTTCAGCCCTTAGGCCATTTTCAAAGCAAGAACCTATTTTAAAGTACTAAATTGCCCTTGTCAGCATAACTTAATCTATGTATTAATAATTGATTAATTTATTAATTATTAAGTTTTACTAACTTTAAAAAAGATTAATTTATACGGAAAGTGGCATAGTAAATGGAAATTGGGTGAGGCATTGCCCCAGTTTCTTTACATTCTGTTGTCCGATTTTGGCTAGTGTAAACCGATTTTCACAGGATTAATTAATTTCGCGCATATATTTTTAATATTGATCCACTGTGATAAGATTTTGTAAGGACGTAATTTGGCCGCGCTCAACCACCGAGTTATCCCCCTTAATCTCTTAATTAAGAGTACCCACATTATAGTGGTCGGATGTTTCCTAGGAGAGTCTCACGATACCAGGACCAATCAACCTATAACCATCAAGTAAACTATTATAACCTTAAATTAAATTAAATTTAAATATAAGAAAGTTTAATAACAAAATGTTGTCTTTGTGTAGGATATGCTTTTATGGTTTAAAGAAGAAACAGTACAGTGTCTTAGTTTGTCAGATCCTAATAATAAAAAAAAGAAAATATTTTCTGACTTTGAAAATGGTCTATTATTATTATTATTATTATTCCCAACTGTAGCTTCCACAGTGGATATCAGACCATTGCTGGAGATCAGTAAGGCCTTCACAATTACTTTATTCAGTATGTACAGGTCATTCAACTCAGCTGCTAGAATTTTATATATCCGAATTTTTTCACACAGACTGAATATTTTTTCCATCGTTTGGCACAACGATATATATTATTTCAGCTGTCCTCGTACTGCTGTCTATTAACACGATATCTGGTCTGTTGTGGATTACTGGTCGGTTATAAATGATTGATTCCAGTACAATATTATTCCTTTCTTCTGTATTAGATCTTTAGATTGGTATTTATAATAAGGCATCGAGTTATTCAATAGTTTTATTTTCAAACCAATTGCCTTATGATTTCCGTAACAGTGGCACGTTTCTAGCGATATTCCGTTCCAGCCAGCGCTCGGCATCCTCTAGTTATGTACTGGTACAGAACCTACACTTGTCTGATACTGTCTGCTGCTTCAGTAAGTGTCGCAAGTAAGACAGTGAGTTGCTTTGACCTGAACCTCGATTGCTGTCAGAAAGCACTCTGTCTCGGGAAACAGATTTCCTTAAACTAGCCAATTAGTAGATAGTGTTCTATAAATTTCAGTTTGCTGGAGCTGGTAAAAAATCTTCTGTGCAATACTTTTGACTTTTGAAATCTTCCAGTTGTTCTCTGTCGGTGATAATGATGGATAATAATGGTCGTGATTGCAAATTATCTTATGAAAAGGTATCTCGCTTTATTTGAAGTAATCTCTTGTTTCTTAAGAAAATTCTTTGTTGAGATATATTACAAACTGTCACATATAAGTACAATAGTAATAGTGATAAAGACTAGCTCATTCATACTACGCACAATAAATAAACAGAAATATAATAATACTAAAAGTAAATGTATATAAACTAAAAGATACTAAATTAAACAAAAAGAAATTAATCTAATAAAATATTTATTTATTTGGTTTTATTGTTGCCTCTACCCTGCAGGGTCATTGGCAACACATCTCTGTTCATACTCTGTTGTAGAATTTTATAATTTTTAAAAATTGCAAGATTTTTCCCAAGGCTTTTTCGTTGTCACTGAGGTTTTCTTTTCGACTCTGAGACATATTTAAATTTTTCCTTACATTCTTAAATGCTTGGCAGTCTTGGATGATATGTTGGGCTGTTCTTTGCACCTTACAGCTCTCGTAAGTCGGTGGATCTAGTCCTCTTAGTAAATAGGCATGTGAGAATTCAATTCTTAAGCGGCAGAGGACTGTCTCTTCTTTTCTGGAGAGTCGGTTACTAGTTTTCCAACACTGACTTTTTATTTCTTTTAATTTGGTTTCTTTTTGTTGCCATACGTTCTGCCACATTACCCGCAATTTTTTCTTTATATACTGTATAAAATCTTCTATCGGGATTTCGTTAATTATAAGTGTTGGATTTCTTTCTCGCCTTCTCACCATATTTGCTGCTTTGTCAGCCTGTTCATTTCCGACAATTCCGCAGGGATTGTGAAGGGACCCACATAAATATTATTTGAATATTTAATGGTTGACCGTTGCATTATAAAGGAAGGAAATGGTCCGGGGTTGCGGTCATAAAAAGGCTAAATAGTGGTAAAACTATTTTATTGAAAGCCAAACTTTCAATAAAGTTTCAAGATAGGCTTTCAATAAAATAGTTTTACCACTATTTAGCCTTTTATGACCGCAACCCCGGACCATCTCCTTCCTTTATAAATATTATTTCCTTTTCCTTTTCTGTTAGTTTCCACCAGATATTTTTAACTAACAAAATAACTACTTAAATACACACCTACTCTTATGCAATCTTTACAATATACAATGTTGATCTTATACAATACTTCCCGATGACTTGGCTCTCGAATCACCGCGGCTGTATCCAAATTGGATGTAATCTCTGAGGGCCATTTCTTGTTCTGACATGCCTATTCAATATTTTTAAGAACTCTCCCACCTTCCTTTCTTCGAAGATAAAGCCTTGTCATAGATGCACTTGGATGATGCAATCTGGACCCCGTCATGCTTTTTCTTATTAATCTATCCGATTCCTGGAGTGACGTGACTATTTTAGAATTCCGAAACTGTAAGATATGGGTAGCATAAGACATGTATTTATAGCTTTAATTTTGGATCTTGAAGACAGATATTTTGTAAGGATGATCTTCAATATTTTTTTAATGACTTTATCAATCGGTTTTTTACTATTATTATTATTATCTAATAATAATATATTAAGTATTGTAGTGTGAAGTATAGATGAATTATGTAGCCCTTAACCGATTGCAAACAACATGACAATGCAGGGAAGGGCTTTGCCTAAGTGAGCTGTAATGACCAAGACAACAAGGTTGTCACCCTCCTCCCAATCCCCTAATGGTGTTTGACCTCAGTATTGGGATGGTGGAGGAGTTACTCTCCCGTATACGAAATTTCCAGTGAAACTATAATTTATCCAATCGATTTAGCAGAATTTTATGTTTAAAATAATAAAAAAATGGCATTGGTAATGAATTACATCCAATTTTAGGATACGTTCAAACTGATAAATTATCTAATCGATCCAACATAGATTGGTAAAACTCTTATAAGTAGACAAATCTTATAAGAATACAATACTCTTTAAACTCGTATTTATTCACTGACCTTATATTTCCATGATCAATTAGGAATAAACGTTATTATTTTTATGTGAAAAACATTCAACCATTTTTTTTTTTTTTTTTTTTATGAATTAATATTGCAAAATGGTATGCCTTATAAATCAATTTGCCTAAACAAATTCGATATTGACTGCAATATACTTATTTTTCAATATCTTTTTTATTATGAATCTTTCAAATATTTCAGGTTCTTTTTAATTGGTTTTTTTTTGCTAATATCGATGTTTCGGATCAAGTTTTAGGTCATCAGTAGTGTTGCCCAAATGCGACACTAACACGAGTCTTGGTCTTGCGAACTCAGTCTTGGTCATGGTCTTGGTCTTGCGCAAGACACTCGCAACAGTCTTGCAGTTACTTATTAGCTTATTATTATGGAGATATTACTGTAATTGTTAAGATAGGAGAAACCTAACAAACCCGAATGAAAAATTAGAGGAGTTAAATGCAAAAGTATATTGGTTATACCAATAATTAACATATACTAACTAAGATTGTCAAGTATTAGTAAATATTTTGCCTTAAGTTTTTATTAAAAAATCGATTTTTCTACCAGTCTTGGTCTTGACCGATTTTGTGCAACTCTAGTCATCAGGAGTAAAAATCAATGATGTAAGAGATGATGAAATATATTTCCAAATATGATTCCATGATGAAATAAATTCTCTCGACGCATATCTACGTTCTATTTTTTGTACTATCACTTCTATAACAGTAAAATACTAAATAACGAATAATAAAATTTGTTTTTTCTTCCGAGTTTGCCCTAACAGGGACCTTTTATCCCGCTTACTCAGTAGATCCTATAAGGAATTTTCTAAACAAGGATAACTCTTCTATACTCACTTCCTTTTTATAGTCCCTTTTACTGGGCGGATTCATATGCTATAAACCCCCCTCCCCCTCCTTACTCCCGACGTAACCATGATATGGTCGTATTTCTGACAAATACCTTTTCATTACAGCTACTTTTACCCCGAAGTTACCGAGGTGAAAGATATTTTATTAAGTACCCCATGGCGAATCCTTTAGGCGCTTCACTTACGATCTAACTCATCATCATATAACAAATCATACGTCACAATAAAATATAAGTTTGTAGAAAATATTTTTTAATAATCTATGCGATGCGCGCATCAACCAACTTTCGCATACAACTTAGAGTACAAAGGGGAATTTGCATATAGTGGGAAATAGAGTAAAAATTATAAATAGCATAATATTTTCATGTAAAACAATTATCTACCAAGGTTTCCCCCACACGTATATTCTGTTGATTTCATACGTTTGCATAACTTTCAATTTTCTTTTTATGACTGTATATGGTATCTAATAATATTAATGGTTGTGAGGAAAAGTGGATCATTCGAAAATTTTGAACTTTATCCAAAACATCCATCACGAAACTCCTTGAAAAAAAAAGTTAATATTAGTATATATTATATATTACAGGTATATATGCATTCCTATATCCTCAATATTTAATGTGAAAATATTTTTTGAAAATTATAGGTAAATGAAATATAATAGTTAAAGAGGGATGTCGGGTATTTTATATATATATATATATATATATATATATATATATATATAGAGAGAGAGAGAGAGAGAGAGAGATTCACTTTATTTTCATAAAAGGGGCGCTGCCCAATTATATTAAATTGCACACAGCATATTTTTTAATCATTATGAACAATTTTTTAAAACTAATATATAAACATACAGTATTAACAATATATATGAGCATAATAACAATATATATATTTTTTTTATTTTATATCTATATGCATTATTTATATATATATATATATATATATATATATATATATATATATATATATATATATACCTGTACCACTACAACCCATGAAGGGTCTGGGATTCAGTAGTATTTAGGGAAAGCACTGTTTCCAGGTCAACGGTTGTGCCAGGAGTTGATTTGACCGAGATCACGCTGAACCGCCAGGTTTTCCCCCTCAATTAATTATTTAATAAGGGTACCCACTTAATAGAGGCTGGGTGTGCCCCAGGAGGGTCTCCCGACCCAGGGTCGCCCCACGGCCAATAAAAGAGATAAATAAATTGTCTGCCATCGTCCGGGGTTCGAATTTATATATATATACATTTTTTTTTAAATTCATTTTTTAACATTTTACTTCCGTTTCTTTCTCTTCTATTCCCTTATATATTTCTCTTATTCCTCCTCATATTTTCTCCTCTCTCTTCCTAGCCTAATACATAGAGTGTGAATGTGCTCCCTGAACACTATTATAAATGTCCTTAATTGTGACAGATTGTAATATTTCTGAATAAGCAAAAAAAAAAAATCATAAAAGTTCATCAAGGGAGAAGATGGTCCGGGGTGGCGGTCATAAATAGGCTAAATAGTGGCAAAACTATTTTATTAAAAGCCAACGTTTCGACCCGACTTTGTAGGTCTTCTTCAGGGCTAGAACGGACAAGATACACAAAGATATAGAGAATTGTGAAAGTTACATAATATTTAGACAAAAAATTATAAACAATGTGAATAAGCTTATTAAAATTATAAAGAGTAAATACATTAAAATATAAACAGAGTAAGCTAAGTAACAACTGAAGTAAATAGATGTTAACAATTGTTGTAGTGTAATATATAATATATGCAAATGTGAATATACTTCTACAGATCTGCAGGAGAGATTGAAAGAAAAGGAAAAAGGAAACCTGCAAAGTCGTGTCGAACGTTGGCTTTTAAGAAAATAGTTTTGCCACTATTTAGCCTATTTATGACTGCCACCCGGAACCATCTCCTTCCTTTATAATGCAATGGTCAACTATTAAATATTCAATAAAAATACATAAAATACAGTGGACATGTTCAATAAATAAAAAGGAGACATAAAAGTCGTTTCTGCCCTGATGATACCTGAATTGGTGAAAGTTCATGATATTGCATTACGTATCTATAACAATCATCATCATCAACCTATTTCTCCTTTATTGCTTAGTCAGTATTAGGTCGTTAATCTTTTTGCTCAAAATTTAAAGATCTAAGTTTGGTAAGCAAAGTAACTCTAACTCCACTTGAACATCCCATCAAAAAGAAATGGTTTTAAGAAACCTAATGAAAAAGGACACCTTTCATCAATTTTATCGCAGAGACTATTCTAAAAAACAATAAATTAATCGTAAATTGAAACAGTCTCGCTATCACCTTTACTTAATCGATGCTCCATGGATACTTTCCAATTGATACTTCCCCACCAATGTTTAAGAGAAGAAGAAACATCAAATTGTCTAAAAGGAGTCCTTTTTCCTTGAGTTTCATATAAGTAATTTTTTTTTGACGGAATGTACAAAGGGATTTAGAGGAACTATGCACGACTATGCATTTCGCCCAAAATCCCAGCACACCTAGCTTCATACAACGTCTTCATGGTTCTATCTAAATCCTCATTTGCTGCATTTATATCACGTTTCATTTTATCTGTTGATTTTATTGCTGTCTCGTTTTTATCTTTTCTTTATTTTTATTTCCCTTCCTACTCAATCCTATGGAAGAAATAGTTCCAAGCCGAGGCAAGCTGGGGCTTGGTCCTAGAATCTTTCAAACTTTCTACCCTTATTTACTGAAAGCCATTCCATATAATTTCGCAGGCATAGTGTAAATACTGTGTTAAACTTTTTTTTGATAATATAATATAGTTTCTAATATTTTTATTTTTGTGAGTTCTTTTATTCGTGCAAACCGTACGAGAAAAACTGCAGTTTGGCATTATTTGGTTAAACATATATCCGACTGCAGAAATGATTCATTCTTTATTCATTGATTTTGAAATTCGTCTCTCATAAATTTCATTCGAATAAAAATCATATGCCTCATATCTGTTGACGTACCCCTCCCTCTAAAGCATTAGAATAATTAAGTTCACTATTATTCAGTTCATGTTAAGCCGTATTTACACGTTTCCAAAATCATGGCAAGCACGGTTGTTTTACAAGTGTCATTCTTCTTGGCTAGCACAAGATTTACCCTGTTTGTGACCTATCCTTTAAAATAAAGGTGACATCAGAACGTAAGAAGCGCCACACAGACACTTATATTGTTCAGTTATTTATCATATATTTGCGTTAGCTAATCGAGTGTGAATTTATTTATAATTATGCAACAATGTCGCGAATCAAGAATTTCAATAACCAAACTTGGTAGACATTATGAATGAGCTATGATTATAGTAATCAAATAAAACGTTAATGTTTACATCGTTCTTCGAACAATAGTCAATAAAACCCTACACAATGACCTTAATATCCCATTTGTAATTGACCTAATCCCAGACAAATTTTCCAAATTTCAGAATTTTTCAAATTCTCGCTCATCATCCTAATACTGTAGCACAGTCTCTAACTACCTCCAGTCATCCCTACAATCCTCCTTGGGGGTTAAAACGGCAGTGGCCCCGCGACCTTTTGTAAAAATGTATATATTGGAGTACTGGCACTGGCCAGATTGTTCACTTATGCCCTGAGCGTCTGTTGCTCTAGTGCCCCCCACCAGTCTCCACTGACTTACTATACCAGTGACGCGGCTGGGAGAGAAGCACTGGGATCTCCAGGAGTCCTGCTTTGGCTTCCACAATTTGGGGACTAAGCTTGATTCAGAGTCCCCTGGGCCAATGTAAATATTGTAGATAGGTGTGAATGTGTTTTATTTATTTTGTTATCATTCGGCTAATCTGTTATTTTACTTATCTTGTATATTACTTTATCTTTATATATATATATATATATATATATATATATATATACATATATATATATATATATATATATATATATATATATATATATATATATATATATATATATATATATTTTCTTTCTCTTCTTACTTGGTTATTTTTATTTATTTTCCTTTCTTATGTACATATTGTGTAAATGAATACTATAGCCCTAGTACCAATGTCCTTCAGTGTGGCACTCAGGAGACTATTAAATTATTTAAAATTTTAATGTTCCTAGAACTTTCCGCTATAGTCCGCTAAGAGGAGATTAACTGAACATTATGGTAAATGATAAAATCTAATGACTTTTAGAAGATTCGGATTCGTTTTAGGTATTCATTTCATTCAATCGCGGCTTATAACAAAAAAATCAATCATTAGTAATGATTATTTTTTATGAGTAAAAATTTATTACTCGGGTAATTTAAATCGTCAATCGGGTAATTTTCGCCCTCCAGAAACTGTGACAAAAATCTTTTTATGAGAGGAATTTGTTTATTCTTTTTCAGTTAAAGCTCATCGCAAACTTTTTATCGATTTCCGCTTTTATTTTTATTATTTATTATTATAAATTGTCTAGTATACTATTAATATAGAACTCATATATCCCCTTAAACCATATCGATCTGTATAGAAACTTATATAATAATTGAGGCCGTGTTCTCATTTACTAATAGCTCAATGTGGGCTGTCTTAACAAGGCTGTATTAATTGGAAGGTATATAATTTAAAGAGGAGCGGTAGAGTTTAATCAGGCCGCTAGGGACCGACACCATCTGACCTGTTTCAATTAAACCCGGGAAAGGGCACCATATTTATCGATCCTGTTCACATTGTTATTATGAATCGATTCCTTAACACCTTCGAACCGTCTTGAGGGCTTCGCTATTCAATAGGGCCAAGTTAACTCATTTCAAGTTGGGTTAACTAAATTATTGTTTTAGCCACATGAATCGATTCCATCAGATTGTATAAAAATAAATTTATCGAAAATAATTAATCTAAATACAAATATTTCTGAATCTTACATGACAAATAATTCTTATTTCATCTAGTTAGAATCGTTTTATCATGTCCATTTCTGACATTATCATTTATAGAATAGAAACTAATTTTATTCTGGGACGATGTCCCTTTAGAATAACAAAAAAGTACAAAATTAAAATAATATATCTGCCCAAATAAAAACAAACATAAAAAGTAAAAATAAAGATAAATAAGTAAGTTATACATACTATATACAAAATAAAAAAAAAATCTATATACAAAACTCTTGAAACCATGCCAAGACACTTAAAATTATGTATAATGGTAAAATATAAATTTACACTTTTAGAAAAAATGAAAAATACATTACATTCTTCTCAGCAGCAAACTCTATGTTTTTGTTGAAAAAAAAGAAAAAAGAAAGTCGAATCTAATAGTAAGTATTTAAGTGATGCGCTATATGTAAATACATCATTATGAATAATATGTAATTTTACATAATAGGTTAGCGGATATCTGACTGTTTTTGGAGCAGGAATTGGAATAGGAAGGTTTCGAATGTAGATAGGGATGAATAATGCCGAATTTTGATAGGAAGAGAATTCCAAAAATTAACAGAGCGAGCAATAGAGGAGTTTTGGAACGAGGCAGATCTTTGAGAAGGAATGTAAAGGTTGGAAGGTCGAGATCTTGTGGAAAGGGAGTGGACTGAGGACTTGAATTGGAGAAGGTTGTAGGCATAAGAAGGACGATGATTGTTGATGATTTGATAGAGGAACTTACCTAGGAAATATTGTCTTCGAATGGAGGGGAAAAGCCACTTTAACTCAGTGGTGAAAGACATGAGAGAACAATTCATTACTGTTTAATTTAATAGAATAGAATAGTAATAGAATTATATATTACTAAATCCATAAAATAATTACTGAAACTGATTTATTTTATGAATGAAATTTATGTAATGAAAAAATATTATGAAATTTTCTAAAAAAATATAAAATTAATTTTTAAAAACCAAAACGAACAATAATTGTACCTATTTATTTATTTCTTATTCATGATATTTACAACTGTGATAAAAATTAAAATACATCCAGTAAATGTGAACACAGTAATAACATGGAAACAATCGTTGAGAAACTGCCCACTGGTAGTGCTCTAAAAATGTATTTACAATTGGAGATCTCGAGGCCATCTTCTTTTCAGACGCCTAGGAAGGTTATCAGGAATCAAAGAGAAAGCAAGATTAAAAACGAGAGGGTTCGGATTATTATGAATTTTATTATGGATGGATAGGTATCTGCATTGGGCCAGATCTGAAACATAAGAAACATTAAGATCATTATGGATGGTTTTATTTGTAACAAAGTAGGGAGCATTGAGGATTTTACGAAGGATTTTGGATTGTACTAGGAATTCGATGGTTTAGTGGAGTCCCATAGCTCAACTACGTAAGTCCAAATAGGCCTTATTATAGTAATGTATATGAGTCCAGTAAGTGCTGAAGTAATCGGAAACATCGAACGGTTTCCTGTCGTTTTAGGATAGGTATCTGGATTGGACCAAAAGTCATTCATATGAATCTTTTGTAATTAATTGATGAAGTAATCGGTAACGTCGAGCGCATTATTAACGCTTCAGTCTGTTATGTATGAGGATTCTAAGTAAGAAATTATTTAAAAATTTAATTTATTTTATTCAAGTCTCAGGCGGCCTATCTTACAAGAGGAGGTTACGGACTTGAGATCATTGATTTCAATGAAGCTTTTTTTACCGAAAGTAGTAGGTCGAAAAATATTTGTCTCATGTCCGAAGGCCGAACAAGGACAATGGACCCTTGTTAGCCGAGAAAAAAAAATGTAATTATTACATTTTTTTTTATGTTATTGTTTCCTGCTGTTGCTCTGCATGGATTTTTAGGTTATAATGTATCACTTGATTTGTTTTTTGTGTTAAATAAAAAATAGAAAAAAAATATTGTCGATTGTATTAAACGAATTATAATGTTTTTGATGAAGCTCATAATTTTTACAAAAAATAAAATTTAAACTCTTTTTTATTTGTCTAGTCAAAATGTGTTATGTTTTTAACATTCTTGTATTTTCTGAAATATTTTGAATCCGTCTAATTTTTTTTTTTTTTGTATGGAAATAAATTGTTTTAAATGAATATTATATTCATCTATAATTTGTACTTGTTACTTTCTTACAGAACTGGGCAAAAAGTATTTTAATTATTATTTTAAAATACCATGTATTTTGTGTTTTTAAAATACGGTGTAATTAATCATCATGTATTTAAAGTGCTTTCTAAAAAAATATTTTAAATACAAAATGAATTCATCATTTCTAATACACAAATCATTTAAAATACACAACAATTGAATACAAATACAAAATACTCTCGTCCAAAATATCTAATTGCACTAACAACTGAGAGCATTCAACATATTATAGAACTAATAGTTACCAGTTTTATTGCCAAAGATAAT
The DNA here is from genome assembly GCA_928085145.1 of Nezara viridula. NCBI lineage: Eukaryota > Metazoa > Arthropoda > Insecta > Hemiptera > Pentatomidae > Nezara > Nezara viridula. The sequence goes on from OV725078.1 coordinate 42,066,444, forward strand.
TATATTAAATTTTAGAACCTTTGTCCTTAAAAGATTTTCAAACTCAATATTCATCGACGAGTTCTTTTATGAACTATGAGCCTTATTATATTATATAACTTAATGGCGCCTTCTCAACCTGGTAATGTATTTTATAAACACAATTTGTTCATTTAAATGGTTTTTAAAATTCGAAATTAAAAGCATTTTATGTATTTATAATTTTATGTATGTATAAATAAAGAAAATACAGTTATAAACAATTTATTTTAGATTTTAATTCCTAGAATATGAAATAAAAAAGTTCCTGAAGGAAGTTAGTCGACTGTTCTATTTGTATTTCAAATAAAATATTTTAAAATACAAAATAAAAAATATTTTAGTATTTTATATTTTAAGAAGTAAAACATAAAATACATTTTTTTATTTCATGGGTGATAAATAGTCAGGACGCAGTCTTTTTAATTTTTTTTATTCATGCCAACGTTTTAACCCAAACATGTGGGTCATCTTCAGGGCATTTTTCGAGCTCTGATGATTACCCACATGCTTGGGTTGAAACATTGGCACCAATAAAAACCTTTAAAATGACTGCATCCTGAGTATTTATCACCCGTGATAAGTAGAACAGTCAACTAATAAAAATTAGAAAATTAATTTAGGCCAAGTATTTCTAAATAGTGACTTTTGTGTGATAGTTTTATCCTTTTATGCTCTTTCAAGTGTAGTATTTTGCCATGTAAATTTTCATGTTGTAATTAAAAAATCTCTATAGTCCACTCTATAGTACTTGATCACCCCCAATGCTCAAACCAGGCCCTGAAGATGACCCAAATGTTTGGGTTGAAACGTTGGCATGAATAGAAAATTTCATAGGACTGCGTCCTGACTGTTTATCACCCATCAAATAAAAAAATGTATTTTATGTTTTACTTCTTAAAATATATTTTAAAAAATATTTTTTATTTTGTATTTTAAAATATTTTATTTTAAATACTGCCCGATTCTGCTTACTTCAATATGAAAATACCTATTTCAACTCAAGGTGGAGTGGTAAGTCCTGTGATGCGCGCACTCACCCGTTTTTATATATATTATAAGATTTAAAAAAAAAAAATAGAAAGTAAACATTAGAATAATGAGAAAAAAATTTTGCGTGTGCGCATCACACAATTAACACTTACCACTCTAAACTGAGGACAAATATTAGCTTTTGATTTATAAGGATTCTCACATTAAAAAAAATAATAATAATAGAATAAATAGATAGTTCTAAATATAGTTTTTATTAGATCTTGATAATGAATTCATTTAAGAAATGTTCTCTCAGGATTGGTGAAAATGGTAGTTCCTCGACTCCACTAATTATTCAAAATCCTGGACCTCCAGAGGCCGAGGCGGCAGGCTGTGGTCTTAATCCGCTAAGATTAAGCATAAAAAATGTGCATTTAGTGAAGGAGGCTAAGGACGGGCGGACTGGAGACTAAATGTATTCCTAAGGGTAAAGGGCTGAGGTAATCCCCGATGTGAGCTTTATTGCCCTCCCACGGGGGACCCTTATTGGGAACCCTCCAAAATGGTCTCCCTTCGGCCCTGTCGGTAATGGCCGGCCTCCTCCTCATGCAAAACTAGAGCCACTTCTTTTCGATATATCATCTTTGCCAGGGGAGGGGAGGGAGGCATTGGATGATCGCATAGCTGCAGAGGACAAAACTTAAAACTGGATCCAGTGCGGATAATCAATATGAGACATGGATATTTTGTGTTCTCTTTCAAGTTTTCTGGAGGATTAATTGATTAATTATCATCAGAAAAATATTAGATGAGTCTGTGGCTAAACATTAACGAGGTTTTTACTTCAACCACAAACTGTTATTTAGCATATTTCGTATAACTCTTACAGCATTACCTATATATCATACTAATTAATATGAATTCATTAATATGGAATTATATATTGAGAAAACGTACAGAGGAGTATTCTAAATAGGATCTTGTTATAAACTACAACAAACCTCTCCGGAGTACAGAAATTCGATATTTAGGAATATGGATAATTGGAAAAGAATCTTTGATACTGATATTAAATTGAAGATATCTCGAGGAACAAAATTATTTGGATCCTTAACTTGGTCCTATGGAATTATAATATTACCTTATAAACAAAAATAAAAAGAATATACCATTCGTTTCTATAAGGAACATCCCTATATTGTGCTGAAACCAGAACAAAAAAAAGTCAATCTGCCCAAAACATATTAGGCCTAGAGTTTGATTTTATATGAAGAAGCTGCGACATCTAAATGCTACATCATATTACAAATAGTGCTAATAGAAATATGGGCTTCAATGATATGACCACATAATGAAGACGAAAGACGAGAGATGAGGAAGAAAGGGTTTCCTACACAAGACAGAGTATAGAAAGAAGAGAGAGCGGTCATGAAAGATCTGGATGGAAGATATGAAAGAGGAAATGGCTGCAAGAGGATTGCGAGAGGGAGACTGCTTCGATAGGAGAGTGTGGCGAGAGTCAATTTGGAATCCGGATTGCAATAATTGAACTAAGTCGAAATAATAAAAACTTAAATAATATATATACATATATATTTATCTTTTAACAGAGCTTTACGATCCCTAAATGTGGGCTAAGTTTGAACGACACTAATAATCATCGGGTTTTGTACCTAACACATTAAGCTTATGTTTGTAGGCCTTTTTGTGCATACCTATTGTTCATACATAATTCATATTTAAATAGTTTGGCATAAACAACAAAACAAAATCAGCTGTTTTTTATAAGCCGATATTCCGGCCCATGTGAACGACCTTCATGGCTACAACTTTAATAAGAGTAAGCTGTACAAAATGATTGGAAATAATTTAATTCAATTATAGATTTATATAAGAAGAGAAAATGATGAATTCTGATAAACATGATAATGTCAATAATACTGTGTGTGTGATGAAACTTAGAATCCTTTAATTGTGTGTAATGAGAAGCAGAGGATTCTTCAACCTTCTCCAGCGTACCTAACCTCGTCATTATAGATAATTCAATAGTCTGCAATTTTTTTTTATACGTCTCATTCTTAAAATAAATGCAGATTTAAGTGAAAAATTAAGATTTGTTTGACGTTTCGTAACGTTCGCAAAAATCGAAAAACGATGTTATAGAAACAACAATTATCAGATAAAAAAATCAATGTAAGTAAAGAAGAATAAGGAGACATTCAAAGCATAAAAATTTAAAATAACAACTGAAGATCGAAGAGGAGAACCAACAAGAATTTTCACTAAAATCAACGCAAAATAGAATACATGCGTAAGCTAATGACCAATCCTTAAATGTTCATCCACCATCATATAAGATGGATGGGATTGTAATGATCTTCGAGTACAGTCTGATATTAATATTGGGTATTGTTTACAATACGGTAACATTATACTAACTTGTAACCGAAACTGGCAAAATGTTAGGAAACTCTCGAGTGAATAGAATCAAGCTGACAGTACTCGCTGGAGGAGAGAGTGTCGGAGCTAATACATCATCGCTGACTAATCAAACACTAACTGACAGCAAACATCTTCCCATCAGATCCCTCATCCCACCCTCCCCCTCCTCCTCAGTTCTAATGCCTTCTCTAGTCGACCCCAGTTTAATTTAGCCTTCTAACTACCTGTTGCAATTCCTTCTCAGTTTCTTAGGATTTGTTTCAGGATAGAAATAGCTGTCTAGATTGTCTCGATCTTAAAAGCAATACGGATCGAATATAATGTAGCTTGGACTAAGAATTTTGTATCTTGTTCGTTGTAAAAGGCATTCGATAGTATTTATTCTTGGACGTTCTTGAATGTATTCATATTATAAAAATATATATTCATATTTTTGTTGGGTTCGAATACCTTTGACATCAACCTGTTACATAAGCTTCTTTAACATTGCCATTGTTGGAATAGAAATAATAGTATCCATTGCAGATATATTTCTGGTATATACGTTTGGCTTCCGACAGGGAACACGATGGAACAATGCTAGGAATGGTTTGTTGAACTACATCAACACTTCATTGATTATAAATAAGCATACGATAGCATAGACAGATTGGAACTCTATGATAGTTTGGGAAGTTCAGGATTTCCCATCAAATTAATTAGGTAGATAAATATGACCTTACACAACACAAAGTATGCTGCCAGAAACCAGAGAAATATTTTTGAGACATTCGCAATAATGAAGGGAGTAAAACAAGGAGATCTTCTCTTCTCAGTCCTTTCCAATATAGTTCTAGAAGCACTGGTGAAGACAATACGGCCTTCATCAATTGGTAGTGATAGTAATTACGGCAGAGAGAACGTCTCGGAAATTTCGAAGAACGTGAAGAAGCTGCGAGAAACAAAGACTTGAAAATTAAAGTCTTCAAGAGCAATTACCTGACAACTTTGAAGACCTGGTCGGAATAGTGTACCATTTTGAAAGATTAGCAACGTTTTATCACCTAGAATCCATTATCTCTGATAATGATGAAACAGGAGTGGAAATAAAAGCGAGAATAATGGCGGGTAAAAGGCGCTATTGCCCACTGAAAACTATTTTGTAGAACATGTGGCCTTGTACGGAAGTGGAAAATAGACTTTAACCTAAAAAATGAGGACTGCTAAACATTTGGGAAAGAAATATCCAATGCAGGATAAATAGCCGACACGGGAAGGAAATCAATGCAGGATAAGAACAAATCAGTTGATGTTCTTATTTCTGACATATCCGCCATTAATTGAACGTAAATTATGGTTGGAGCATGTGCACAGTATGATTCCCAAGAGGATTATGATGGGACATTGAGGAGGAAACAGAAAGAGTGATTAAGGCCAAGGATGTGCTGGCAGAAAGATCTGGAAGCGGGCCTCAGGACACTTGGAGTTTGGAGAATTTACGAGGAGAGCATGTAGTGGAAACAAATTGTGGAGGAGGAAAAAGTTCTTCAAGGACCATAGCACCATATGAGAGAGCAAGAAAGAATAGTTCGAATGCTAATATTCAAATTTTGTGAGGGCGGAAGTTAGCATTTAATTTAGTATCGGTGGAGGAAAATGTATCCATCATACGAACATCATTATTTATAAGAAATGGCCTTCACGGTTTACAAATATGGTTAGCATCAATTAGTCATGGATGTCTATCAGTAGTGGATTGAGAATTTAATTTTGGAGTGGCTTATCTTTTTTTTAATAATGGTAATTACAGGAATAATAACGCTTTTAGTTATAAAATTTTTATATATTTTTTTGGCATGACTGGTTTGTTAAAATTTTTGCTCATATCATTTCTAGAAGCAAGTATGGATCAATGAAAAAAAAAAGCCTAAAGATAGGCTTAAGTTTCTTCCTCTTTTTATTCAAGTAAGGAATTAAATTGGTTTAATTGTTGAATATTATATTTGAAGAAAGTCTAATATTTAGTAGGATCCTCACCTCATTAGGTGATCATGAAATATCTTTACTGACAGATAGTTGAGTTGCAAATTGGAAACCAAGATCCCGAAAGTATTCGATATTATACCATTATATATTCGATATGACAAGAAGTCAATGATAATCTGCCGCTTTCAGGAGTCAGAAGGGCATGAAACGAAGGCTATAAATAGCTAGTAAGACGAAAGTAGATTAGTGGGTCTTCACTGAACTCCTATCCTAGCCGCTGAAAGGACTCACTGATACGGAAAACTGCTTTAAGGCGATCTTTAAGTTATTTTATAGGCGTCTCCATCAATGTTTGAAATGGTTTCATTCGTCCCCACCAGTATGTTGAATGGTCCATGTGTTTATGGTCCAGTACGTGCCTGTAATAATTCAAAATCTTACATTACTGTATTAACAAATGCATGAGAATAAATAAGTTTCCTATTATTATTTTGGGTGCGTAGTATTCTCTTATTTAAAATCTATTCCTGTTTAGGCGCGTGTTCTGATTATAAAAACTATTGCGAGGACGAGCGTTTGAAATTGTAGTTGTGATTGACTCGTGCATGTTTTCATGTGGAACTACGGTCAGAAGAATGCTCTATGATCTTTATGATAAGATCTGGAATTTAAGAGTGTTTTAAAATGTTTTATCCTACGTTTTCCAAATTTTTATTTATGCGGATAATTAGATAAGTTTTTTTACGAGTACTTAACTTGGAGGCGAATTGGCGGTTTGTCAATCCATTCTATAGGAGGACTAAGAAAGAAAGATTAAAACTATAGTTCCTACCATTAAATCGAATTTCCAGAATACATATAATTGCACTATGCTATGATAAATAAAATTCATGTTATAAATTTATTAAATTTATCATTCAAAATACTTATGCCAATCTCGTCAGAGTTATAGAAAGCGTTATGTTTGCGAAAGGGCTTTTCTTATTATTATTCTGAGAAAGAAAACTCAATATGTGCATGATTTTCATCTACAAATTTATAGTTAATCTACAAAGATTGATAGTTTGTTTTGGATTGAAAGATGAGATGTCCTGTTTAGTAATCTGTATAATTTTGCAAATCTTCGGTTAAGATCTAGTCTCTTTTGTCTGTGTGTGGGTTCCATGTCAGTCTTTTGTCAAATAGCAGATATCGTACAATGTCTGAGATGGAAAGTGGGATAGAGTTAAATAGGATTGGCGGGCAGGATCTGCGTCGGAGGGTAAAGGTGACATGTTTACATTTTGATGCGCCAATTGTTGCACCACTGCATCAGTGACAGGTGTCTGCAGATTGAGGGATGCGATTTCGGGATCTGTGTGGGAGGACAGGATGGCGGCATCATGGCGGTAGAACGTTGCTAGGAAGGTATCGGGATCTGTAGGGATGTCAGCAGTGAAGAGAATTTATAAAATACAACCTAAGACACTGCCTTGTGGAACACCGGCTTCAACTTGGTAACAACAGGAAAATTCTAAGTCACAGCGTACTTGGAAGGAACGATTGGAGAGGTAAGATTTGAGGACTAAGTACAAGGATTGGGGTAAGAAGGTTTTGAGCTTGAATAGCAAACCATGGTTATTCTACTTTAAAGATTATTTCGTACCTCATCCTCTGTGTTTAATCCCGTAAAATTATTCTAGTGTATATGTAGGTATCTGAAATCTTAGATGTTAGGTCCGAGTACAGACAATATCCAACTTCCCCCATTAAGCTTCAATTCAAGATTGGTAATTAGAATACAAAAGAACCATCGCCCGATAAGATGTTAATATACATCGGCCTATTTTCGGAACCATTCATAAGGTACAGTGGCTGTGAGATCTCCCCATTTGTAGGGCGTGACGTGATCAAAGGCTCAAGGCATTACAAGTTAACTGATGAATATAGATTAAAGGAGGGCTTCTTTGATATCTCCTCGCCAGTGATGGAGTTGCCCCTTTCGTATAACCATCCTCCCACTGGGGATAATTTAATTTTAACCACGTTTTACATATTAATCATTGCACCGGCCCGAGAAAGAAATGGAGAAAAGTTGGCCCAGCAGGCTTATTAAAAGGGACCCATCTATCTCTCTAATTAGGAATTATCCTTTCATCAATGATCAAGAGTTTTTCACTTCCCCCAAATGAAAATATTTTATGTTTAATGTAACTCCTCCAAATAATTCTCTGGAATGGACTAAAATGGCGGGATTGGAAAACTTTTAATAAGGTTTTTTTTTTTTTGTTTATTTCTGTTTGTTTAATACATCCTGAAATATAGAAGGGGATTTTCTAACATTTAATCAAACAAATTCGTTCTCATAATTATTTTTTAAATTAAAAAATGTATCTAATTCGTATACAAATTAAGGATAGTCTACCTAAAAGAGATTATTACTATTTATTGCACTACAGCTGTCAAACAGAATGTCATAATCTCCAACGATACAGACAAAGGGTATCGTATCGCCGGGACATATTACGAACTTAAAATGCCTTAAGGCGATTCTTAAAAATGAATGGACCGACTCACCCTGTATAAATACATCTTCTTGTTTTCTTTTCATTAAAGTATTTTCACTTGACTTAAACAAACGGCTGTGTCAATGCAGGTATTGTATATTATTCGGTTTTACTAAAATTGCATAAAGCTAAAACTAGAAATTCTTAGTGTGACATTTGTATAAGCCAAGAAAACACTTAAAACTTTTTCAGATGAAGCTATAACAATTTCACTGTGATTCCGTTCCCAGTAATCCGAATTAGATTTGTTTAAGTGCCCTGTAGCATTGCTAATGTTGCCGAGACATGATGGGACGCTGGAAACGAGGGATTGGGTATCACGTTATACCGTCACGACAAATGGCACTCAGCCTGGTAACTGACCTGCTGAAATTTCCTTCAGATGAGCAATCATTGAGTTTCCACACGACCATAATAATGGTACCTGAGGAGCGATTTCAGTCTTGTTGGCACAGTATACATCTTTTTTTATTGAGGTGATAATTTATTGCCAACAATTCCAAATTTTCCAATTCCAAATATGATTGAGTATATTCTAATTTTTTTAGGAATTCCATAAAATTAATTAACTTAAACAACCATTATGTTGTTTTTAATATAATATATTTTTAAAATGATATTTGTTTTGGGCTCCACCAAACCTTCAAATTCCTCTCGCATCCAATCCTAACAATCCAAAATCCTTCGTAAAATCCTCAATGCTCCTTACTTTGTTACAAATAAAATTATTCATAATGACCTTAATGTTCCTTATGTATCAGATTTGGCCCAATTCAGATATCTGTCCTTCCATAGTAAACTTCATAACCATCCCAACCCTCTTGTCTCTAACCTTGCTTCCTATTCGATTCCTGATAACCCTCCGAGGCGTCTAAAAAGAAGATGGCCACGTGATCTTCTAATATAGACATATTATTAGAGTGCTACCAATGGCTAGTTTCTCAACATGTGTTCCATGTCATTATATCCATGTGCGAATTTACCAGATTTATTTTTTATATACAGTTGTAAATATCATATAAATAAATAATAAAAAAAATAAATATTTGTTTTAATAATACTGATTTCTATCTTAAATCATTTTCAAAATCTCCTTTTTACCCTAAATATAGCCCGAACAGAGATTTGTTAGTAAATGAACTGAACTATTCGCCTAAAGGAGACAGGATTTTTGAAAGAAGTGAAGATATTGGGTTGGCAAATAATTCCTTTCGGTTTTTCTGTGTATTTTTATGTCACTATGATACACTGCTTATCTGATGAATTAATTTCTAAGGTGGATTATTTATCCTGTTTGCAATATGTCAAAGACTATATCTGTTAACTCTTGTTGAAACTAGCTTAGTATTGTGTTTACTATTGCACTGTGAATATGGAAGAAAATATCATTCATTATCGGCATATTTTATTGTATTATTTAAAAAAAGGTAAGCGTGCTGCAGAAGCTCACAGAAAAATGTGCACTGTTTATGGGGATGATGTCTTATCCAAACGCACCTGTCAAAATTGGTTCGCCAATTTTCATTGGTCACTCACAATAAATTATTGACCCATGTATGGGAACTTTTGTCTCATCCTCCTTAGCTCCAGATCTGACTACTACTTATTCCGGTATCTGCGGTACTCCATGAATGGAAGGAAATTCCAAAAGGAAGAGGACACCAAAAACCACTTCTATCAGTTTTTTAACAATAAACTCCAGACATTCTATGAACATGACATTATGCAGTTAGTGGAAAGATGGAGAAAAGTGGCATTAAATAATGATCAATATATTGCAGATAAAAATGAATTTGATGTCTATAATACATTGAGTTTTATTTCACCCTGAAAAACCGAAAGGACTTATTTGTAAACCCAATAAAATATTGTGAATAAAACTGTTGCTTTCTTCTTGTAAGTACACTCAGCGATTTGTTAATCTACAATAACAAATATTTCAGTATCATTTCATAATATTTAATTATAAGTAAAATAAAGTTATTATGATGTGAGCTTTATATGCTAAATGATCACATTAAATAAATTATGACTACCATGACTGTAAATAATTAGAAAATTCTTATTGAAAAAAAAACATCGGTTCATTGCTTTTTATGTAAGTCATCATAATTTATTTTTTGTTTATTGAGTAAATAACATTTTGTCAATTGGCAATCGTCATAGAGAAGTAAGACCACATTCAAACTCTATATGCATAAAAATATAAAATAAACAGAAGCAAAATAACGACTAAATAATAATCAAAAAGTATATACAATAAATAAAAATAAAATAACTTAAAGATAAGTAAATTTAAAAAAAAACACAGATGTACATGTATACACTATTGACAATCAGTCGAGGGAACACCCAGGAAGGCTTGTTTTTCCAACTATGGAAGGAAATGCAGGACTCCAGGAGATCCCTACGCTACTCTCTCAACTGGTGCCAAAAAGCCAGTGGGGTTTGAGCAAAAGCGCTTTTACAGCATATCTTAATAAGTTAAGTTCACAAAATGATGGAAACAATTTTTTTTTTTTGGTAAAGTTTATAATATCAATACAATTTTTCTTCGGTCGCCGCTAATATCTTTTATCAGTATCATCTTGAAAATGAAGTAATTGTTTTTTCTAGTAAACGTATTATATACTTCACACGCGTTAAATCGATTAAATTAAAAAAAGCTTTCATTTCTTAGTACAAATAGGCATTAGAATTAAGTAAACTTATCCAATTTACTAATATACATCAAATAAATAATTTCATCGAGTAATTAATGTTGAGGTATTTGAGAATATGGGGTAAGATTGTTTGAAACTTTTTTTTAAGGGCCAAATCAACCTTACAAATAAAGCTGTTCGGAACTGAATTACTGAGTATAGACATTGAATGGTAGGTGACATGTACTCTGCAGGTATCCGAGAGTTCTGCAGCAGATTAGATCTGTCATATGCAGAGAATTAAGGGAACTCAATAGATTCTCTGAGGGAATTGAAAATCACCTGCCATAATTCTAATGGGGTGGAGGAAATCTTGATTGGTTGAAGGACTAGAATTAAATCTTTAATGTTCATTTTTTTGTCGAACATCTGTCGTTGTAGATGCAAATATATAGTGAAACCTTGCTACCAGTCGATCTTTCATTTATAAGGGCATCATAGGGCGCTAAACAATTTCATATTTACAAATAAGTTTTTCAGAAAATTTAACATATTAAGTTGTAGTATGTGGTTGTATATAAAATTTTAAGTGTAGTTCTGTTGATACATTGACTGATTATATATTTAATAACATAAATTATCCAATTGAAATTACAAATGTGAAAAAAATTATTTAATTATTTTATGTACATTTTTTCTATAAGAAATAATCTTCTTAATTACTCTGGACTAAAAAGGAATTAGTCTAATTTGCTTAGGATCTAAAAATCAAAAGGCCTAGTTCTTTACCGCCAGTCAAAATCATATTTGGTATAAAACCTAGCTGGCCTGTATAAAAAAAGAGTACATATATATATAAGCTTATAACAAACAATGGTAGCTCAATCCAGTCAGTTTTTATTCAAAGGACTTTTTTTCTATAAACAGTATACGAATTTTATTTTATTAATTATATTGTCATATATTTTTGACTAAAAATATGAATTTTAATATTCGAATGCGAATAAATTAACAGCGAAATAAATATGAGATGATTAAGAAAGTGGATGATTTTTTTCCCCTCATGTTTTGATTTCCTTTGACGATTAGAAATATATATTTTGCTATATTATAACATATTATTTCGATTTTATTGAAATTATTATGTGTTGTTAATACATAAAAACTGTACGACTACAACCGGTGAAGAGTTTTGGAATAAGTAATTTGTTCCCGCTCAACCGCCAGGTTATCCCCCTTAATTAATTATTTAATTAAGGGTTTCCCCTTAATAGAGGCTGGGTGTGCCCTAGGAGAATCTCCCAACCACAGGGTCGATCCACGGCTAATGAAAAATTACTTGACCTCATCCGGACTCGAACCCGGGACCTCGAGCTTAGCAGCTCTGTGAGTTAGGCACTAACTCAAGGCTAAGTGCTTAATATATTTGTAAGATTATTGCAATGTCCATGACTACAACATGTATTTATTGTAATTTTTTCCCGTCTGACGTTAAGTAATTAAATAATTATCGAACATCCCTGATTACTTACAAAGATGCTATAAGTTTTCATAGGCCCATCTATCACAGAAAAAAATAAAACTTTAGTTTTTGTTGACCCAGTCATGGGCTTTTCTCTTCAGTTTGTTTTAAAATGACTCAATTGGGAAATGAGAGGTCCATATGATAGCAAATGGCGGCATTTACCAGAAAAGAATATCGATGTTTTTTATCTGACTTGTTAAATCCTTACCTCCTCCGCCAATAACTTAATCGAACAAAATATTTCAGATTATGTTCTTTTTTATTAATAAACAATTTTCATAATCGCTAACTTATAATCCTTCTAACTTATTTCGAAATTCTTGGAGACATGAACTAAAAAAAGGATCATGGAAGAAACGATTAAAAAATAGAAGTTAAAAGACATCCAATACAAGGAAAGGATTGAGGGATTGAGTGTGGAAATGATATCTTTGTTAAGTGTACAGGGGCTTAGGTAAGTTAGGATCCAAGTGATGGATTTCTCCCGCGCGGACTTTCATCGCATAAATCAAGCAGGCCGTATCAATTGAAATCAAACCTGCCGCCTCCATATCCTCCCCTCGCCATATATCAATCAACACCTGATGATCACTTCCGCACGGATTCTTTCGCCACTGTCTTCATTCCCCTACCATATCAAGGGTTCTCATTCGCCAAAAATAAATATACTGAAGATTCTTCGCATAAATAGGCCTACGTTTGATTGAACTGGATATCACTACGCTAAATAAAGTTCGTGAATACACTTCCCTTTTATTTACTCATAAAATAATCATATTATTAGATCTTTTCCGTTCTCTGTAAAACAGATGATATTTATTTTGAATTCCGTTTATGTTTTTACTAATTTGACCAGAGGTATAAACAATGTTTTGAAAATTTACGATATGATAGGGCTAAGTATCACTATTTTTTCATTCATTGTTCCATAATTCTATTTGAAAGGATGATTTAGCGTCGCAAATATCATCTTGAGAAATCATTCAAGTATAGGTTTTCGATATGTGCTGGGTATTTTTTTTTCTTTATTACACTTATTTATTTTATTTAGAGTGGATTACATGAATCAGAAGTCTTATAGCTGGAAAAATGTCCTCGATCTTATCAATGGAGAGGATTAATTACTTCTTGGTTCTCAGTGATTGGTTCAATTTTCTGAAAACCTAAAACAACACAATTTAGTAACAAAGGTAGAAAATGTTAGTGTCTATGTTGCAGAGTAAACTTAAACTTAATTTAGTGAATAAACAAACAATAATTATTTGTCCTTATAATAATATAATAATAATAAAAGGCTTAGCGAACCTGAAGGTTCGATGCCGACACAATCAATCACTGATTACACCTCCTTCCACCGATTGCCGTCCAAACCCAGTTCTTTCAGTCTACCCCTCGTACGTTAACCAGTCGACACAGCAAATATTAACCTTTTAGACATTCTTTCGTTTCTATTTTCGTTTAGGATTTCTGAATTATTTCGGTAAATCCAACAATTTTACAAGCCTATTTACTTCACCGCTAAGTAATCACCTCAATTTTATTAAACGAACAGAGTTCACGCAAGTCGGCGTTCTGTAACGTCTAAACCCTCCGGTTAACTCATTCTTCTTCGGTCCGAATATTCTACGCAATACTTCATTTTCAAAAACCTTAACACATTGCTCATCCCCACTTTTTGCACCCATAAAGAACCATAGGTTGGAGAATGGTTTTATAGATTCTAGTCCTTAAGTTCCGGGACAGAAGGCGCGAGCTGATTAGTTTTGTCATAGAAAAATAACAAACATTGCCCGTATTCAGCCTAACCTTAATCTGCTCTTCAATTTCGTTTTTTTTTTTTTAGTTATCGTAGACCTAAACTTCTCTAAGTGTTGAAACATATTGCCTTCTATATCGATATCACCGGCGTTATCGCCATTTTTGCAGCTAACATAAATTTTGTTTTATCGGTGTTTATTCCGAGCCCTAGTTCTTTACCGGCTTTCATTTATTTTCCCTTGGAAAAAAAAAATGGAGATATAATAGACTGTTCAAATTGAAAGGATGAAAAATAGTCGTGACATGCAGTCATATATATTGTTTATCAAGTTTGCCAACGTTTTGCCCCTAAATGTAGTTCATCAGGGCTAAAATAAAAAAATGAAAAATTTAATCAGAAAAATGAGATATAGAGAAAAGTATGTAATTAAGACAAGACAAAAAATGGAATGTACACAAAAGATAACGGTAATAAATAAACACTAATAAAAACAGAACAATACGCCTCATTTCTTGTCTACCCAGCAACCATTGCTAATCGTTAAGCTACATTATATATTTGTTCAATTTTTTATTTCTATACTTTTGATTTCATTTGTTATTCCACGTATTCTTTCTTATTATGTTTTTTACTAAATCTTACCGTTTAACATTGCCTAATTCGTTGCAATTATTGTTTGTAATACAAAAAAATTAACAGTTCTTTTTAGCCCCTTGTTTTTTTTTTGTTAGTTTTTTAAGGTGGGATCTTCTTATTTGTTCATTTTTTTTATTTGTCCTAATAATTACTAATTAATTTATTATTACTTTTTACATACTTGTTTTTTGTAGTTATTTAGAAAACAAAAGCATTTTCATCACGTATTGCTGTGTTTGCACTATGGATATGTTTATATTACTATTATCTTATGCATATCTTGCATCTATTATCTTCTCTTTTATTTATATACTTTTCTCTACACGTCATTTTTTCTAATATAAGTTTATTTTTTTATTTTTAGTCCTGATGAGGACCCACTTGCTTGGGTCGAAACATTGGCAAAATTATTAAACAATAGAAATCACTGTATTGGGACCGTTAAAAATTCCGAAATTTTTAACAGAAATACATGTCTTAAAGTACCCTAAATCGAAATAACCAAGTCTTGCAAAATGATCTGTGTGTTATACATATTATACAAAGTTACATCTTTATAATATTTGGAGTTAAAGTAAACTTGGAGGGAAGGATGCAAAATGTTAAAAATTTACAGTATTACTGAAAATATTTTATTTTTAACTGACTTAAGTGTTAGTGACGCGGTTGAGAAAGTAGCGTAGAGATCTCCTGGAATCCTGCTTTTTCTTCCATAGAACTTGGTTCGGAGTTCCCTTTCCTGATTATAAATAGTGTATATAGGTATGTCTGTGTTATTTTATTTTACTTGTCTTTAAGTTGATTTTATTTTTATTTAATTTATATCCTTTTGGAGAAGGAGTTGATCGGGGGTGCAGTCAAATAAATACTAAATTAAACAAATAGTATTATTTAATTTTTGCCGACGTTTCGACCCACTTTGCAGGTCTTCATCAGGGCACAGGATGTAGCACTGCGGGAGGCAGTTGAAACACTGAGTTCGGTTATTTACTTGTTATTTTTCTACAGATATAAAGTCCCTGAAATCGGTTTCCTTAATGATGTAAATCAGCAACTTTATCAAACAATACTGGACGGTTATAATAATCCGAACACAGTGAGTGTTTCAACTGCCTCCCGCAGTGCTACATCCTATGCCCTGATGAATACCTGCAAAGTGGATCGAAACGTCGGCCAAAATTAAATAATACTATTTGTTTAATTTAGTATTTATTTGACCGCACCCCCCGATCAACTCCTTCTCATATTATATCAACGGTCAACCATCTCTATATCATTATATTCTTTTTGGTTATAAATCAGTTGTTATTTTGTTTCTGCTTTATTTTATTTCTTTATATTTTATGTAAATATGGTGTGAATGTACTTATTCCTCAATAGAACATTGTCCGTACTGTGATAGAATGTTAATCAATAAAATAGTATACTTTTAGGGTCGATATTCGTTAGTCGCTTTGTTTTATACATCTATACATTTTTGCGAAACACTTATTAGAATCAGTTATGATGATAATATGTTTTCTGATAATCAACGTCCTTTTAGAAAATAATTATGTTTTTTACAATGGTGATCAAGCAGGCGTTTTCTTTTCTCTGGATAAAAACAGCTGTGAGAGGTGGAGTTGTTTTATTTCGTGCCGGTTGACGATTTCTGTCCGTATCCGGGAGGCACTGGGTGCTGGTTTATTGCTCAGGCCCCCGTAGCCCAGAGCTGTGAGAATTGCTATTTCACGGCAAGTTGCCCGCCTCTCAAGTGTGCGACAGATCTATTTCTTTTATTTATTTTTTTCCAGGACGGATTTACTGACTTGGGTGAAGGGGTGGGGTCTTTCAGAATTCTGCTTTAGCCTATTCTGTTGATAGGTGTTACAGATTTGGAAGAAATATTCTTTTCTCTTGTTCCTGAAAAAATATATAAAAATAAATGGCATTGACATGAAATATATGAACGGGTTTGCTATACTTATTTATATCCAAATATTATTATTATTTCGTATATGTTATTTATTTATACGGTAACAAACTGAAAGAACTTATTATTTTTATACATGTACCAGTGAAGCGGCTGAAAGAGCAGCACTGGGATCTCCTGGAGTCCTGCTTTGGCTTCCACAATTGGGGGACAAAGATTGATTCAGAGTCCCCTTGGCCAATGTGAATATTGTACATCGGTGTGAAAATGTTTTATTTATGTTATTATCATTTTACTTATCTTGTATATTACTTTATCTTTTTATTTATTTATATATATATATATATATATATATATATATATATATATATATATATTTTTTTTTTTTTTTTCTTTCTCTTCTTACTTGGTTATTTTTATTTATTTTCCTTTCTTATGTACATATTGTGTGAATGAATACTATAGCCCTAGTACCAATGCCCTTCAGTGTGGCAGACTGTATTAATACTCAATAAAATAATTTTAAAAAATTAAATTGGAACCCCCATACCAGACTGAAACGACTAGAAACCACACTTACTCGACAAACGCTCTAAGTTTTCAATCAATTACAAACGACTCATATATATGACAATAATAAGACCTATTTGGACTTACGGAATTGAGCTTTGGGGCTCCACTAAACCATCAAATTCCTCTCGTATCCAATCCTTACAATCTAAAATCCTTCGTAAAATCCTCAACGCTCCTTACTTTGTCACAAATAAAATCACCCATAAAGACCTTCATGTTCCATATGTTTCCGATTTGGCCCAATCCAGATACCTATCTTTCCATAACAAACTGCCGAACCATCCGAATCCTCTCGTTTCAAACCTTGCTTCTTCCTCGATCCCTGGTAACCCTCCGAGGCGTCTGAAAAGAAGATGGCGTTGGGACCTTCTAATATAGAACTTTAATTTGAGTTCTACCTATGGGTAGTTTCTCTTCATGTTGTACATGTCATGTTACCAAAGTCACATTTACTTGTTGTATTTTCTATTTAATACAGTTGTAAACTTCATTAAAAGAAAAAATAGGTGTAAAGAATTTTTTCAGTAAAATGAAAATTAATATAAAAAAATGATCCCTACTTACTTTTAAAATTTTCAAGCCAATTTTTAATGGCATTAAAATCTGCTTTTCCATCATTCTTAAAAAAAATTATTACATAAAAAATTACGATAGTAATGAAATTACATTTGAATCTCTTTACCACATAAAAAATCATTCATAACGACCTTTATGTTCTATATGTTTCCGATTTGGTCCAATACATATACCTGTCCTTCCATAATAAACGTCAGAACAATTCCAATCCTCTCGTTTCTAACCTTGCTTTCTATTAAATCCATAGTTACGAAATGGACTTAATCCGGAACAAATCATAATAATAATAATATTAATTTAACTTTTATTTTATTTAATATGCCAATTGGTGAATCATGCATTGACCTTTCTTATGACTTTTATCAAAGGATAAAAGTACAAAGCCCTAGATAGCCAGGTCAAGCTATCTCTGATAGCTTAGAAATAGTTATCTAGAATGTACTGGCGGGACAGAAGACCCATTAAGACTTAGGGAACAATAACCGATTTCAGCCAAAGGGCACATTTCACAGGCATCTTAAGAATATTAACTATTGATAACTTCCTTTGCCGTCCTCTTTCGACTTCTCCCACTCTTCCCTTCACCCCCCAATATTCTTGGGTACATAAACCCCATGCTCCTAAGAACAAATAACTCATTTAGTTACATTCTTGAAGTCACACTCTTCACTGTAGGAGACCTGGAGTGTTCTCATGTAGTCAACCCATTATGCATAGTATATTACTCTGTATTTTAGATGCCATTTGTAACATCGTGAATAGAACCATTACTTATAAAGTCTTCACTGCCTCCAATTTGTGAACTCATGATAATCCTCCGAGACGTCTTAAAAGAAGATGACCTCGTGATTCCCTAATATAGAAACCTTGTTAGAATGCTACTTGTTGGTAGTTTATTTACAAGTCTTTTCATGTCATTCTGTATCTATGATCACATTTCTTAGATATATATATTTTTTAATACAGTTGTAAATTTCGTAAATAAAATTTATCAATAAAAAAACAAGAAAATACATTAAACCTTAGAATTTGGATTTTACTTTCACTTACCTATATATGTAATATATAGTAAGGGTAAGTATAGCGATCGTGAAAATTTTCGAATCTGAGTTTTCAAAGAAAATAGACGTTTTGAGGTCCCATCAGTCCAAATAACCAAGTCCCACAAAATAGTCTGTGTGTATAGGATTAAAATTCATTACATGGATCCAATAACCACACCTCATCATATATGTATGGATCTACTAATTCTAACTTAATTAAAAATAGTTATTAGTTTTATACTTGAATTTTTGAATACATTAATTATTTTATTATTTAACTATTATTTACCGTGGAGACACGGCTTGCCAAATTATCAAAACAAAATTTTCATGTGCCAGACTGTCTTACTTTTTTGTTTAAACAGCTACTCAGTTATCTATAAATGGGTGAGTGGATCTTGTCACTAACCCTTTAGAAAAAAAAAAAGATCTAGAAAATTAATTTTGAATATTTTAAGAATTAAGAAAAAAACAAGTTATAAATACATCACTCCAGTTTTGCTGAAGAAACTGGAACTTTTATTTTTTTGTTCCCTCACACTTTTCTTTTCTTTTTTTTATCTGACACTAGGTTGGGGCTTCGCAAACAGCTAATCGCTGCCATAAAATTCCCTGACACCACTAGACGACCTCTAAATCTTTCCTGAGGGCAGTTAGTCGAGCAGTCCTTTAGCCATAGGAACGCACCCTTTGAGGAAAGCCCTTTTTTTCCGGTAAGAGGAGGTTCGGTGGGCCTTAACTGTTGCCACGTGTGAGAGAGAGTTGTCGTCCCTTTTTTTGTCCCTGCTAATAAATTTCCCTGTACCTCGACCGGGAAATTCCCACTTCCTGAGGATAGTGCTATTTCCTACTACTTCATTTATGACGGAAATATATTTAATCATTTTTGTCACCGCTAATTATTGAAAATATAACTTATACTTAGTGGTGTAATTTTTTTCGGTGTATTTATTTCCATTAATAAATTTCGCATTCATGATGGTAATTCTGTTAATTTATGAACTGATCAATTCTGGATTAGACATGTTTGTTTTCTTATGTTTTTTTTTTTGTGATCTGTAATTACCATATCACAATTTATATGACCATTTTCGACAATCTGCAGAGAACATTTCTTAACTGAATTCCTTATCAAGATCTAATAAAAACTATATTTGTAACTATCTATTTATTCTATCATTTTTATTTATTTATTTTTTTTTTTTTTTGTTAATGTGAGAATTCTTCTAAACAGATTCAAAAGCTGATATTTCTACTCAGTGTAGAGTGGTAAGTGTCAATTGTGTGATGCGCAAACGTACCATTTTTTCTCATAATTCTAAGGTTTACTTTCTATTTTTTTTTAAATATTATAATATATATAAAAAACGGGTGGGTGCGAGCATCATAGGACCTACCACTCTACCTTGAGTTGAAATAGGTATTTTCATATTGAAGTAAGCTGAATTGGGCAGTATTTCAAATAAAATATTTTAAAATACAAAATAAAAAATACATTATTTTTTTTCACCCCAAACATGTGGGTCATCTTCAGGGCCTGGTTTGAGCATTGGGGATGTTCAAGTACTATAGAGTGGACTATAGAGATTTTTTAATTACAACATGACAATTTACATGGCAAAATACTACAGTTGAAAGAGTATAAAAGGATAAAACTATCACACACAAGTCACTATTTAGAAATACCTGGCCTAAATTAATTTTCTAATTTTTATTAGGCCCTTAGTCGACTGTTCTACATATAAATAGTCAGGACGCAGTCATTTTAAAGGTGTTTATTGGTGCCGATGTTTCAACCCAAGCATGTGGGTCATCATCAGTGATGTGATCAAAAACGCTCTGATAATGATCCACATGCTTAGGTAGAAACGTCAGCACCAATAAAAACCTATAAAATGGCTGTGTCCTGACTATTTATCTCTCATTTCTAATTTTTAATTTAAGAAAGCAAAAACTCAAGAAAATGATAAATGTATATTACTTTTATGTTACTTCTGGAATATTTCGGAACATTACTTTAAGCATTTTAAATAACAATGACGCACTTAAAACATTTGGGGCAGTGGACGATTTTATTTGGGCCCTTACTTTCTCTAGAGGCATGTACCTTCGGATTCAGTCGTCTAGTTTCGGCATTCTGTGTATTATACAATCAATGTGACCAATAATTGATATGATATGGTACGTCTTAATCATGAAAGATTTATAATTGCAGCTTTATACAATACAGGGTCTGCCGGATGCTATGGGCAATGTTTGAAGGAGTGATAGTTGACCTTAAGATTAACTAAGAATTTTATGCAATGCAAGGCCTGACTTTCTGACTTAAAAGGAAATGAAAGATTTGTGTTTTTTTTAAGTGTCACGTTTTTAGTTGGATTGAAAGTAACAACTTAATAATAATAATTGTATTGGAATCAATCTTTAATAAAAGACCATACTGTGCTCCATGACAGACCTGATATCGTGTTGATCGACAGTATTATGAAGACAGCTGAGATAATAGATATCGCTGTACCAAATGATGGGAATACCTACTCAGTCTGCGCCGAAATAATTCGGAAATATCAAACTCTTGCAGCCGAGTTAAAAGATCTGTACAGACTGAACAAAGTGACAGTAAGGGCTTTAGTGATCTCTAGCAATGGGCTGATTCCAAAATCCACTGAAGAAGCTACCAAGAAGTTGGGCCTCTCAACAGCTACGATAAATGAAGCCCAGAAAGCTGTCTAAATATCCAATAAAACTACAAAAATTAACGTGAAGTGGTTGAAGTTAATTCATTCCCACTCCAGGAAAATAACTTTGTTTAAAGTGATAAAGAATAAAGAATAATAATAAAAGGCTTAGATAACCCAATGGTTCGATGCCGACACCACCAATCGCCTATTACACACCTCCCTCCATCGTTCGCGTCCAAACCCAGTCCCTTCAGACCGGCTTCTACGCAATCTTCCCACCTTCGCTTTGATCTACCCTTCCGACGTTTACCATTCGGTACCTCATTATAAGGCCAAAACCCAGATGTATAGATTGAATAAACAAATATGCAATAGTGCTACATGGAGATAATTAGAAAGAAATAGTATAAGATAGGCAGAAGATCTACAAGATCTTTAATGTCAACAGAAAAAAAATGGAGAAGTGTCCGCTAAGAGAAGTTTCACTGTATAATATCACTGCCCATGCCCTTTCCCCAACAATTGAGACAAAACGCCCATGTTAGAAATTAGTCGTAATAAAATTGATTGGTGATTGATTTGACATTTTTTATTTAATTTGAACCAAACTTCTAAAAATTATCTGTAGATCCAAATTGAACTAAACGTTCTTTATTGGAGAAAACCAATAAAAGGAAGCTTGTGTTGTTCTTTAATTGTGGTAGCGGTTGAGGGAGGACGAGCTAGGGGCAGTTGGGCTGGTGAAGATAGCCCTGGTATTGTGTCCCCTATAGCAATTATCTCTCAGTAGTTCCTTACTTCTCTGTATTTACAGAACGGAAGTTATTTTCACTAAAAGCCAGATTAAGAGGGCCGCCAAGGAGTCTTACTGATACACATTTCCTCTCTTCTTCCGGGCCAGATGGCTCTGTTGACAGGCCTGTCCGTTGTAAATTACTCCTTCAGTCTCCAACTCTTTAAGATTTGAATTTAAGCCTCAACCTCCTCCCCTCCCCCGATCTTCCCATTGTAAATAGAAATGAAGTTGCAATTTTAAATTTTTAACGCTTTTTTTAAACCTAAATATCTTTAGGTGTCTTATCTATATTTTGTTTTAATATAAATGTAGGAGCAGGTCAAACCATATGATTTAATTTAATTTGATAAACAATCGATATCACATGTAAATAATATAATGTGTTCAGATGTTTTTATGGTTATAAAATGTAATGTTTTAGTGGTTATAATAAATTGTGTTGATTAGCAAAATCAATAACATTCATAAGGAAATTTATTAAAGTTAATCAATCTTATCTTAATCCATAATATTAATAAAACGACCAGTAATATTATGGATTACGTTGAGTACAGCTAAACTTAAGTCAAAGCAAGGAAATATTACTGGTCGTTTTATTAATATTATGGATTAAGATAAGATTGATTAACTTTAATAAATATCTTAATGAAAGTTATAGATTTTGCTAATCAACACAATTTATTATAACCACAAAAACATTAAATTTTATAACCATAAAAACATCTGAACACATTATATTATTTACATATGATATCGATTGTTTATCAAATTAAATTAAATCATATGGTATGCTCCTATATATATCTTATTAATAAATTTCATGAAAGGGATTCACTTTCCAATATTCTCTATAAATCCTTTTTATTTAACGGCGTATTCTCTACTGATTTACAAATACCATATTTAAAAGATTCAATTCAAAAGAACATAAATTATTTTATAGCAGTCTAACTAAGCCATCCAAATAGGCATTTATTTATTTTTTCACCCCTTCCTTGCCTTTTAGGCTATACGGTGTTTTTCTTTAGTGAGGGCCGAGATTTAAAAGTACGCAAACCCGTAGTTATTTTATCATTTACATCTTCCGTTATCATGTTGCAGGGCAACTCGCTTAGTCCGCTCGGCCACCCCGCCCCAAGTAGAAAAATCAACTTATTATTTTCCTAACAATTTTTAAAACCATAGGCTTCGGTCAACATTGGAATAGAGGGGACGCGTCTTTCTCCACCCTTCAATGTTTCAAACTACCCCATTCGTCCCAAACAATATTTTGAATGCTCCGTGTTTTTATGGTCCTGTACTAGCGCAAAATAACTTAAAATCTTACATAATTGTATTAACAAAGGCATAAGAATAAATGAGATCACTATTACTATTATTCTTGGAGCATAGTATTCTTCTATCTAAAATCAATTCATGTTTATACTAGTGTTGTCAAAAATCAGTCTTGGTCTTGCAAAGTGCATGACCAACCAAGACTGATAAAAACAAATCGTTTTTGTGAATAAAAAGTAATGTAAAATAGTTACTAATACTTGACAATTTCAATTACTACGTGTAAATAATTGCTATAACCAATATACTTTTGCATTTAACTCTTCCAATTTTCATTTCGGTTTACTTAGGTTTCCCCTATCTGAAAAATTCCAGTAATATATCTATAGTAATAGGCTAATAGGTAACTGCAAGACTGTGGCGAAACTCTTGCGCAAGATCAAGACTGAGTGCGCAAGACCAAGTCACGTGGGCAACACTAGTTTAGACCGTTTACGAATCACATCTTTGGGAAGATGTGAACGTGTCTTTTATGTATTATTATCAATAGTTTATTGCTTGCCTCGTGCATGTTTTCCCGCAGGTCTGAAGTTTTAGAAAATTATTTTTTTTTTTAACTGTTTCATACGCATGTTTTCAAAATTTTGAATTGAGTGGATAATTCTTGAATAATTTTTACAAATACTTAACATAAATGGAGGGGGATTCTATAGGAGAACCAACAACGAAAGATTAAACTTATAATCCCTACCAGCAAACCGAATTTCCAGGATAGGCGCAGGCTGTCAATTTTGATGGGGGGAGAAGCGATGGACGAAAACAAAAATGGCGGTAGTTCATATTGTGTGTACAAATTCTACATAATTACTATGAAAAGAACAAATATAATTTTGGATATTTAAAAATAAATGTATTTATATGTTTAAACAGTTGTAGGATTTTTTTTTTAATGCGCTTTTGGATATACTTGAAAATATCTAAACAAAACAATTGAATATATTACAATTTGTGTACATTAAACATGAGATTCATGAAATATTTGCTGTGAAGAAAGATGAACTTACCGGAGAATTTCGACCGTTTACTCAGTAAAATGTCCAGTAACCGTTCGCATTTGCCAGTATGAATATAAGTGATATTAGACCTCACGAAGATTTTAATATCCTTGTAAAGTAAAGGAATAATCAACAAATCACTAAAACATGCGATAGGAAAAACGCCTGAGGATTGGACTCAGACATAAATGTGAAATCTGAATACAAAAACCACTGCTGTGCATAAATATCTTTTATAGAACAGCTATAAACCGTAACGTATGAAAACGAGATGGTAGGAACACATATCCCTCGTGAATTTCTAAAAATATTTAATAAACTCCCCCTAGCAGTGACCAGAACATGTGTTGGCAACCCCTATTTTACGGCAGCCATTTGTGAACGAATCCCAAGTCTGTCCCAGTTAAGGGTTGTATTCTTGCTCTATTTTTTTTCTAGTGAATATTCTCTAGTGAATCATGAGCTCCTTTTGATCTTTTTTTTTTTTTTGTTTCTGATTTAATTTTTACTGATTAGAATTTGTAAATATGATGTGGAATTAGTACTTATATTAATATTTCATTGATGGGAAAAAGTGTTATTTCTTAACAGTATGAAACAGTGAACGTTTAAATATTATTTTGTTCATAACAAACTGCAAAAACATATTTAATATTATTATCTTTTTATGCTGGTAAAAAATAAATCTTTTAAATTAGTTCTGTATATAGACACCACATTTATCTTAAAATGTATGGTTTAAGGAAAAAAAATATTATGATTTTTTCTAAGAAACATTCTCTGTTTTAGTCACAAATTTATAACATAAAATAAATGAAAATTATCCGTGAACATTTTAATGTTTTATGAATTCGAAAGTATATTATGTATACATATTGTTTAGAAACGACTTAAAAGCCAAGGTACTAAAACTAATCCAGAAAATATGGGAAGAAGAAAGGATACCTGATGTTTGGAATACGAGCCTAATCTCTCCTATCCTAAAGAAATGCTCCATGTATGAGTGCAGTAATTACAGAGGTGTAGAACTCTTCCGGTTGCCTACAAGATAATGAGCAATATCCTACTAAACCGGATATAATAGGATTGCAAGAATATAATAGGCGACCACCAAGCTGGATTCAGAAAAGGGAGGAACACGCTAGACCAGATCTTCATACCTAAAACAAGTACTCGAAAAACGATGGAAAGTAGCTCAGGACGTCCTATTTGTCGATTTCAAAGCAGCCTATGATTATGTGTACAGGTTCTGTCTTTGGAAAATGATTAATGAACTGGGAATTCCCGGTAAGTTGGTGAGATTGACAAAGGCGTGTACAAATGACCGTAAATGTAGAGTCCTTATAAAAGGAAAAGTATCTGAAGCCTTCAAAGTTCGAACAGGCTTACGGCAGGGTTGTGGACTATCACCGATGTTTTTCAAGTAAGCCCTGGAGAAGGTAATAAGAGCAACATCACAGGAAAATGGAAGGGTACAGGCCGGAACGAATAATATGATCCTTGGATACACAGATGATGTAGCAGTCCTTGGAAGTAATCAAGAAGACATTGAGAAACTCGCAACGACACTGATAAGAGAGGCAGAGCAGATCGGCCTACAAATAAATGAAGACAAAACAAAATATATGATAGTAAGTCGAAAATTCCACCCAAATAACAGGATCTGCGTAGAAGGAAAATCATTCCCGAGAGTAGAAAAATTCAAATACCTCTGCTCCATAATAACCTCAATGAATGACCAACGGGAAAAAATAGACCAGAGTATAACTAGCGTGAACAGAGCTTTCTTCTCCCTCTCAAAGGTATTGAAATCCAGAAAAATCTCATGAAATATCAAACTAAGAGTGTACAATGCTACGATAAAGCCAGTTCTGCTGTACGGTTTGAAATCTGGCCTCTAACCGCCACACTAGAATCCAGAACTGAGAGATTCGAAAGAATAGTTCTACGTAGGATAACAGGACCTATATGGGACAAGAACCTTGACGCATTGAGGAGAAGGAACAATAATGAACTGCTGAAAGAAACGGGTCAGTCAATATCTCATGACATCAAGGCAAAGAGGTTAAGATGGGTGGGGCATGTAGCTCTTAGTAATCCATCAGGACGCCTTTACACAACAATGAATGCCAGAGTAAATAACAATGACAAGGCTGAGCTTCATGCTTCAAACTGGAAAGCAGTAGCCCAAGATAGGCAGAGGTGGAGAAGGCTGGTTCAGGCGGTCAAAGATCTACAAGGTCTGTAGAGACAACCGAAAAAAAAAAAAAAAAAATATATATATATATATATGTGTGTGTGTGTGTGTGTGTGTGTGTGTATTGTTATTAAATTTACACCAATCAAGTAGATCCATAAGTGATACAACAGAATAAATAGTCTATCACAACCGACTCGAACTTGGACCCGATATTTAAGCGTCGATTGCTAATAATATATATATATATATATATATATATATTATATATATATATATATATATATATATATATTATATATATATATATATATATATATATATATATATATACAAATAATATGACACGAAATTGATAGAATTCGACAATTTTTTTCATAATACACATTCACATTTTCCATAAACAGAATTTAAAATAGATATATAAACAATACGAATTTAGAAAAAATTAATAAACTCGTTTATTTCTGTTTAATGATTACTTTATAATTATAGTATAGTATTGCTTTACATATTATAGTATTTTATATATTTTGTAAAAGGTCAAAGGTATTCAATATCATGTAGTAATTTAACATATTATTAGCTACAATATTACTGACAGGAATTTAAAATGTTTATTAATAAATATATATATGCACATATTTTTTTGTTGTATTAATTTGCTTTTATTGGAGTTGAAGAAATAATTGAAGGAACGCAAACAGTGTCAGGCGAAGCCGCAGACACTGAGGGTAGGTGGCTGTATTTTCACAGTTTTCCCTGAAGCATTCCACCCTTGATTGAAATAGTTGGCCAACAACCGAGCCCCAACGGTAGCTAACTAGTTTACCTACTTGAAATTATTTATTGTGAGACTTTAACCTCCCCGAGGAGATATCCAATATAGCCTTCGAAAACAGGGGCAGATTTACAACCACCTAACTCTTCCTACACTTCCCAATTCTCTTACAATTTCTTTAAGCTTTATCTCTTCCCGGGAGGTTGAGCTCTTACAAGATCCAACACCCCCTAAATGGGGTAATTATTCACCCTAAGTACAATGAATGTTAGAACGGGAGGTTTATTTACCTCTTAGGTGAGCATCTCTCCCCCTCCCCTCTGAAAGGGGTCGAAGCAACTCTTGTCCTGTCCCCTTTCCTACACTATATATATTTTAACAATCTTAACACACATCATCAAACATTTTGTCTTCGCAATATATTTATATGAACTTTTAATGATTTTGTAAATAAAATGTCAATTATGGACATTTTTTAGTTATTATAAATCCTTCTTAACACCTTAAAATTATACCTTTCTTTATGCCCAGATTTGGGCATTAGTCAGTTGAAAGTTTATCTAAATAAAAAAATGATGAAGAAAAAAAATCAATGAAATTTTTAGTCAGGAATAAAAGTTTTCAAAATGACCAAAATTTTATTCTATAAAAAAAAGACTAAACAATTCGAAAAAAAATATAGCCATTGATCCAAATTAAAATATCAAGTGGATAATCTATAAAAAAATCTAATTTTTATTCTATAAAAAAATTATAATTGATAAACTTGAATAAATTCATTGAAATTTACAACTGTATTAACCAAAAATACAAGTAAATATTAATTGGCACAATGATGTAGATATACTTGTAGAGAAACTACCCACTGGCAGCAGTCCAATTGTTCATAGTTCTATATTAGAAGATCCGAAAGCCATCTTCTTTTCAGAAGCCTCGAAGGAATGTCAGGAATCGAAGAGGGTGCAAGGTTCGATACTAGTGGTTTTGTTTGGGTCCGAAATTTGTTATGGAATAATTGGTATCTGTATTGGGTTAAATCGACAACGTAAGGAGTAAACAGTATTGAGGATTTTGCGAAGGATTTCACACTGCAAGGATTGGATACGAGAGGAATTTGATGAGTTTTATGGAACCCCTTAACTTAACTTAAGTCCAAATAGACCTTATCATAGTCAAATAAATGAGTCTTTCAATTGGGTTGAAAATATTAAAGTTCTTTATAAGAAGACACCAAATGTCGAACTTTCAAAGTTATTTACGGTTGTTTAACTTTTATATTTATTTACCATCCTTCCTTGCCTCCCGGCGTACAAACATTGTAGGGCATGCATATGTTGCCTATGAAACTCTTGAAGCCACCTCATCTCTGGTGCCATCCGTATTCAGCCTCGTTACCTCTGACCGGCGGTCACCCACAAAACGGTCCTCTTCTTTCAAAAGAGCAGGGCCAAATGCGGTTTTCCACCCATACAAAAAAAATCTGTAATACGGCTAATTTTCTTTAGTCACCAAACTGAGGGAAATCATTCCCTTAATTAAATTCGTCGTTCTATATTATCCACCACTAACGAATAAAAAATTAGTTCACATTTGAGATTTTTTAAAAACTTAAAACGTAGTCATTAATCGTCAATCTGATAATATTTGTCCAGATCTGCTTTATACGGGACAGTTTTATTAATATATACCTGATGGTTATGTTCTTTTTTTGCATCTTATTATATAATTAAAAGTTCAATTCCGTAAGTCCAAATAGGTCTTATTACTGTCATATATATGAGTCGTTTGTAATCGTTTGAAAGCTTAGAGCGTTTGTCTAGTGAGTGCTGGAGTAGTCGGAAACGTCGAGCGATTTCTTGTCGTTTCAGTCTTGTATGAGGATTCCATGTGAGTCGTTTGTCCAGGTGGAGTCCTAGGAAACGGATTTGTTCAACTGGAATAAATGGGAAATTGTTAAAGGATACTGTAGGGCAGGAGGCCATAGGTTTGCGACGCAAGGTAAAGGTAATTTGATGGGATTTATTTTAATTCTCCAAAAAAATAAATATAAACATCGTGATTAATGTTATCGCTGTTGTTAAAAATGTTACGAACAGTAGAAGGATTTGAATTTTAAATACACTAAAAAGAACATGTAATGAGATCCTGATCAGATGCCTTACGTCGAACGCTACCAAAGCGGTTTTTTTAATCTATTCAAAAATGAAAAATGGATATCTGTAATGTTGAACTTCTTACGATAATTTAATGTTATCGACTAAACTAAAATAATAACCTTTAAAAAATCATTTAACAATTATCCTATCTTAGTATTGATATTATCTTTAAAAAAAAAAAAGAAATAAAACAAATATTTATAAAGATGATTTTTTTTATGCCTGTATTTTTGCCGGAACTTGGTCTGTTGTTTTATGTTTGATGTTTAGTTAAAACGGCATCTTGTTTGAGTAAATAATAATCGTATCCTTATTTATTTGGTAAATATTCATCTCTTCATATCAAATATTTATAAATGGATAAAATGAGTTAAATATTTACCAGACAAAATTAGTTTGCACATATTTGCAAAGATCGAACGATTTTGATTATGTTCTGATGTAAATAGAAACTGGTAGGGTTACTCTTCGCTTTATTTGTATAGAAAAAATATATAAACGATTTTGATACAAAGATGAATTAACGGATAAAAGTAATTAAAGGTCGGGGTTGGAAAATATTTCGGAGGGTGTGATTTTTTCTCTCTCTTTTTTTTTTTTTATTTACTTCCCAACTGCTATTACTTTGCTCCCGGGCCTGAAGCCGCGGGGATAGGAAATACGATCCGTACCTTTTGCTAACTACACCCTCTTCAGTGGTATCGGAAACAGGAGCTTTGAACGTTGATTTAGCGGTTTGTGTCCTTTATATTCCCAGATTTTTAGGCCCCATTTCGTTTAGCTGTCTCTTTTCATCCTATATCCCCGATCTATTGCATTACTCAAATTCTTTTCTCTCTGTGGAACAACGTAATGTTTTGTATATATATATATATATATATATATATATATGTGTGTGTGTGTGTGTGTTAAAACATATATTATCTGATAAATCTAAAAAAGTAGCTATTATTACTAAAAATATGTACAATAAAAAAATACTACAGCTTTTACATAGTCCTGATACTTATAAAAGAATTAAAAACTATCCCCCTATTAAAATAACTAACAAAATTAACAAGTATTTACTGAAATTGAATTGTGAACAATTTATTGATGAAGTGACACAACCTCTGATGCACCACAACACTCCAGAATATATGGGTTAAGTAATTCCATGGAAATGATAAACCACTTAGTTCCTTGATAAATAATATTAAATGTCCTTCTTACAAGCTAGAAAAAATGTTCCAAATCTTTTTTAGATAATCTAACAATCCCTATGATTTTATAGATAAGGATTTTGATTCTTATAGATAGTGATCTGAATTTCAAGTCTCTTTGCAGTGAGAAATAGCATATATTTCCTGCTGCTTTCCTGGCCTTTATTTCCCTCTCGATTTAATTATTACTTGTGAACAGAACAGTGCTTCCAAGATAATTGTACTGCTTCAACAGACCTAAAGTAGTGATCCCTTAAAGCTCTTTCCATATTAATATTATATATATATTAATTAACAACAATAATAATTATATACAATATTAATTTTAATATTGGCAGAAAAAAAAACCTTGAATGAAATTCTCTATCCGCTACTGCTAAGCAGAAATATTCTATAAGAAATCTTTATTTTGAACACATAAAAGAAATTCTATAATTGGTGTATTTATTATAAACATTTTCATAATTGATAGTTATTGTTTAGAAGAGTGAATTTCCTCGCAAACTCAAACTCCTTTATTTATTATTAAAGAGAGGAAACTTAATATATAGATATAGATAAACTTTAATATATAGATATGTGTGTGTGTGTGTATATATATATATATATATATATATATATGCATCGATGGGAACAAGCGATTACGAAAGAGATTTAAAGTGGTCGGATAACCTCCTCTCCAAAACGAAACGACAAGCGATTACTACAGATTCGTTTACACAGAACGCAATATCTCTCTTTTTTCACTTCCTCCAGGAATTTCATTATACAAATTACAAAATATATCCCTGGTATAGAGTCTGTAATGGGCAAGCTCCCAGCGCCACTACAAACCTTAAACGATTTCAGACAGGGTGTCTGAATCCATATAGGGTCCGTAAATACGCGACTAGGTAGGGGAAATGAAAAAAAAAAAGTCCTCAATCGTGTGATATTATGTTTTTCAATTCTCGTGGTTCTTGAATTTCTGAAAAGTCAACTGGTTAGTTATTTACTGTTGTTTAATGATATCCTTGTTTAAAATAAAATAATAAAACATGTAAGGTTATAATTGGAAAAATTCCAACCTCACAGCCTCATGCCTCTAAAATTCGGGTAAACAATTTTGCCAATTCAGGCATCATCAGGACAGAAAAGAAAAGAAACCGATGATCAGAACACTCGGCGACTTTCAAGTATGCGGTTGGATATCATGGAGTAATGTGATCTTCGGTTTTTTTTTTTGGGGGGGGGATGTCTGTCCTGATGAATCCTGAATTGGCGAAACGTAGACGGTCCTTTTTAATCATTACCTGTGTTTTAGAGAGACGAGCCTATGTGGTTGGGATTTTTCTAATAATAACCGAACGTAGAATTTCTATCTCTTGGTAAGTTTTATCGTTCATATTAATAAAAAAAAAGTTTAAAATATATTTTATATAGGACATATTTTGTAAAAATGGGAAATATATGTACATCTCTCCATGTTATAATGGTCTCGATCTTGGATATGGCGAAGGGATCTCCCCCATAGAGACTAAGGTATGTACTGGGGAGGGCAGTTATAGGCCGGTAGGAGAGGACCTAATCCGGGGCGGAAGGGCCTGATATCGGAAAATTGTCGGTGGGGATTCGGCCAATAAGGGCCAGAGTCCAAAATAAATCTGAGCAATGCCTGGTCCCAATATCCAAGGCCACTAGAGCTCCATCAGGGGACAGATTAAGCTTTCATTTCAACTAGTAGCTCCTTCTGACCGAATCGATATACCCATGGGATGTCCCCTCATGACCATCTTTATCTTGTGTCAAGGAGTGTCCTTTTCGAAACAGTCAGGTCGTCTGAGGAGGCGATTGATGATCCTCTTGGGATAAAAGTTTATCAAAGTCCCGATGAAACTCCTCAGCTAAGCTTTTCCTTATGTTACATCATTAGATGAGATGAGCCGTTATTGAGGTCGTTTTATCCACGTAAATTTACTTATTATAAAACAGCGGTAACGTAAAATAATTGCAAAGAAATAATATTAAAATAAATTCATGTGAGGAAAAAATGACAAACATATTCGAATATTACCTTTCTTAGGTATATTACTTATCTTTTCATTCTTCAGTATATGTCAAACCGTCTTGGAGTAATGCAATATCCCTATTTATTCATTACTTTTTAGGTGTTGATGTGAGATGCGCTTTCTCTGGTCTGTGATTTGTGATCTAATCTTTTTATATATTGATGTTGCCTGAATTGGCTAGTTATATACTAATACTTAATAGAATTAAGGCTTTAATTTTATTGTCTCCCTTTAACATCCTAGTTATCATATTATCTTTCATGAATTACCATTATTTATTAGTTAATATATGTAGCATGAATTTAGTGAGATATTGTTAAATTCAGAAGTCTTTAAATCACTTTTCATGAAGTAGAAGAAACATCTTCCACCCACTGAACACTTATGGCGCTGATGAGAACAAGATTCAAACGCGAAACCGTTAAGGTAAGGGAAGGCGGTTGAGAGAGATCTCCTAATGTGAACGCGCTGTTGAAAAGAAACGTGTTGGGCCTAAGAAGGAAAAGAGAAGAAAGCATAAAACATAGAGAGGAGGGAAGGAACCATTACCGTATCTTTCTACCATTGTTGTCCCCGGTCCGGGCTTTCCTCATCCCTCATCCGTCTTAATGTGTTTCGCATAAGTTAAGTGTCTCCTTTCTTACCAATCTTATCCTCTTTAACTTCTTACTCATCAACAATTTTTTTTACTATTCAATATCTTCCATTTCCTATAAAATAAATTAATATATATATGATTTAAAACACTTTAGCGCCATAGAATAATAACCCTTTTTTTCTTTTATTTAGTATTGTAACATTTGATAAAGAAAATTTATTTTACAAGAGTGCGAGATTATAAAGCACAGTACAAGCTCCAAGAACTCTCATTTGCCAAAAAATAGATTCAAGAGTCAGATTCGCACTTTATAGATGCTAGTGGAGTATTGGCATTTAGATAAACCTACTATTGATAGAACAATTTATTAATACGTTAACTATGAGATTATAATTTTTAATTTGTTATCATTCATATATATTCTCATATTCATCTATATAATAGGTAATCAAACTTAAGCAACGCGGAGCATAGCAGGTACTTGGATAGGTGGCCACCCGAATGGGATGACTATCCAGACCGGGTAATGCTACGCGGCCTTTCATCCAGCCTCAGGCATGTGTTAGTCTATTGGATAAAACTAGTGCCGAACAGGTGAAGGAGTCATAACTTCACTTCAGTTACCTGTACTGCAATGGGGAATCGAGATGTAGCCTCCCATAGGTATGGTCCAAGGACAGTCTATTTCAAGGAATGGAATATGGGTCCTTGTGCACCTGCTGAATTTGGGAAACCATGTGGTCCATGGATTATACCCAGACCGACTTGCTAGTGTCCTTAAACCTGAGTTAATCGGTGAGAAGGACACTGTCAGACGGGCCTAAATAAGATCGTCTAAAGTGTGTAGTAGATATCCCCCTGTATTTATTCCTTTATGTGACATTGTGTGAGGATATGAGAAGGAATATATAATATGTAGGAATGTAAGATTGCACTGGGAATTGTACTCAATTGTGCAGTGGACAAATTGTTCATTGAAAAGTCTCAGATCTATAAACAATCAATGGAGAAGGAAAATGGTCCGGTCAGGTAGTAGCAGCTGGAAAAAGCCGCTAGGGAGAGGGAGAGAAGAGCACTTGAGGCCTGGACACGAAGACGAGAAGACGTTATCTGGGAAGAGACGGGACTTGAGGCTGAGGCAGGAAGAGAGGAGATTGTCAGAAGAGAGAGATACTACTGTGAAGACTAAGAATATCAATCCTACAGTTATAAGACTTTTATACATTCATTTATTACAGTTATAAAACAAATTATTTTATTATGCAGGAGTGAAAAGTCATTTTATTTAGTTGTCCTATATGCCTCACAATTGAAGAATAACAAACCAGGTGAGTCAATTCATTCAAAGTGTGTTCACCAAGTCCCACATTTCATATATGTATTCTTATTGTTTCTTCTCACTCAGTGTCACAAAAGTATTAGGTTTCCCGAATTCCCAACGACAGTTAAACACCCTCAAAAAGCCGATATCCAGTGCCGGGGTTTTGTTTCAATAATCACGAGTATAATAACCTAGTCCCCCCACTAAGCGGAAGGAATATTTACTATTCCCGCCAAATGGTCATTTACAATTAATCTTTAATATGTTATTTACAGTTGGCCTCCCGCTACACCATGCAGACCATGCTCCATAGCAACGTGACGTTGGTTTCTCTCTCTATGCTACCTGTGCTCTAACAAGCAATATACGTCTATAAGAGAACCACATCACATGACCATATATGTAGTTCTTTGGCCTTGCGATATGGTCTATAGCGCCAAACGAAAAAAAAAGTATATATTTATATATACGTATTTAACTATGAATGTATTTATTTATATATTTTTAAAACTCTGATTTATGTAATATACCATTATTTAATGTATACCACAGTTGCAGAGCAACCATGCATAATGTGACGGATTCACAAGTTCTGATCATTGAATTTGGCTCGCATACTTTTGGGAATGAATATTCATAAATAGATGACGATGATGTAGCGTATCAGCCACAGGCACGACCCCTCCCTGGTAGACTAGTAACACTACTAATACTGACATTTGTAAGGCAAATGTCGTGAATTTATTACAGGTAACATCCTTCCTACCTATAACGCCCGAGAACGCTTAACTACATTAACCTTGTCTCATTCGTACAAAGAGACAAGAATTCAAATTTTAATTTTAAATCATAAAGATACACACCTCAAATCAACAGTTATTCTTTAATGAATACAAGAGTACAATATTTAAAAAGTATGATGTGTTTATTACTATTATGCGAATTAAATGATCTTATTTTGTACGTAATTATGAACTCTTAAATTCAATCTAGAGATCAATCAAGAGACTTTGTTACGATCTCTAAATTTTATTTTCAAGATAGATCTTGAAAACAAAAGTCAATGACTGTAGCAAGGTCGAGCTTTTTTATGTAGAGCAAGTTGATCTTTAAAATTATAAACTTGAAAGCATTTTTATTTTGTGTTTTGTACATTTTAAATTTCAAATAATATCACTTTTTATTAGATGGTCTGAAATGATTGTCCTTGTGACAGAATATTAAATTACTCAATAAATAAATTTTTTAAAAATATCGATAAATTGGTCTTAAAAAACACAGAACAGAAATAGCATACTTCAAATCATAAGTCTACAACCTGATTGACTTTTGTGTATTGTATTGTATATGGATATTAGAAGGATGTCAAAAATAAGGACCTAATAGCCAACTAATTGGTGACCCCGACGTGATTTCAACACCCAACCTTCTTATTGGTAAAGAAAAAAAATGAAACTTCTTAAAAATAAAAATAAATACATATAAGACGGTTTTACATAAAACAATATTTCTGTTACAGATAACTACTTTATCAAATATGTTCTTTTTTTATATAATATGCTGAGAACTGGGAAACGCTAACTCACTGTTTAATGAAACTTAAGAGATATTAGATAACATCGATTAGTGCAGCTACAAGCTAATGAAATAGATTATATATTTTGAACACATAGACCACACTCTTGTAGCATTCATGCTATCATATGTTGTCTATCTCTCATTATACCAGAATTGGTGAAATGTTAACTTTATACTTATATTGACTAGATATTTACTCTCATTAATTTATTTATATTTTATGAGGGATACATTTTTACCGGTTATTTTAATAATTTACTGTTAACAAAATTTATTTTTCGCTGTTTATAGCAAGTCTAATACTGAACAAAAACTGATAAAAATGACTTAAAACCAATAATGTATTCGATCCAATCATCTCTGCCTTATATATTCTTTTTATTTTGTTTGCTCACCCTTACCCTCCCCTTCTCTACCTCACCAACTCTATATGCTTTCTAAAAAATTAGTTATTCAAGCTCAAATAATCAACATGCAAATAAAACAATATACGTAATAGAAGTAAATGGCAAGCAAATAATGTTATACTTGGATTAAAAAAGACAACAACATGGGATCACAAAAACGCAGAACAGAGGGTAGCATACCTCAAATCAAAAGTATAAAATCGAATGAAATATTTTTAGGTTATGAATATATATTTCGAACACATATACGTTAAAAATGTGATATGTGGTATCTCTTGTTTGCATTTATGTTACCCTATGTTTTCAATCTCTCATCATGCCAGACTATGTGAAATGTTAACTGCTTATTTATTTACTGCTCTTTGAGAAAATTAAGGTTATAGATTGAAATCTTCAAATAATAACCTAATGATAGTTTTTTTTTCCCAGTAGACTTATTATTCTTATTGATTCATTTAAATTGTATGGAGGAGCTATTTTACCCAGGAACGCTTTAGCATAGTGTTTTTTTGTTTTTTTTTTCTAATCCCAACTATTCCCTTCTTACCCCTCCAACTCTATATGGTTTCTCAGTTAGCCAATACTCCATTGGAAAAGATTCTTGCTACAAGAGGGCAGGTGTCCTAATAGCGAATAGATGTGTTGAATAATAGAGCGATTGTGGTGACACCATCAGCGCACGCCCCATCAGAGCTGGTCCTGTTTAATATTAAACCCGCCACCGGTGCTAACATCCTCTCTTCTCTCTCTTGAATTATTCCCCCCTTCCTCCTTGGCTGGCTGAAGAAAATTTCTCATAAGTGTTGCCTGTCCGCCTTCATCACTCATCCTTTAGCCTCCTAGGGAGATCCCAGTTTTTTATTATAACTTTTTCATTGCTTCGTATCAGTGTGATGTAGATGGACGTAAATAGAAGTGTTTGAGCTCCTGAAAACATGTTAGCACAATGAAGATATATTATAAGAGATAAGGTATTTCAGAAACGAACTTCCAACTCAATCAATTTTGTAATTATATCGAAAAATGGTATCAGATAAATGTGAAATGGTTTATATTTGAAAATAACTAAATTCTACTATAATGTGACGCTCATAATTATTTAAGATTTAAGACAAATTTGTGAGTATATCAAGAAATGTGAAACCATATATTTATTTTCCGTGGTCAATTGCACAATATCCAGTTTACCGACGGCAATATTTCTTTGGTGTATTCTTTTTCCGAACCTTTACAACCAAAAAACCTTCTTAATTTGATTACTCCTTGTTCCTGTGTCCATTATTTAAACACGAGATCCCAGGCCATTCTCTATATCCCTTCCCACAGAAGTTTACTTTGAAAAATCCTTTTTAATGCGTGCTACCTTGTTTTGGAATTTCTTACCCCCCTCCATAAACAAAACCTCATCTTTAACTTCATTTAAACACCGAATGTTCTTCCTTTACCTCAGTTCTTCCGAATATATGTAAGAATTTAATATTCATACTTTAATGCTGCCAGAACTTTATCTTGCTGTTATTTCATAGTTATTTCTATGTAAACATACGTACATTTATTTATCCATTATTTCATTATTGTATGTTTCCTTATGCTAGTTATTTAGTTTTATTTTAATGTCACGTAGGTAATTTTGTAATATAATTATTTTTTTCCTGTTATATCTGTCAGACAAATTTAAATGTTATTCCTATTGTTTATTTTTTATTTTTATTGTTTATTGCTATTGTTATTTCTTATTCTTAGAGGACTAATGTACCAGAATAAAGTTTGCCTATCTTCTTTTTTTTTTTTTTTTTTTATTAAAAATCAACACGGAAGTCGTTACCAATTTACAGAAAAACCTAATATTGTACAACTAATATCCCATTATATTACAGTTTGTCAAAATATAATTTAATCCCAAAAACCTAAACGTTATATCAAAAATTTAGCTGTTGTTCTTTTAATTATTTCTGAAACGGATAAAGTATTGTATGGATGTGGTTTTCTAGTTACTATGATAGGTTTTTACTACGTCTATATTCTTTATAGAATGCAGAGAATGCACGATCACACTCCTTTCTACATAAGTTTAACAAACTCATGCATTTTAACGATGAAGTTTAAATAGATTAAACTCAAGCACTCGTGGCAAAACGAAGTTATCTATTTTTCGGTATAGATAGCCTATGCAATTCAAATGAGTAAGAAACATTCGTCCGATTTTCTCTGACAATGTTGAGAATGATTTAAGAATTATTGCAAGTGGGATTTAAATCTAATATATCCTAACATGTTATCAATATTTATTAAATCTTTCTTGAAAATACCTTAATCGCAAGGTTTGACGGAAGACGGGGATGTGAAAGTAAAAATCATAGACGCTATATTTATTTATATTTCATTGTGGGTATTTTGCTTTTTTGTATAAGTAACCTCATATATATAAATTTATATATATATATATATATATATATATATATATATATATTATATATATAAACTAAAACCGCATATATGTGTAATTACATAATATTGTCGGAGTCCATACTATATGAAGCTCGGGTGTGCTCGTATTCCTTTGATTTTCAATTACAACTATTCTCCGTTACGATTTCTTATTCCTACTTTATTTAATTATTAAATTCTTTCATATTTTATATTTAACTATCTTTTATATTAGAGATTAATGTGAAATGGTCAATCGTTTCAAATAAAAAAAATTAAAGGTTTTTTATTTATTTATTTTAAATGATATTTACAACTGTATACAAAAAAATACATCTAGTAAATTTGCACATTGGTATAAAGACATGGAACACATGTTGAGAAACTACCCATTGGTAGCACTCTAATAATATGTCTATATTAGAAGATCACGTGGCCATCTTCTTTTCAGACGCCTCGGAGGGTTATCAGGAATCGAATAGGAAGCAAGGTTAGAGACAAGAGGTTTGGGATGGTTATGAAGTTTATTATGGAAGGACAGATATCTGGATTGAGCCAAATCTGATACATAAGGAACATTAAGGTCATTATGGATAATTTTATTTGTAACAAAGTAAGGAGCATTGAGGATTTTACGAAGGATTTTGGATTGCAAGGACTGTATGCGAGAGGAATTTGAAGGCTTGGTGGAGCCCCATAGCTCAACCCCGAAATTAAAGGTACTTCAGAGGAAACTAGTATTGAAAATTAGCCATTTAAGTCCTGGTAGATCAATCAGAATAAACCTACATTTTATTAAAAACTGCTTTATTTTACACTGATATAACGAATTTAATCCAAAACATTAGAGCCTTTTTCGCGAAAAAATGTGTTTAGACCATGATTCAAAGTACCACTTCAGGTTAGCGAATTGTGACGAAAAAATTGCTGTAACACCCCGAGCAGCATATAAAAACCTTAAATATACAATTTCACTTTCTTGCGACTTTTCGTTTTTGAGCTAGACTGTTCATCTCACTCTTGTCTGAGCTACACTAATTTAATTACCATCAATCCATATTGTTTTTAGGTATACATATGTTAACACTTTACAACTGTTTTATTCTTTGTACTCAATGAATTTTATTTATGGCCTCTTTCGTTTATTTGATATTACAATAAGAACTAATGCTTTATTGGTATCTATTTACTTGGATTAAAACGCTTATATTATTACCAGCTAATCGTTTTGTATTAACATGAACAAGTGAAATTCGCATTCCAGACGTTCCCATTACCTGAATTTACTTTGTATACTCTCCTTTCAGTATATGGTAGCCAGAAGAATAATCCTTGTAAACACAACCCTGAGTGCTAGAAATGAAGTTAAATTTTCCCCAGCGAATGAACATTCCAGGGCTGGCCTCGGCAGTAAAAATGAGCTGGAAGGTTCCATAAAGTAGCTCCCCCAAGGGATGACACTCCCCAGTTGGCTCCAGCCGCTGGAGAGGTAAGCTTCTCCAGCTCAATTTATTATCAGCTGTGATTTTTAATAATTAATTATTGCCGCTGCTTTAAGATGTTGAAGGTGAGTGACCATCCACAGAAGACACAATGAGTCCAATTTTCCTTTATCTAACTATCAAAAGTTGAATTGATATTTTTACTTCAACTATATACGAAATATGTAGTAAGGAAAAATATTTTCTATTATAACGGAAATACACGTTTGAGGTCCCCTGAATCCAAATAACCAAGTTTCGTAAAATGGTCTCTGCGTTACTCGAAAATTAAAATCTGTACGAAATTGAAATTACGTATTTAAGAAATTTATATTTCGCGGATGTGACAGCAACTTTTTCACCAAAATGGAGTAACCAGAAGTGACACTTAATATCATCGAATATACACATTTTTACGCTTTTCTTATAAATGACTCCAACAATTTCCATTAAGTTCATTACATCAGTGTAAAATTAGGTTTTTTAAAATATTAGGCTGGTATTACTAACATAGAAATAGTCTGAAATTTCAGAAATAGTCTGAAATACTTGCCTAAATGCCGAATTTTCAAATTTTTTCCCCGCTAAAGTACCTTTGATTTTGTTTATTTAAATTAATTAACTATTTTATATTGCAACCAGTAATAAAACCAGGTTAAATATAAACTATTAAAGAATTTGATAATGAACTAAAAGAGAAATATTGGATGGTAATGTGGTACTGAAGACACCCGTGCGCGTATACAACTTGGGCCGTAATGTTAGGACAGATTTAAAATAATAATGCGTAAAATGATATATCTTATGTGTAAAACGTCCGGGATCCGAAAATATCATACATTATAAACTTACATGCACGGTTTTCATAATTTTTTCATATTTTATATTTAAATGGATAGATTATGAAAATCAAAGTTTGTATATATACCAGTATTTAAACAAATAAAAATAAGCAATACAATATAAATAAATCTAGCTGCCTCCTTTATTAATAGTACTCTTGTCGGAATAGAAAAAAAAAATAGTGGCACATAATTATATATTACAATTAAATTATACAGTCGTAGAAGGAAATGGTTGGTGACAAAAAACATATGACATTTAACGTATTAGGCGGATGGGAAATACATATGGTAATTAATTGTTTTAAATAATATGTCGTGC
This sequence comes from Nezara viridula, assembly GCA_928085145.1. Lineage (NCBI taxonomy): Eukaryota > Metazoa > Arthropoda > Insecta > Hemiptera > Pentatomidae > Nezara > Nezara viridula. The sequence continues at coordinate 42,108,223 of OV725078.1, forward strand.
AGTCTGTAATTTTTACTTTCGCTTCGCTATGTATGAAAATAATTATTTCTACTCAAGGTAGAGTGGTAAGTATAAGTTATGACATTGGGTCCCAGATTATTTTTAAATATGTCTGTCATATAAAAATATAATTTTTTTTGTTAGTCCAATATTTACAGATCTTGAAAAAAAAAAAATCTAATGCGATTGAATCTCGGTTAAGAATAACATTTGATTCATAATGTGAAGCCTTGTTAGAACATTTCACTAAACTTACAGAAGAAATTTATTAATACTGATAGATTTTAACCTTTATTAGTGCAACCAGTTTTTATAAAAATGACATAGCACTATTTTTTTTCTAAGAATTAAAATAATAACATTATAACTTTATTCACAAAATTATGCAATGGAGTTCAGTTCTAAAAATATAATTATCCAAGTTTGTATTAGAAAAATAAATAAGATAATGTACGTTATACAACATAAAATATTTTAAATACATATAGCACACTTTTTATAATATACAACACATTAACGAGAAAATACTATTGTAATATATTCTTTTAAAATAAAACTTCAAAATAATTCAATTAAGTCATAAAATAATTAGCAATAAGAATGTTCCCTCAGTAATGCTTTGAATTTTAATATAATAATAAACAATTTTAAGCTGTAGAAACACGCCAACACTATCTATTGGAATACTGAAGAACTGTGATCTGGCATTCGCCGCTAGAGTGCAGTATCTGTTACCTAAAGTTACCATTTAAATTTATATTATATTGCCTTCCTTTATTTTTTTCTTTATAATTTGATTCAATTTAATTTGTTCTTCTTTAATGAACCTTCAGCCCGATATTTTATGTTTTTAGTTTTTATTAATCAAATGATACCACTCAACCGAACTTTGGCCAATAAAATAAACTAAAGTAGTTCATCTGTTCACTGATCCTAATTTTGATGTCTTGAGGTTTTATTTTTATATAAGTTAGGCCAATTATCACCAAATATTTTGTTGATACGCTATTTAATTCGACGTTTCGACCATTCTAAGGGTCATTTTCAAGTCTTTATGAGTCCTCCGTTATATATTCATCATTAATGTCGCAAATAATATGTTCAGTGAACATTAAATTGTCTTGGTCTATAGGGATTTCACCTACGTCATTTCTGGAGGGACTGACTAATGAAATCTTATAAGTCAATCCCTCCAGAAACGTCGAATTAAATAGCGCATCAATAAAAGGTTTGGTAATAATTGGCCTAATTTATATAAAAATAAAAAATAAAGTAGCTATATATTACAGTAAGCTAAGGCGCATAAAACTTTTAGTCGCAATAAATAAATTTAATTAAAATTGATTTTATTATGAATATTTTATAGGGTAAATCAAAATTATTTACTAACTAAACAATTCTTATTTCAAATAACTTCATTTTTAGTATTATTTATCCTGCAATTATTATTATATTTATTTTATTTATTTTTTTTTTTAGGCATTTCGTTCTTGTAGTTAAAGAAAATCGTATTAAGCCAAGTCCATACTAGTACACCTAAATCTCCAACTCACCCAATTCACCAAAGATACTACATTACCTGCAGATTACAAAGAAAAATTCCACAAAATAATCATCACGTTACCTGAACATCTTCTAATATTCACCGACGGATCCAAATCAGATACATCTACTGCTTCAGCCTTTGTCACTCCTGATACTACCTACAAGTATAAATTACACCATCTTTGTAGTGTTTACACAGCAGAGATTAACGCCGTAGCAATGAGTCTCCGATACGTCATGAAGAAGCCAGTTGCAAATGTGGTTGTTGCATCGGATTCCCTAAGTACTCTGAAAGCTATGAATAACATGTATCCAGACCATCCAGGGATACACTGCATTCTAAGTCTTATAAAAATGCTTCATGGAGTTGGAACAACGGCACATTTTATCTGGTCGCCTGGCCATATAGGAATTAAAGGAAATGAAATGGCTGATAGAGCAGCAAAGGAAGCTCTTACTCTTCCAGGACGCGGTAAAGTTTTTTTGACACCATCTGAACTTGCACGACCTCTGAGAGAAACCATATTCCAAGAATGGCAAAGACGGTGGGATAACAGCGCACCTAGCAAATCAAAAACAATAAAGGAAGAGGTGCAACCGTGGACCAGCTCCAGACGCAGCAGTCGTAGAGAAGAGGTCGTACTCACGCGGCTGAGGATCGGACATACTAGACTGACTCTCCTCCACCTCACAACAAAAGATTCTATCCCCCGATGTCAAAAGTGTAACCAATCACTAACTATAAAACATATTTTGGAAGAATGCCCTTTTTACACCGCAAGATTAAAAGATTTTGGAATACCCCAGAATATATCAGCATCTCTGGGAAATCAAGAAGAAATCGTTACCAAAGTCATCAAGTTCCTGGATAGTGAAAGACTTAAAAAACACATTTGACAGGCTTTTTTTATTTATTTTTTTATTTATTAATTTTTTTTATCTATTTATTTTTATTATATTTTCTCCTATTATTATTTATTTATTTATTTTTTCACTTGATTTCATTTCATTTTAAATTCATTTGTTTATTAATCTCAATTCATTTATTGATTCTACTGCTATTTTTTAAAGTTTATTTATTTATACATTTTTTATACATCTTATTACCTATAAATGTCCATTATTATCCTTATTTATTTATTTTATTCTATCAATCCATTTCTTTATTTATTTTATTTTATTTTATTTTTTATTTTCTTATTATTTTTTTTAATTTTTTATTTTATTGTTTTATTTTTTTTTTATTTTATTTTTTTGTACCAATCATCCAAATAGTATTAAATGATGTTATTTAGTTGATCGGGCGCTTATGACCTGGATGTTTTGGGCCTAGACATCGAAACAAACAAACATACAAACTAGTAGACCTTTGCGCGATTTTGGTATCAAAGACAGTCTAGCGATTTGGGTTTTTCTAAACGATGGCCCAACGTGTCTACATTGTAAGAGCTTTCTGAGACGAGCCTAAAGTTACTCTACTCAGTCAATTATATTATATTACAGGCCATCTGGTTTTAACGATCTCTGTAATCCTCCCCGAAGATTGAAACAGTAACTTCTTCGATGCCTGTTTGTTATTACAATTCGGGAAGTGATCAGCTTTATTATTTAAATTTAAAACATCTTTGGCTTCAAATTCCTTCGCAAAATCTCCATGGCTCCATACTTTTTCACAAATAAAATTATCAGTAATGACCTTAATGTTCTATATGTTGCCGATTTAGCTCAATCCAGATACCTTTCCTTCCATAATAAAGTTCAGGCCCATCCAAACTCAATGCTTTCTAACACTAGCGGATTCAGGATTTAATTTTGGGGGCTTCAGCCCAAAAGTTTTTTTTTTCCTGTACATAACGGTAATTACATTGAAAAAAAAAATAACCACCTATATGAAATGGTGTTAAAGTGATTTTTGAAGTCCTAATAAATGTAATTACACGAACAATAATACTTTAAGATATAATGTATTCATATTTTTTTCCATATTACATGGTTATACTTCACCTTTTTTTGGGGTGGGAGGGACTTCAGACAGAAGGGCCCCTTTCCGTAGATATGCCTGTGCTTTCTAAGGTTAGATAGTTTACTTCCTCTTCAATCTCTCCTCAGCGTGTGATTGCCTCCGGACCTCTTAATATAGAACTATTTTTGATGTGCTACCAAGGGGTAGTTCCTCTGCATGTCTGTACATGTCATATTACCAATTTACATTTACTTGTATTTTTAATCGACTCAGTGGTAAATGTCAATGAATATGTTTTTTGTTTTTTTAAATTACTTGAACGCCATATGTACGCTCATTTTGGATCTGGAGTGATTCCTTATTGCAGTTTAAAGTTCGTTAAATGTTTTGTTTGTAACATATACTTTTTTGTTACTATGAACATATTTTTATATAAAATAATCATTAAACATGTTTCTATTTGTATCTAGTTCTCAACTAATCCACTTCTTATATGTTTCATAGTGTGGACCGTCGCGGCAAAAGCCCCGAGACGGGTATACACTGGAAGAATGACGCCATTCTCGAAGAGCGATCCTACTTCAGGATTGGAACAGAACCCCCTACCCTTACCATCGACAACGTCGAAGAACGCGACGAAGCGATATACAGATGCAGAGTTGACTTCAAAACTTCTCCAACAAGAAACTACAAAATAAATCTTACTGTTATAGGTAAGTTATAACACAAAGTAATTATTTTTAATGGTGCATTAGAATTTGACCAAATTTTGTAGCATGGTATTTCAGAAAAAATAAATAAAAAATTTGCTGTGAAAACAAAAAAATAAAAATCTAACAAAATGAACATGTAGAATTTCTATCTAGTTTGTCAAAACTCAATAAATTTTAATCTTTTTTTTTTTTTTTGTTCCGATCCCTCTGAAACAGAATACAGCAAATTAGAGATATATCATGGCATTGTAATATTGAAACGATAGATTGATTAACTGAAATTTTTTCTACCTTTCGGTATTTGAAGGTGTGATGCTGCATAAAATGGTTGGTATACTTTCTCATTGCAGGTTCTGTTTGTGATTTAGGAGTTGAGAGGGGATTCCGCTCACTGTAGTTCAGACAAATAATAAAAATAATTATAAATAACAACATACATAAATAAAATGGCAGAATAAAATAATAGGAGTGTGGTGGGGTGTTTTTAGGGATGGGAAAAATTTCAAAAAACAAAACTGTAGGATATTATAGGGTAATTGTAATACAGATACAAAGTTTATAAAATCTATGGTCTGATACTTCCATCTTATAGCTCATCTCTTGCTCCTAGTATAACACTAAATTACATACCCATACCATTAATCCGTAAAGTGTTTGTAATATTATACAACAAACATTTGTTTATCCAGCCAGCATGCACGATAGCAAACAGAACGGATGTCAATTTATATAAGTTTAAAAAAAATTAACATGAACGCTGCCTCATAAAAATAAGCTTATTTTCATGAATCTCATCCTTACAGACATTCTCAGTCTCTATATCCTCTATTTACTGAAATAGAACATTATATGTTTACAATCCCTCCAAGATAAGACCCATGAAATAATTAATAGGAATCACCTAAGAGCATAATAATATTGCTGGATGATCATGTATAATAATTTATGTTTAATTAATTTACATTATAAGTAATTATTTTAAAGTGGCGTCGACTGAAAGGCTACATCTACAAAGCACCATTTCGATACAATGAATTTTCTCTTCATCTATACGAACTGTGTTGCTTTTAATTTATGATTTTTTATTTTCACTTTTATCTGAGTTGAGTAAGCTACATAATTTAAATATGTAAGACAAAAAAAAAAAAAAAAAAAAAAAAAGATGTTAACAGTTTCATTTATTACAAAGATAACCATTATTTTTTTTCAGCCTCTACTCTGGTTCATATTTGTGTAATTAATGTGAATTAATTTACATGAATTGAATCATCTAAGATCGCCAGGAAACAATTATTACTTTCTGGATATAACATTTATTAAGCTTGGCTCATCCTTTTATGTTTTATAGAGGTTTATTTCATTATCAACACCACTAATTTTTAATTTTTTGTAACATTACAACTATTTCTCACGAGTTTATTACCATAAAAGGGTACAAATAAAAGTATTTTACTAGTTACTTTAAATTTCCTTTTATGATTTATTATGCGGAACAGCACGAGGAATGTTATATTTCATAAAATCGTCCTTTTTTTGGACATACTATAGAAGCAGAAAAATAAAAATAATTTTTCCTAGATAACGTGTACTATAAATAACAAGAATTAATTGTTAATAAAATGGTACAGTCCCTACTGAAAATTCATTGACCATAGTTCTATCGGTAACAACCCTCAATAAATGAAGATTATAACCCTCAGATAATGAAGATTATACCTTTATAATAAAAAAACTTCTACAAGGTTCAAGGTTTATCCAAACTTTGTGGAAAAATAAAATAAAAATTTGAGTTCAACAACTTTTTATTTGCAATTGGTTGGGATTATAAAATTTCTTATAACAGGAGATGAGTGAGTGAATGTTTTCACATACCGGTGTTTATTTTGAGGGTTTTAGTATGACGAAGACAACAATGATTTTTCAATTTTCGCATTTCTGATTATTTTTTTTTTGTTTTATCATTGTACAAAATATATAAAAAATATATTGTAGAGATTACATTTTTTTCCTAAAAACCTTTTATGAATAAGTTTCGGAATAACTGTTTGTTGTAAACTTATATTTAACAAGTTATTTGGATGAAAGTTTTAAAATAGCTTTATCACATTGAAAAAGTTCAAGTTCAATAAAAACTTTATGTAAGACGAAACAAAGTATAAGTTTACTTAAACTTCTTTCAAAATAAAAGTTAACTCGTATTTTCGATCCCTGAACTAAACTCATTTTTATAAACTGAAAATTTATATGTCTTTTTATAATATTTAATTACGGCCATACTAAAAAACAAACAAGCTGCCAAAGCCCGAATCGTATTAACGTAAAATAATCCCTGGCCCAGAACCCGAATATTGTCCCATTAATACTAAACAGTGGGAATCCACAGGCTCCTTGATTACGAAGCTTATTCCCAATTAAATGGAATTTATCGGACAGCTTCAGCACTTCGTGGGATCCGTTGAACAACCTCCATTTTGTGGTGGGTAATGGACCTCCTTCTCTTTTACTCATTGGTTTGAAGCAGGGAAACACTTCATCTTTTAGACAAAAATTAGATTTTTTTTCTTTTTGCTTTTCTTTTTTAACGTCTTAGTATATATTAAATTTGCCTTGGAAATCTTAATCCGATTTATAGAACAGAAGCATGGACTTTATAAATTTAAGAATTTTCCTCAACGCTGAAACAGAAGATGCAGACAAGTTTGTACTGTACTAAATGCATTCTACTGTTTGATATGTTGGTATAGAATAATACTGTTAGCGTAGATTTCTTTTTCTGGCTCTCAAGAACGATGAATTAGTAGGGATCAAATGAAAAGCAATTTTATGGAGAAGTGGCAAATGCCAATTTCAAAAGTTAAGACCTTACTACAAATACAATATCAGGCATTCAAAAACTTAAGAGAGTTCAAAACTGAACGATGTATCCAAAAGTCGACGAATCGAGAAAGGATAAATTGTGTTTTAAATATATTGAAGCGGATATCCAGATCTGGTATAGTTTCAGTGAAACTATCGGGATTATGTTTTAATTTCCGAAAATGTATCGTTTTTTTAGATAAATAGTAGTTTTTGTAAAAAACATCTGAAATGCTTTGGTTGCTATGGGGTACATGCTTAGTTTATTAGATAAAAATTAAAATATTGCTATTTATGGTTGTCTTTGACAAAATAAAAATAGATTTAAATGGCAAATGGAGAAGAATGTCTCTTTGAACATTTGGGCACTTCAGATAGTATAGAAAGATACTAAAATAAGCATAAAACTAGAAGAAAGACAAAAGGTTATTATGTTATAAATGGAAAAATCCAAACTACAAAGCCATCGTTAATAGTTAACTTGAGTAGGTTTCGCTAATTCAGACATCATCAGGGCAGAAAAACCAAAATCACTTAAATACAAAAACAAAAAATAACAAGAAGAGATTAGAGAGAGAAGAGAGAAGAGAGAGTATTTTATTTGAAAACCATAAACTTGCATTAATTTCTGGATAGCCTAATATTTAAAGTAATTGACCCCTACAATGTTTTCATGTATTCTTTTCCTTTATTAAATTCATTATTTTTTTCAAGTGGAAGGGGGGTTCATGTTTTTGAATTGCATGACACCCCCTCCCCTCCCTTCATTTATATGAAAGAAAACTAATATAATTCAACGGAAATACATAATATAAGGCCCTTGAAAGTTGTGTGATGCACCGTATTGGATTTTCGTTTTTGAGATGCCTCCTCGCATTATTCAATGAATTCTCATTTTAATATCGATCAGTAATTTGAAACATATTACTCTCAATTGTATCAATAAATGATAGAGATTTGACTTCATGAATTGTTTCAAAGTCTCCAAACGACTCCTACGTAAGAATGACAAAAGGCAAGTTGGGAAGTTGGGCGGAGACGACTGTAAGTGGAGTTTGGATCAGTTGGAGGGGCTCTCGTCCACAACTGACTCAACGTCATCACACTTTAACGAGGCAAGTTCCCTTAATTTACAACTGTTAGGGCATTGGGTTACGTAGGCAGCCCAGCACTTAGTAATGGCCGCTGATGGATGGGGTACCAACATTCAAAGGCGAATGATCCGTGTTACCTAATGGCAAAGTCGTTTTAGCTAAATTTTCTTCTCCAACAGCGGTACTGAAAATTGGTTCGCATTTCATGGGTGAACCAATCGTAGAATCGACTATTTATTTGTATACATATCCATATTTATTTGTATACATATTATTGTACCATATACATTTATATATCCCAATCAGTGTATACAGATACTATCAATTTTAGCCTTTTTTTTTCCTTTAAGTTCAGAACGTGCCACGGGCTCACAGTGGGGCCGATGGCCGATCTAGAAGGACTATAAATCATGTATTTTTCTCAAATAAATATAAATAAGATTTTTATGGTTTAAATTTATTTAATATAACATACATTTATGGTAAAAATAAAAAATATTTTCTGATTTTTTTTAATTAGTGAAAAAAAAATTTCCTATACATGATGACCATAATTTTCGATTGGAAATCACTTATTTGTCACAAATGAATAAAAAAAAAATTATGGTTAAAATTACTTAATATGACATTAATTTATGGTGAAAATATATGTATTTTCTAAAACTTTCAAAAATAGTAAAAAAATATTATTATAAATAATTACCATGATTTTCGATTGGAAATCACTTATTCGGCACAAATGGATAAAAAAAAAAATGGTTAAAATTACTTAATATGACATCAATTTATGGTGAAAATATATGTATTTTCTAAAATAGTATTAAAATATTATTATAAATAATTACCATGATTTTCGTTTGTAAATCATGTATTCGTTACCAATAAATAAAAAATAAGACTTTTATGGTTTAAACTACATAATGTAACATTAATTTATGGCAAAAAATATATGTATTTCCAGAGAAAAAATAACATTAACATAAACAAAAGAGAAACATTGTGTAAAAATTAATTTAATTTATTTCCTCATCCTCAGTATCGACATCCGGAGGCAAGATATTCTCTGACTGAAGTCGGAATTATCAGCGATAATTCAGATAGTGATGAACTAAGTGCTTCTGGTTCTAAAAAGGAAAGTATTTCAAAGTTCGGAGATGTTAAATGTTTTTTTTATTCTTTGTTCGAAAACCGTTAATTATAGGGTCAGAACTAACTAAAAGCATATTAAGAAGGTTCTTGTTTGAGGCTTAGCTGGACTTATTTTGTGTTCTCGATATTTACGTCAATCATTATGTCAATCTTCTATAGCTTCTTCTATTAATTGCTTGATGGGAAAAATCTCTGAACTATGCACTGAAAAATCCATAACTCCATAAAAATGTCAGCCTTAAAATTTTGTTGCGCAACTTGCGACCCCTTCTGGACACCCCTACTATATATTATCCTCTACTTTCCACTCATTAGTTTTCGAAGTAACCAAAAAAATATTATTCGGTATCCTTGTGACCGTATATGAAAATATGCTTCATCTATGACACATTTCTTAAAAAAAAAAAATCATTCGAGCATTTTTTTAAAGCTCATTTATTTTTTATGTAAATAGGGCAACATTGTCTTCCTAACTTTTATAAATTATATTACATAATTCATAACTTTTTAATAATAATTAAAAAAATTAGACTCATATACATAACTATAATAAGGCCTATTTGGACTTACGGAATTGAGCTATGGGGCTCCACTAAACCATCGAATTCCTCTCGTATCCAATCCTTACAATCCAAAATCCTTCGTAAAATCCTCAATGCTCCCTACTTTGTTACAAATAAAACCATCCATAATGACCTTAATGTTTCAGATCTGGCCCACGTTTCTAACCTTGCTTCCTCTTCAAATCCTGATAACCCTCCTAGGCGTCTGAAAAGAAGATGGCCCCGTGATCTCCTAATGTAGACATATCATTAGGGTGCTAACATTGGGTAGTTACTTAGCAAGTGTTTTCACGTCATTATATCCATATGTTCAAATTTACTAGATGTATTTATTTAATACAGTTGTAAATATCATTGAGAAATAAAAAAAAATTGATTCGAAAACTTTAGTTTATGTTTTCTAAAATAATTTTTAAAAAACTGGGCTTAGCGTAAAGCTGCGCAAAATTTGACCTACATCACTTTAAATAATATAAAAAATGCTACAAAATGAAAAAAAAAAAAATGTATCGGGGAGATACCGGGAAGCGTATTTCACAGACCATATAAGCGTTATTTATATATTCTAAGAATTGATTTAAGCCTATTTTTAAATGCATTTCTAACCAAAATCAAACTGGTTGAACCTAAATTATATATAACGGTAATATTAAATATCACTCTGATTTAAAACTGTATAAGGAGTTGGTGATGAGAATCACTGCAAGAGATAGCACATCCGAAACCTTTAACTTTTATCCGAAAGTAAAGACCCAAATTACGGTATGGTCTTCACAGCAATCTTTCTTGCCTCAAAGAACCCTTGGAATTTCCTTGATTTCCAGTGTAAGAAGAGACCAATCTCTTCCGGTCCCTCAGTCTCTGTCCTTAAATCCTTTATCCCTTCGGTTCCATCTGTTAATAAGATTCTTAAGACTGAAAAACTAGCTTGTTATGATGATGAACGTATAACAGAACAATATGATCCCTCTATTCCGGCATAATATACATAATTTAAATAACCATTTAACCATTTAATACATAAATAAAGTTAAAATGTTTTAATTTAATTTAATATTTTAAAACTGATGCTAGTAACATTTTATCACATTATAATCAGTTATTATTGCTCTTTGGTCAATAATATCGATCTCGTGCAATAAATTAAAAATTCCATTATTATAGGGAGATTGGTCTAAATATTTTTATTTACATATTTAAGAAACAAAGTGTAAACAACCGTATTTACACTTACTCTATTCATTCACACTTAGTATTGCTCCAAAAAATGTTCAGCTGTAATACACCATTAAAAACAATTTAGTTACTAGTTCCTTTTGAACTTAATTTACCTGGTTTTTATATTTTAATAATTAATTTGTTTTTAATTTCTTTATTTAATAATTATTTTCTAAACTATTCTAAAGTTGTTTTGAATACTAAAGTCTGGTTAACTATGAGTAAAATAAAGTCTTTAAACTTTGCCAAAAAATGGTTGAATATTTACCGCCTGAACCTCATGAACCATTGAGAACTTCATATATATTGTGTACCTTTATATGGATTGTGTCTGATAGATATATGAAAATTTCAGAGACCAAGGGAATTAAGCTTTTTTTTTAATTCTTGAATTTTTATTGTTTTTTTCTTTACAATTCTACTGTCTCTTCACAAACTGATCATTTTCGAAATTTCTTGATACCATTAAAAGGAAAAGACCTGATGAAATGTATCCACGAACGCAGTTAAGCCAGATTTTCATCCAATCTCAAGATAAGGACGTTCCTTATACCTTACATAAGATAAGGGGAAGAATATTTAAAAAATATATTTCTTTTAATAATTTCTTCTGCTAACTAACTCAGATCCTAAAACAGCATCATTAAACCTAAAAATACACCTCGCCCTAATTGAACACTGGTGTAAGAAATGGAGCTTTAAGATCCATATGTAAACACATAACCTTCACCCTTTGTCATAAATCCTGTCCACCATTTTATTTTAACACCATCTAGCTTCCTTTCTCAGATACAGTTCGGTACCTCGGCTTTCTCTTAGACCGATGACTAACCTGGGAACCCTCATACTAGACTTAAAAAAGACCAACTATACCGACTACTAAACAGAAAATCTAAACTTTCCATTGAAAACAAGTTACTGATCTAAAAGACAATACTGAAACCTATTTGGACTTATGGACTAGAACTGTAGGGAACAGCAAAATTTTTGTAACATCAAGCGCATCCTATCCTTCCAATCAAAAGTCCTTCTAAGAATAGTCGATGCTCCTTTCTATGTAACCAACAAAACCCTACATCATGACCTCAACATCCAATGTGTCCTAGTTCTTATCCTAGAAAAATTCTCCAAATCTCACCAGAACCTTATGTATCATCCAAATCCTCTTGCACAATACCTATCAAGCACCACCCATCCCTATAAACCTCCAAGAAGGTTGAAACGGCAGTGGCCTCGCGATCTTTTGTAAATATGCCTTTGGAGTCTTGGCAATGGCCAGCTTCTCCACTAGACATGAGTGTAAGTGGCTAAAGTGCTCTCGATCATTCTCCTCTGGCTTTAGTACCAGTGAGGCGGTTGAGATAGTAGCGCAGTGTTTTCTCGTGGAGTTCCCTCGCCTGATTGTAAATAGTGTATTAGATGTGCATGTGTTTTTTGCTTAGTTTTAATTTTCTTATTTTTAGGTTGTTTTATTTTATTTATTGCATATAATTTTTGATTATTATTTATTGTTATTTTGTTCTATTTATTTTATATTTTTGTACATATAGTGTGAATGTTATCCTACCTCACTATAACTAGAGTCCATGTGACAGATTGTTGTAATATTCAATAAATAAATATTTAAAAAAATAACTTCTTCTATTCTTTTCTTCTTTTTATCTGATAAGAAATTATTAAAGCTTATCAATTATATAATCTTGAGTTTTCCCTGAATATTAATCTTTATCGGAGAAAGCCTATGCTCTTAAAAAAAAACCCGTGATATATATTATTTAAATTATTATTCATATTTCAAAACATTTTTGTATTTCATAAAAATTCTCATGTCATCAACTTAGATGAAATTTAAGGTAAACGTACTTAACGATAAAAAAAACGGAAAAAAATAGAGAATAAGTTTAAGAAACCGTCAAAAAAAAAAAAAAAGGTTACGATAACACACATATTCAACCTTACGTTTAAGTTCTACTCGATTTCATATTTTCATTCAGTGATTATATTAAAATTCATTTTCAAATCTAGGACTCCACTTGGACAAACGTCTTACTTGGAACCCACATACTAGACTGAAACAACTAGAAATTGCTCGACGTTTCCGACTGCTTCAACACTTACTAGACAAACGCTCTAAACATTCAATTAATTACAAAAGACTCATCTATATGACTTTAATAAGGCCTAGATGGGCATACGGAGTTGAGCTTTGGGGATCCACCAAACCATCGAAACCCTATCGTATCCGATCCTTACAATCCAAAATCTTCCATAAAATCCTTGATGCCCCATATTTTGTCACACATAAAACCCTGCATAAAGACCATGTTCATATGTCGCTGATTTAGCTCAAACCTGATATCCATCCTTTCATGATAAACACCAGTCCTATCCGTATCCACCTGTTTCCAGCCTTGCTATTTTCATAATTCCTGATAATCCTGGCGTCTGAAAAGAAGATGGGGTCGTGATCTTCTTACCAAGAATTATTTTGGGAATGCTACCACCGGGTAGTATCTCAACAGAATCTGTTCATGTCATTATTTATAATTTTCGCATATTTACTGGTTGTATTTATTTAATATAGTTGTAAATTTCAATATTTAAAAATTAAAAAATCATATCTTTTATATACGTATATATCAGTGGTTGAAACTTTTATGGAAATTATTTAAAAAGTTCCATTTTAACAGTTCATGTGAAACTTTTACGGAAAAAGGTTAAAATTAAGGAACTTAGTTTTTATTTAAGTTCTAGATTTACGGTAAAAGTTTAAATTTTATTTCTTTAAGTTCTTAAAAAAAGTGTTCCGTTGAATGAGAAATCAACAGTAATTGGGCTTAGATCAGAATTATAATTTGTTCTAAATTAATTACAGATGATTTTTATGTGTCGTTAGTTTGAGTAGCTAAGAATAAAAATCATTTTTAAAACGACTTTTTAGCGAAATCGGTTAAACTTTTTAATAAAAGTTATTTAAAATAAAAGTTCTGTAAAACCAATACTGGAAATGTTGCAAGGGAAAAAGTTCTGGTTTCAAAAGATTTGAAAAACTATCTATTACAAAATCGGTTCCACTGATAACGAAACTTAAAAAAAATAATTTTTTTTTTTCGTTTCAGGCCTTGGTATATATAAAACTGAAATTAGCGATTTCTAAAATTGTTTCTTGTATTCCAATCTCATGTTCACTCTACACAACTACCAGCAGGTAATTAATTAACAGTTGGCGGTATGAAGCCTGGTGGAGAGAACAGATGAAATGGTCTAGGCTAGTTCCAGATCAAATAGCTTTCACCATTCAATTACTACTTAACCTCAGAAGGACCATACTATACAATGCTGGTATTGTTCAAAGATGTCAAATGTCCAACAATAGATTCATTGTTAGCCCGCAGCTCATTCTAGTTCCTTGTAAATTAAAATAAAAGTCGCTGTGAAATTCATCAAAAATAAAATTTAGCCCATATAATACTCACAATTAATTGGCCTAAATAGTTATGGTATTCATATATCTTTTAGGAGTGTCCAAAGGTTAATAAAATACTGAAGGGGTAAGGGAAAAAAATACTGAAATATGTGCATACCGAATTATTTTTATATGTATATTTTTAATAACTGATAAAAATGTCTGATTTCATTATTTTAATAAACCATCAAAAATAAATATGAACTAAATATATATATATGTATAATATATGTATATATATATAAATATATATATGTGTGTGTGTGTGTGAACTTCACTCATATTTTTATATTCCAGCTTAAATTAGTTATGTTCTGTCTGAAGAAAAATATTGTTCTAGTTAACGCCAAGTAAGTGGATTTTTTGTTATATCCATTTTAGGAGTCAACTTACTTTCGTCATAAAACTTCCTGTTAAAACTACAGTATCCTTTAACAATACCCCACTTATCCCTATTAAACAAATCCGAAACCTAGGATACCACCTGGACAAACGTCTAAATTGGAATCCTCATACCAGACTGAAACCGCTCAACATTTCCGACTTCTTTAGCAATTATTAGACAAACACTCTAAGCTTTAAATTAATTACAAAATACTCATATATATATGACTATAATAAGACCTATTTGAGCTTACGGAGGTGACCTCTTTGGAGCTCCACTAAACTATCGAATTCCTATCGTATCCGATCCTTACTATCCAAAATTCTTCGTAAAATGCCCAGTATTTTGTCACAAATAAAACCATTCATAAAGACCTTATGTTCCATATGTCGCTGATTTAGCCCGAGTAAGATATCTAACCTTTCATGATAAACTTTAAAACCATCCTAATCCTTTCTAACTTTCCTTCCTCCACGATCTCTGATAACCCCGCTAGGCGTATGAAAAAAAGATGGCATCGTGATCTCCTAAGTTAGATACTTTATTAGAATGCTACCAACGTGTAGATTCTCTAAAAGCACCGTCATGCCATGTATTTCTCTATATCACATTGAATGAATATTGATTTGTTTACATGTGTAAATTTCATAAATAATAAAAAAAAAAAATTAATGAAGTTGGTATTACTTTATGATGCAAATTTATTCGAGTTGGCAACGGCCTTTTATATGCGTTAAATATATTTTAATTATGTTGTGTTACTGTCCAATAATAAACTTTAAAAAATATCTTTTTAAAACTTGTAAGTGTTTTTATTTTTATGATTTTAATCAGGGAGATGCACATATTGTCTTTATAGTGGGCGCACAAAAAAAAAATTATAAAGCACTGTATTTAATTTACATTGAATTGCTTTTAAATATAAACAATAAGAAAAAGTTTAAAGCATTTTACTTAATTACATAATTACTTATAATACCAATTCGTAACATAATTACCCTGTTTCTGAGGATCATGTGAGATTTTTAAAAAATAATCATCTTCCTTAGCCCCACCTTCGGAATACGCCTACAGGCGATTCATCCTTAAAAATAAGTGTAACTAAATTAAATTGAATTGAATTATTTTATATTCTTTGTCTTAGATATTATGTGGAGTGTTACTTACTCAATATCTGTATTCGTAATAACACGGTGACCTTAACTTTCATCTTGTATTTTGTATAATAAAGTAAAGAAATTGGAGATTTTAAATAGCAGTTACATTTGGTTAAAATGTCACAACTATGTTTCATCTCACTAATTAATTGAATGTTTTTTTTAAAATATATTATAAGTAAAAACATAATTTAAGATGATAAATTTTAATCAGTTTATAGTATTGAAAAATGGAGTTTGTAATTGTTATTAGTGCACCTCTGTTGAAATAAATCCATAGGAAATTCCCAAAGTGGATGGGATTGAAGTGGTAGTTAAGCACGATGGGATGGAGGTGATTATTGGTTGGGATAAATTCCTGATTAGTGGACGGCTGCACCGCCTGCACCGGATGTTGGCAACACTGATTTAGACTGGCCCAACCGCAGGCAGCAATTTGTGAAGAAATCCCACTTTATAGTCATGGTAGAGCTGGCCGGTGCCATGTTATACAACAGCTTCTTCACCGCAACCTACACATGTGGGAGGACTTCATCACCCCTACCATCCCCAGAGGAATTTTATTGCTAATTATCTATTCCTGGACACAAATTTAAGTGAAAATATATTAAGTGTATCATGCATTAGTTTAAGGCACACTTTAATTATATTTATAGTTTGTTCCATCAGAATCTATTTAATTTGATGGGGCTTACTGTTATGATTATTTATTTAAGGGAAACAATGCATGTTTTAAAACAGAAAAAAACTTTTTTTTTTTATTAACTTAATAACAATCGCACTAATCACGCTCACACACACTCAAATATTTTGTATATAAGCTTAAGACATTGTAGATTTTTGTCGCCTTCTATGTCATTTTTTTCCTACTCCTTCAAATGAGCAGACGGTGTCTTTTCTAGATGTTTAGATTAAGTTGAACCAAACCTATTCTAACCAGAGCGGGAACGTCATGATTCATCCTCTGGATCCGCCATGAAATAGATTTTAACTTGTCCTGGCCGGATTTTGACCGCCACCGTTAGATTCGAGAATGGCAATCGGTGTGACTGCTCAATACACTCGCCCAACATGGCCTATCTCCACCTCAATATTTTCATTTTTTTTATTGGACTATCTCGGGGGGGATTACCCCCTACCTCGAGGTAAAACCAAACCTATTATAACCAGAGTGAGAAGCTCGAAATTTGTTCGTTGGTTCGACAACGAAATAAATCTCAACCCGCCTAGGACGGATTTCAACCAGCATAGCTTGACGCTAGAACCGCTAAAAACCGCCAATGCTCCAATACGCTCGGCCATCTCCACCTCTACCTATCTTGGGCTACTGCTTTCCAGTTTACTGTATGCGGTTCTACTGTAATTTTGTTGATTCTACTTATCCATCTGTTTTTTTAACACCCACAAGGTGTCTATGCCCACCTATCTTAAATTTATCTTCATATTTCTTTCATGTCATGAGATATTGACTGACCAAACTGACCACGCCATTCTATATTGGTCTGGGAATCATGAAGAGGATTAACCAGGGTGCAAGTTAGGACTGGCCGTCGCTGTATATCAGAACTCTTTATCACAGTTTTGTAAACCTTTAATTTGAGATTTTTCGGGATTTTAGTACTCTTAAAGATAGAAGAAAGGTCTGTTTGTGTTTGATATACTCATGTCAGTCGGTCATTTATTGAGGTTAATATTAAGTCAAGGTATTTGAACCTGCCTACCGTCGGGGAAGATTTGCTATAAAAAAAAAATCATGTTAAGATGAATTTTATCTTCCTTTTGTCATGTGTTTTTTTTTTTTATCTTCATGTACTTGTAGGTCGACTTATTCTTTTTCTCTTATCACAGTATTAGCGAGTTTTTTAATATTCTCTAGATTGCTTAAAAGGAGTGGTAAATCATCGCGTACGCTAAGATTTTATATTTCATTCCGTTGTAAACCTCTCCATGTTGTCCTTACTACTTTCTAAAGGTCCAAGTTGAACAACATACGCACGAATCCATGTCGCCGTTTCAAGCCTTTTCTAACTTTATAGATGTTAGATACAAGTACTTCTTTAATCAGTACTTTGCACTTAGTATCAGTTGCACATGCCATCGTCAAACTAGACAAGCTTCAGAGAACACCCAGCTCAATCATGATCATCCAACAACAGTTCCTGTCCATGGGATCACAGGCTGCTTTGAAACCGACAAATAAGTACCGCTCATGGCGCCTTTCTTCTTTATCTGAATTCAGTCAACTATTATATTTCCCTAATACGGATATATCTGGTTAAGCAGGATATTAGTCATTATCTTGAAGACATCCAGAAGGAGTGATATGCCTCTGTTGACTACAATCGTACCCGGAACCCTTCTTTAGGATTGAGCTTTGTTCCAAACCCATCATTTGCTTCTCATTTTTTTGGATTAGTTCTTATTACCTCACTGTTATGTGTTCTCCCTCGTATATATATTGCACTGGAGGAATGCAATCCATTTCTGGAGCCTTTCTTCATTTACACATCCAGAATATCCGATTTTTCAATCCCATGTGCGTCGAGATCCTCAGTGTGGTCCATGCGTTCTCCGTTCATGCACTGCCCTTTATTGAGAAGCTACTGTTGTGTTCCAATGTTCTTTCCAAAACTTTCTTTCCAGGTGGTTAGCATATTTTCTTTTGATGCCGTCAGTTTGTCATCTTCTTCTCGCATTTGTGGCAGCGGACGCCAGGTCGATTTTGTAACACTTCTATATAATGGAATATTAAAAATACATTTTTATTTTATGATTGCGTAAATTTGCTGAAATATCATTAACCTGCAGGTTCCACTTTTAGATTTGTAGTAATTGTGTATTTTCTTTCATTCATAACCTACATTTAGTGGTTATGAAATTTATTTCCACTCATCTAGGATAACAAGAATTCTGATTTGTTTTTTTAATTCTTGTTAACAGTGAAGTATGTTTATGTCAATCCCAAACTTTGTCCCAATACTTTGATGCCACTGCTAACCAATAATCAATTATGTTCGAAATGAAGTCTTGAAAAAAAAGGGGAATTCCAAGAATTTGTTACCCTAGGTAATATTAGTCCACGGATTAGCGTCGTAAAATAGGTCATAATACCTATAAATTGTTTTACCGAAAACGTTTGCCCAATATTATAGCCGAACATTATAGAATCCCATGAAGCGAATATTAAACATGTAAAAATATTATGGATTAATGAGATCTAATTTTTTCATTCAATTTTTGTTATTTCATTGTTAAGTCTAGTTTTATTCATATAATAATATAAAGTAAAAAATTACTCTTCCTGGACCTCAATGAGGAATAGAGACTACGGTGGTGCTCTCTTAGACTGGAAATACTCCTGAGGGAGATAAAGGCACTTGTTTATTCAACAGTTTTTATCTCCTCCCCTCCTTAGCTTAGGCATTTTTATTTAAACCATTTCGAGGCTTTTGTATCTCTTTTTAGACAACTTTCCCTCGGCAGAGCTTTCCCGCAATTTTATTTTTATTTTCTCCGCAGCTACCTCTTGTTATTGCCTCAATTTCATGAAAAATCTAAGAAGATGATTCTCTGAACAATTTTTTAAGGTGTCATTAGCATATATCTCCTTAGTTTTCTGTGGTCCCTTTTAAGCGTATGTATATTTTACTAGAACATGTATGTTTAAAAAAATTAGAAGATGAAAATATCGTTCTAGCAGTTTTTTGCCTATCTTGAAAGGTATTAGACTCACGAAGCATTTTTTCATGTATGGCTCAGACCATAGTGGTTCGCCTAGAAAAGAGATGGTGGATAAATTTATCAGGAGAGGAACCGATAATTCTTAGACACAATTTCTCATATACTGTATCCTATTAAATCGTTTCATTATAAGTGGCTTACTAACATCAAAGCTAAGCGGCATGTGGGAATAAAAATAAGAGATAGATCAAGGAGTCAATATCTCTGAAAATTATATGGAATGAAAAAAATACGGTACACAATGGAGCAAATGATTTAGAAAATTATGTTGTGACATTTTTGAAAGAATTGGGATCTCTACCTGTATGGATATTTTATAAACTCCTTATTACATATGTATCTGGTTTTTAAATTTTTGTGAACCTTAAAATGTGGTCGGCTTCATTAGTTGAAAATTGAGTAATCCATTCTTAAATGTTACTCAAATTACTTTAAATGGTTAGTTTCGATTATTTGTATATTTTTTGTTTCATTGAATTATTTTTTTAAATTTTAATTAGTAAATTTACTAACCATTTTACTATTTGTTATTTCTTTTATATTACTCTTACTTTGTTTAACTCAGCGTATTAATAAATACGCTTATTACAAGAAAGACGTTGTTAAAGTAAACTATTACATACGAGTTTAAAATAGTAACTTTTGTTATTTAATTGATAAATACTTTTACATATTAATATATAAAGTCGCTGAAAGAAAAAATTTAGTTAACAAACTATAATATTCTTTGGTATAGATTTATGAAAATGCAATATATATATTTTTTATATAAATAGGGGCTGTATTTTTCACCACATTTATTTTCATTTCTCCTCCATATTGGCTACGTTTCGGCTATGATGCAGTTTAGTTAATACTGCTCTTTATGCTCAGTCCATAATTGGATTATAATCTCTATGGGATTGGATTGTATAACTAAATGGCATCATAGCCGAAACGTAGCCAATGTGGAGGAGAAATGAAAATGAATGTGGTGAAAAATACAACCTTTCTTTATATAGTAAAATATAATTTCATCTAAAATAACAACATACATGAATATATATTTCTTCTTTTTCCTCCTTAGTTGAAAAAATTCTGGATTATCAATTATGTGGTTGGCAAAGAAAACTTAATTTGTGGCAAGTAATGGGTATATTTGTCACATATTATTACACGCTTCTGGATTGTTTTCCTATCAGCAGAAATTCTTGTTGTATTTTATTACAACTAGTAGGCCCGTGCGAAAAATTCGCACAGCATATTGTTATCAAATGCCAAATTAATAAGAAAAGAAAATAATGCAACATATCAAAAGATTAAGAAATCAAATGTAGATAAATATAATTGACAAAAAAAACCAAAATTAATTTTTTTTTTTTTTTTTTTTTTTTGTTTATTTAGAAATATTACATTCTGTCACATCAAGGACATTTATAATAGTGTTCAGAGAAAGCACACTCACACTCTATTTACAATAAAAAAAAAAAATAATACAGAAACTTAATAATAATAAATACAATAAATAAAATAAAAATAAATACAATAAAATAAAATAAATGTATATAAATAAAAGAACTAACCTAATCATACACACTCGGGCTTGAGTGGAGGATCTGGCCATTGCCAAAACTCCAATAGATGCTTATTTACAAAAGGTCTCTGGGCCACTGCCGCTTCAACCTTCGAGGAGGATTGTAAGGATGGGTGGTGCTGGATAGAGATTGTGCAAGGGGATTTGGATGATAGGTAAGGTTCTGGTGAAATTTGGAGAATTTTTCTGGAATAAGGTCTAGGACAAATGGGATATTAAGGTCATGGTGTAGGATTTTGTTATTTACATAGAACGGAGCATCAACTATTGTTCGAAGGACTTTAGATTGAAAGGATTGAATACGTTTGATGTTAGAAGCTTTTGCTGTACCCCACAGTTCAAGTCCGTATGTCCATATAGGTTTCAGTATTGTCTTGTAGATAAGTAATTTGTTTTCAATAGAAAGTTTGGATTTTCTGTTTAGTAGTCTGTATAGCTGGCCGTATCGTCGGTTGAGTTCTTGTCTTTTGAGTCTAGTATGTGGGTTCCACGTTAGTCTTCGGTCTAAATGAAAGCCAAGATACCGGACTGTGTCTGAGTAAGGAAGCTGGATGGAATTAAAGTGTACTGGTGGACAGGAACTGCGTCGGAGTGTAAAGGTAATGTGTTGGCATTTAGATTCATTAACTTTAATGCGCCAGTTATTACACCAGTGCTCAATCAAGGTGAGGTGGTTTTGGAGATTTAAGGATGCTATGTTGGGATCTGAGTCGGATGATAGAATAGCGGTGTCATCAGCAAAAGTTGCCAGGAAGGTATCGGGATGGACAGGGATATCGGCGGTAAAGAGGATGTAAAGGACGGGACCCAATACGCTACCTTGAGGAACACCTGCCTCAATTGGATAGCAATGCGAAAATTCAGTACCGCAACGAACTCGGAAGGTACGATCTGAGAGGTAGGAACGGAGAACAAGGTACAAGGACTGAGGAAGATAGTTTTTCAGCTTGGAAAGAAGCCCGGCGTGCCATACCCGGTCGAAAGCTTGAGCTATGTCCAGAAATGCACCCGAGCAATATTGCTTGCTTTCCAATGCTGCGGAAATATGATCAACCACTCGGAGTCCTTGTTGGACTGTAGAGTGTTGTGAACGAAATCCGAACTGATGGGAAGGAAGAGTTTGGGATTCTATAAAGGGTAGGATGCGTTTCAGGAGGATCTTTTCAAAGATTTTTGAGAGAATAGGAAGAAGGCTAATTGGTCTGTAGGACGTTGAGGTGTTGGGAGGTTTGCCTGGTTTCGGAAACAGGATAATAGTGGAATGTTTCCACAAAAGAGGAAAGTGGGTGGTTCGTAGGATGCTATTGTATATGTATGTAAGGAATATGACAGCTTTAGGAGGGAGTTGTCTAAGGATCTGAGAGGTAAGGAGGTCGTATCCAGGTGATTTACGGGTAGGTAGTTTTTGTAAAAGGAATTTGACCTCAGAAGGATTAACTGCTTTAGGCGGTAAGGAGAGTGGGATGGGTGAATTAAGGAATTCCTCTACTGCTGACGTGTGGGTGGGATTGGATTCTGGATGAGAGGTGAATGTAAGGGAAAGGTGTTTGGCGAATTCTTCGGCTCTATCTTCGTCAGATGCTGCCCAAGAGCCATCACCTCGACGGAGAGGATGTGATATGTGATGGGGTTTTAGGATATGTTTGGTGGTCTTCCATAGGGAATTGTCATGAGAAGAGAGGGAAGTGAGGTAGGAGTTGAAGGATTGGGATCTGAAGGTGGCCAATTCTATCTTTAGTTTTTTGCAAAAATAATTATAGGATTGGCGATCGGTGGGGTGTCTAGTACGTTGCCATAATAATCTGGCACGGCGTTTGGTATGGATTAGGTCTATGAGGTGTTGAGGTAACTTATTTTTCTTAGGAGTTCTTGAGGAGTGGTTTGGAAAGGAAGCAGTCCAGATTGCTTGTTGGATAGTGGTGGTAAAAAAGTGTACGGTATTGTCAAGGTCATCTGGGGTTTTCAGGGTCATTCTGAGGTCAATTTTATCGGTAAGGATTTGGTGAAAGAGTTTCCAGTTAACTGGGCCTCTGATGAAGGACGGTGGAGAAGACTTAGGAATAGGAGCTAGAGATAATTGGAGTAATAATGGACTATGATCTGAGGATAGTTCGGCAAGAGGGGTAAGGGAATGATTGAGGGGACCTAAGCCACTGTGGATGAAAAAATCAAGGATATCGGGATTGCGGTTAGGATCTGTGGGCCAGTAGGTAGGTGAGTTGGGTGGAAGGAGACTGAAACGTTGGGTATTGAGTGCAGACAGAAATGTTCTGCCACGAGAATTCGTGGTTCTTGAACCCCAAACTTGATGCTTGGCATTTAAGTCTGCACCCAGGATGAAATGATGACCTAAGGAGTTGAGGAGAGAACTGAACTGGACTTTGGATATGGATCTGTTAGGAGGGCAATATGCTGATGCAAGGGTGACTGGAAAGGAGAAGGCTTTGATTACAATAGCGGTTGACTGTAGGAAATCTTGAGTAGGTAATGGGAGTAAGTGATGGGAGAGGGATTGGTGTACGATGACAGCAGTGCCGGCATGTGCTCTGCCATCAGGGTGGTCAGTACGGTATGTTAAATACTGTGGGATTTTTAAATGCTGTTTTATGGTCAGTCGAGTTTCTGTAATTAGGGCTACGTCAATGTTCTTGTCTTGTAGTAAAGCTGTTAGTTCGTCAACGTGATTTCTAACACCATTCGCATTCCAAAGGAGAATGGACATGGGTTTTGGGATGTGGGTCATTAAGGATTTTTCAAAGGAGGGATGAGGTGAGATACGAGATTTGTAAGGAGTGATATGAGTGGAGTGACTAGGGATTTGAAATCGGTTAGGAAAGATGCTAACAAACTAGTGAGATCTGTTGCATTTGAAGGAGAAGGAATATGAGGAATTTGAGGTTGTTGATGATTATGTGTGTTAGGATGAACAGAATATTGAGATTGGGGCTGAGGTAGTTGCTGCGGCAGGACTTCACATGTATTATTGGGGTTCTTACCTCCAAGTAGTTCGGAGTATGATAAATTATTGTTAACAATTCTAGAAGGTTCTCTTCTTGGTCTGGTTGTCTCATCTTGAATCCGGTTCTTCTGGTATCTGGATTTAAGGCTCTTATAGGTTTGGCAGCCTTTGTAGTTGGCCGGGTGTCCCTCCTGGCATAGTGCACACACTGCAGGATCTTGTATTGGTTTGGTGCACTCCACAGATTTGTGCTGTTCACCGCATTTCACGCAACGCGGCAGATGGTGACAATAAGTTTTCGTGTGGCCATACGCCTGGCAATTGTGGCACTGCACAATTTCCTTCTTGGGGTATGGCTTCTCTATCTTCACGATAGTGTAGTACAATCTCTTGATATCATATATTTTTTCAATGCCAGGTGATGGCTCTAGATCCACGAAAAATAAAGGTAGTGGAACTTTATTACTCACTCCTGGCTGCTCCTTATTCTCCTTCAGAACGTTGGTTACCTGACGCACTTTGAAACCAAGCGTCGCTAGTTCTTCTTTTATCACTTCAGTTGGGGTTGAGGAGTGTAAATTTCTTACCACCACTCGTAGCGATCTCTCCTGTTTCAGCTGGTACGTGTGGAAATTTGCATTCGTTTCTGACAGGTACTTCACAATTTTTCGGTAGGCTTCTGCAGTATCAGGTGTTATTTTTGTGTCGTTAGTCCTGTTGAGGCAATAATAACTGCCGGAGCAGATTTCGTTTAGCTGTGTACACAGTAGTTGAAAATTTTTGATGTTTTTAACAAATATCGGAGGAGGCCTTGGTTCCCTGGGTACTGCTGCTGACTCCATTACTTCTCTGTCATTATGAAGCACTTGGAACGGGTTTGGAGTGAAGAAAGGAGATTCTTCAACCATTTCTTGCGAAGAGGTACCTGGTTGAGGCTGAGGTTCTGTATCTGAAGTTTTCACTGTGGTTATTGGAGCTATTTCTCGCAGGCAGCGACGAGTTCTTTGTTTCACTGGTGAATCACGAGGGGTACTAACTCCGTCTGACCGAGTCCTCTTAGTGGGCACCTTACTGGACATCACTGGCTGACAATGCCGCATATCATAAGAGAAGAAAAAAAAAAATTAAAAAAAAAAAAAAAAAAAAAAAAATTAAAAAAAAAATGTAGCAAACTGTAAATAACAACTGCTCTGGTGTACAGTTCAACTATATTCAGTAAATAATCAAAGAGATTCCGCTGAAAAAAATAGGCAACAACTGAGAGAAGATTTCAGAACACGTCCTTCGCATCAGCTGATCCACTGCCTTCTCCATGTAATGGGTATATTTGTCACATATTATTACACGCTTCTGGATTGTTTTCCTATCAGCAGAAATTCTTGTTGTATTTTATTACAACTAGTAGGCCCGTGCGAAAAATTCGCACAGCATATTGTTATCAAATGCCAAATTAATAAGAAAAGAAAATAATGCAACATATCAAAAGATTAAGAAATCAAATGTAGATAAATATAATTGACAAAAAAAACAAAAATTAATTTAAATCTTCATTTTTGTTTGGAACCAACATGTTTACAAATTTAAGTAAGCTGTATATTTGCTAAAAATTGTCCTATTTCGATTTTTTTTTCTTTTTGTAGGGAATTTAGTAATCTTTTATATAATCATGGGCATAACCAAGGGAAAAGTGTGTAATTTTTCAATTATTCCCAAATAAAGTTTGTTTTCTTTCATAACTTGTTTGCCTGAATTTTCGGGGTGATTGGACTATTTTGCGCGCCTGAAGGAGAAGGAAGCCTTCGAAATTGGTGGCTCAATCTTGAGATTTCGTGAAAAATTAACGATGATATAGCTTACCGATCAAAAACCCCATCGATAAATAATATAAACACCTTCTCTATCGATCCTAGAGACCTCAAGTCGACGATAAGTGAGACATGTATTCAATGACAGTACTAAAATTAATGTAAGGTTGTGTAGATGCGAACCCTAGGCCTTGCGTTATCTCGAAAATAGTACGTTTTGGGGCTTTAAAACGCAGAATCCAATAATTCCAGAGGGACTATCCGGGTCTTGCTGTACGCATCAAAATCTTCAAGATCCAATCTCTCCGTATCGATCTACAGACCTACCACCGTTCCAGTATTGAAGCCTAGCAAAATCTTTCTATTGACTTTATTAATTTTAGAAAGAAAAACAAATGTGAAGAATACAATTCACTAACCCCCCGTGAAATTCTGTATACTACGGTACCCCATACATGGCACTTGAGCATGACAGGAGCTTATATTTGGTACAAAACCGATTTCGAGCCTTACTGTAATAATGTATGTGGGGACGGGGATTCAGTTTCTTTCTAATTTAATCTATAAATTTCTAATAATACTTGTATTCTAGAAACTAAAATTAATAAAATACCAGAAGAACTTCTGATCATGTTAAAACAATCCCGAAATTAGTGTTGCCCAAAATAGGTTTGCAAGTACCAAGACCAGAACTGGTAAAAAAAATCGATGTTTTTAATAAAAAATTAAGGCTTAATAGTTACTAATACTCGACAATCTTAGTTACTATATGTAAATAATTGGTATAACAAATATAGTTTTCATTTAATTCCTTTAATTTTTCATTCAGGCTTAGTTAGGTTTCTCCTATCCAAATGATTACAGTACTGTAAGACTGTTGCGAGATTCTTGTGCAAGACCAAGACCATGACCAAACTGAGTTTGCAAGACCAAGACTCGTCTGGGTCTCGCATTTGGGCAACACTACCCGAAACGTTAACGCGTAATAGTATGTGACAAGTATACCAATTATTTGCCACAAAGGAAGTTTTGCTTATCTAACCTCATTAGTAATATATATATAATAAATTGACCTTGTGCTCAGTGATTAATTTTTATAGTAAATCATGTCCAGAAATCATGAATAAGTAATGATATGCCAAGGTTGTTGATCACAAGAAGTAACCGTCATGCCCATATTTTAGTCGAAAGTAGTGAATATCCTCGGCCTTTGGAAAACGGGTTGAGGAACCGGCAGTTGAGGTAAGGGCTGCCTCCTGTTTAGTATTCGCCCAACATGGCCTACGTCATTATTATAGAGCAATATCTAACACATAAGGGACTGGATGACAAACGCCCCATATTGCCAGCAGCATAACTGATGCTCCCTCCGATTTCCATCACCTCCCCACGCCTAAATGGTTCACCTTCCCAACTGACCGTGTCCTTAACGGAATCTTAAAGCCTATTTTTTTTTTTTTTTTCTTTTATGAACGATCAAGAAAAACAAAAACTAGATTTATATCAGATTATATAGAAGCGGAAACAGTCAATGGGCCAAAAACGAATCGTCAGGTAAACAGCTCAAACCATTATAACATATTACAATTATTAACCTTAATGGCGTTCTAGTAATAATTTAATACATGAATAAAACTTGGGCGTTGAAAATCGACTTTATTCGGAAATAACGAAATACCCTGGACCAATACCGATCTGTAAGTCAGAGGAAAATAGTTTGATACTAATTTATTTATTTGATGTTTTGTTGCCTCTACACTGTAGGGCCATTGGCAACCGGTACTAATTTAATCACATCTAAAGTTGTCATAAATTATATACAGTTGGCCCCCGCTTAACAGGCTCTCCGGATTAGCCGGTGGTAAAAAAGGAAAACGGATAATTAATGAGGATAATTAATTAATAAATTAAGGAATATACTTGTTTCAGATAGCTAAATTATCGAACAAATGATATAGCTGCTTTTATTACAGCCAATCTTGACCTGTGGACTTATATCTTTTTTATTAATCTTATTTTATTGAGAAAAATACATTTTTCCTCAATCGAGGGCGTTGAGTATTTGCGATGTGACAAACTCATTCATACAATACAATTACAAAAATAATTGAAATTACAACAAAAATAAGAAAAGAAAGCTTAGTAAACAGATGAAATAAATATATGATACAACACAAATTTAAAAAATAAAGAAATAAGAATAAAGAAATAAAACATTCATGCTTATTTACAATATTTACAGTCAGCCGAGGGAGTTCCAAATCGGGCATTTCCCCTACTTGTGGAAGATAAGACAAGATTTTAAGAGATCCCAGCGCTTCTCTCTCAGCAGCATCACTGAGATGGGGATCCAGTGGAGACTGAGAAAGGGCATTAAAGCCACATACACTCATGACTTCAGTGGAGAAGCTGGCCATTGCCAGGACTTCAATGACGTATTTACAAAAGATCTTGAGACCACTGCCTTTTTAACCTTCGAGGAGGATTGTAGGGATGGCTGGAGCTGGATAAGGATTGTGCTGAGGGATTAGGATGATGGATTAGGTTTTGATGAAAATTTGAGAAACGGGATGGAATAACGTCAAGGACATAAGGGATGTTAAGATCCTGATGTAGAGTTTTGTTTGTAACATAATAGGGAGCATTTACTATTGTACGAAGGTGTTTAGACTGGAAGGATTGGATGCGTTTGATGTTCGAAAATTTGGTTGTCCCCCACAGTTCAAGTTCTTAGGTCCAGATGGTTTCAGTATGGTCTTGTATATTAATAGTTTGTTTCCAATTGAGAGCTTGGATTTTCTGTTAAGTAGTCTGTATAACTGGAAAAATCGTCGGTCAAATTCTTGTCTTTTAAGTCTGGTATGTGGGTTCTATCTTAGTCTTTTGTCTAAAAGGAATCCAAGATACCGAACTGTGTCTGAGATGGGAAGAGGTACTGAGTTGAAAAGGATAGGTGGACAGGATCTGCGTCGGAGGGTAAAGGTAACATGCTTGCATTTGGATTCATTGATTTTGATGCGCCATTTGTGAACTATATTAACAAAGAGAAAATTAAAAGAGTAACAAATACCAAAAATCTAGCTATAGGGTGAAAGAAGAGGGATTATGTATTTTAAGTTTTTCAATAGCCTAGACAGCACTTGAAAATTTTATTGTAATTGATGAAAACACTTAGGTTTGGTTGAGGAAAATATAAGTAATTAACGAACTTTGTGACGACTACTAAATAGCGAACAATCGTCTATACACTAAAATTATATCTTATGTTCAAGAAAATTTACAATATGCTGGTCTAATCAATTTAAATACATCTTAAGTTAATATGCCTTCAAGCTATAAATAATTTTTGCCGAACATTAGTTTTTCTGTAAAACACTGCAATAGCAGGCTACGATTTCACTTTAAGCAATCACATATTGATTCTGGACGAATAAGTGAGGTAGTAATGTGATTTCAAAAGTTTTTAAAGTTGAAGTAGAAAGTTAATCTATAAGATGTCTATTCTTTAAAAAAAAAAATAAATTGTTTATCAATTTTATAAAAGCAGTATCATGATTTTGTGAGATGGAAGGTTGAGAGTGTTATTTCGTGCTACCAAAAACCAAAATCTCATTCTATGAAATTATTTGTTAACAACTAATTATTTTGAAAATTCGAATTAATTAAATATTTACTAACTTAAAAACTATATGATGATGATAACAACACGACGTAATTCCTCATTTTAATCCGAAATAAATAGAATTTGAAGAAACATTTTTTTTAATTTAATTTTTCCTTTATTTATATATTTTTCTAACTTCAAATTATGTCTAAGGGAAAGATTTTAAATAACATCCAAAGATATATTAAATTATATATTATATATAAAAAATATAGGATAGAATTTTGATTTTTAATACGAATAAATAAAACCTAACCATTTTTTTTTAAAACAATTAATTGATGTTTTTAGGGCTCACTCAAACAAACAAAAAGATACATTTATTTATATAATACATATCAATATACTTAAAATTATATATTTGTTTAATTTAGGGTCAATAATATTTTCATTTCAAATAGACGCTCGTTCAAAAATAAATTAATAAGTTTAATTCAATTTACAAGATTAAATTAAGCTTAAATTACAGATAAAGCTGGAATCTGTTTTAATGTGTTTTTAAGATTCTAGTCTTAGTAAAAAATATATGTATTAAAACATATATAAACATATGTAAAATATATATAGACCTGCGGTCGGCTGCGATAAGAAGGTCTCCACCAACGAAAGTTTTTTTTTCTATTTATTTTAGTACTTTTTCAAAATAATATTGTGGACTTGAAAATACGAATAAGTGATTCATTTTTTCACACAGTGTTTCGTTTGGGATATCTGTTCATTTAATAAAAATAATGTCGAACAATTTTTGTTGTCAATCAAACATTATTACATGATCTGATTTGAAAGGCTTGTACACGTTAAAAATCCATATTATACCGATTGAATTAGTGAAATATCTTAGGCAGCTAATCTATTTATAGTTATTTATTAACTTATTCATTGAAAAATATTGCAATATGTCTCAAGGACATTTATAATAGTGTTCAGAGATCACATTCACACTCTATGCACAATAAATAAAATAAATTATACAGAAAAATAATATATGTACAATAAAATAACCTTAAAATAAACAAATAAAATGAACACATACATACCTATATACAATATTTACAATTTGGCGGGTGAAGTCCAAACCAGACTTGGAGGAAAATCAGGCCATTGGCAGAACTCCAATATTTACAAACTATAAATAGGGGTCACTGCCGTTTTAACCTTCTTGGAGGATTATAGGGATGGGTGGTGCAGGATAGGGATTGTGCAAACTGATTTGGATGATGGGTAAGGTTCTGGTGAAATTTGGAGAATTTTGCTGGGATAAGGTGTAGGACAAATGGGATATTAAGGTCATGGTGTAGGGTTTTGTTGGTTACATAGAAAGGAAAATCGACTATTGTTCGAAGGACTTTGGATTGGAAGGATTGGATGCGTTTGATGTTAGAAAATTTTACTGTTCCCCACAGGTCAAGTCCGTAAGTACAAGTAGGTTTCAGTATTGTCTTGTAGATAAGTATTTTATATTCAATAGAGAGTTTAGATTTTATATTTAGTAGTCTATATAGTTAACCGTATCGTCGGTTAAGTTCTTGTCTTTTGAGTCTAGTATGAGGGTTCCACGTTAGTCGTCTGTCTAAGAGAAACCCAAGGTACCGGACTGTATCTGAGAAAGGAAGCTAGATGGAATTAAAATGTACTGGTGGATAGGAACTGCGTCGGAGCGTGAAGGTGATGTATTGGCATTTGGATTCGTTTACTTTAATACGCCATTTATTACACCAGTGCTCAATCAGGAAGAGGTGTCTTTGAAGGTTTAATGATGCTATATCAGGATCTGAGTCGGATGATAGAATGGCGGTGTCATCAGCAAAAGTTGCCAGGAAGGTATTGGGATGGACAGAGATATCGGCGGTAAAAAGGATGTAAAGGACGGGACCCAATACTCCAACTTAAGGAACACCAGCCTCAACTTGTTTTTCATGGGAGTTCTTGAGGAGTGGTTTGGAGAGGAAGCAGTCCAGATTGCTTGTTGGATAGTGTTGGTAAAAAAATGTAGGGAATTGTCAAGGTCATCTGGGGTTTTCAGGGTTATTCTAAGGTCAATTTTATCAAAAAGTATTTGGTGAAAGAGTTTCCAGTTAACTGGGCCTCTAATGAAGGACGGTGGAGAAGACTTAGGAATAGGAATTAGAGATAATTGGAGTAATTATGGACTATGATCTGAGGATAGTTCCGCAAGAAGGGTAAGGGAATGATTGAGGGAACCTAAGCCACTGTGGATGAATAAATCAAGGATATCGGGATTGCGGTTAGGATCTGTGGGCCAGTAGGTAGGTGAGTTAGGAGGAAAGATACTGAAACGTTGGGAATTGAGTTCAGATAACAAGGTTCTGCCTCGAGAATTCGTGGTTCTAGAACCCCATTTATGATGTTTGGCGTTTAAATCTCCGCCCAGGATGAAGTAATTTCTTAAGGAGTTGAGAAGAGATCTGAACTAGATATTGGATATGGATCTGTTAGGAGGGCAACATGCTGATGGTTTGGTGACGGGCCACCACAAATGCCAGTCTCTAGTTTCTTCATTAGTACAGGTGAGGAGGAACCAACCCACCTGATAGCCAGATTTTTTTAAACTCAGAGTTCTTCTGGTGTGTGGCTCATTGCACCTAAGGTCGATTTCGACTATGAGGAGCCTGCGTATGAGTTGCGCCTCGTCTTGTCGGATAGGCTCACCCTCCTGGCTCCCCATTATAACCACATGCTGAAATACTATATCAACCTGGTTGATTTTTAGGTTCCTCTGATATCCCAATTTCTCAGGAGAACTGTAAATTTTATACAGGTATTCGAGATCAGAAGATACATCCTCCTCTATATAGTGTGATCTTTCTTTCAACCCTCGGTTAGCCGATTGCCTTCTATCCAACTTACACACACGAGCTAGATGGCCTATTTTCTGACAATTATTGCAGGTATATTCCCTAAAACGGCATTTGCCAGGGTCAAGACCCACTTTACCACAAATGCTACATTAGTTTGGATAGCTTTTATTAGTTTGTCCCCTAGAGACTGATGGTCTTTCTTTTTCTCTACAAACAAAGTGCACAGGTTCCTTTTTAACCGCTATATCTTAATCATACGGCCTAAATGTAGCCTCTTTTGCAGTAGGTATTTCTATCGCCCTGAGCAGTGAAACATTCGCAGGACTTTCTTCGAACAGCCGATCCCTTATCGGTTTTTTATTCATACCTATAATTAATTTATCTAACATAACAAAATCAAGATAATTGTTGAAAGCACAATGGGAAGCCAGGTACTGAATGCGGGCTACCATTCATTTATTGATTCAGTATCTTCCATAGCTGCATTGTGGGATCTATAACGGGCTCAAAAAAGTGATTCAGACGGGACAAAATATTCATCAAATAATTTTAAAAGTTCTGAAAAGGTTAAACCTTTTGGTTTCTTGGGAACACTTAATGTTAGCTTAAAAGCTTCATCATCTAACGAATTAAGAAATAAATCGCGCCTTTGTGTTCCGTTTTGGATACTGTTTGCATCGAAAAAGCTTTCCATCCGTGGCTTATACATAGTCCAGTCCATATTCATGGGAAATTCTGTGAGTACCCCTATGATCGGCAACATAACCATCTCTGTGGGCTTTACTGACGATTTATCAGGAGGTGACATAATAGTAAATAGTGTACACTTACTTTCAGGATTAATCCTCGTCACCAATGTAATGTATCAATGAATTCACTGTAAATCAAACATAGACAATTTCCATTTATTGTTGCTGATTATATTTTTTTATTTATTGCTGATTATACTTGGTTTCAATCTTTCCTCTCACAACGTACCCAACCCAAGCAGTCTCCATACCCAACCAACCACTATCTGCCTTCCTTTCTTTATCCTCTGGAGTTGCCCAGTGTTCAAGCATATCTCCTCTCCTTTTCAGCTCCTACATTAACGACCTACCTAAATCAATTCTCCATTGTTCCCATCACCTTTATGCAGACGATTCACAGATCTACCTATCATTTTCCCCTCCTGAGTTACTGGAGGCATTTGCCAAGATCCAAGAAGACCTAGATCGAATCAGTGCCTGGGCAAATGTAAATGGATTAAGGTTAAATGCCGCCAAAACTCAGGCCATAGTCATTGCTTCCAAGCCCCTTCTTAGATCCCATCCAGACTTTCCCATCCTTCACCTTAATGACCAGCCAATCTCCTTCTACTCCTCTGTTAAAAATTTAGGATTTTTCATTTATCAAAACCTCCTTTGGAATCACCATATTTCTCATATCTCTCGACGGACAATTTCCACCCTCAAACTATTCCATCGCTTCCGCCATCTCCTACCTCAACATACGCGTAGACTCCTAGTTTCCTCTCTCATTTTCCCCCACTTTGACTATAGCTGTGTGGTGTATGATGGCCTCTCTGTGGAGTTCCGTGATAGACTGAAAAGACTAATGAACAGCTGCGTAAGATTTGTGATCGGGGCCCCAAGATACTCCCATGTTTCTCACCACTACGCTGAGTTAAAGTGGCTTTTCCCCTCCTTCCGAAGACAATATTTCCTAGGTACGTTCCTCTACCAAATCATCAACAGCCATCGTCCTTCTTACGCCTACAACCTTCTCCAGTTCAAATCCTCAGTCCATTCCCTGTCCACAAGATCTCGACCTTCTAACCTTTACATGCCTTCTCACAGATCTGCCTCATTCCAAAACTCCTTTGTTGTTCGCTCTGTCAATTTCTGGAATTCCCTCCCTATCAAAATTCGACATTCCCCATCCATATCCAAATTCAAAACCCTCCTATTCCAATTCCTATCCCAAGAACAGTCAGATAGTTGCTAACCATTCGAGCTGATTTTAATAGAGAATTTGATACATACAAATTCATTGATTGATTAATTGATACATTTTTAATTTTAATTCTTTATTATTTTCTCAAAAGTGTATACGAGTCTATCAGTGCAAATAGCTTTAAGTGCCTTGTCATAGTATTAATTGTTTTGTATATAGTTTCGTTTTTTGTATATAGAATGTTTACCTTATATTTTTTTTACATTATTTCTTTTTTCGATTGATTTTATTTTGGCCAGATCTGATCTTTTAATTTTGTTCTATTTTGTTATTCTCAAGGGACTGTGTCCCAGAATAAAATTATTTTTCTATCTATCTATCTATATTTGTGTTCCTAATCACTCAAAAAAAATATGAACCATTACCAAAAAGATTGAATACTAAATCGATACAACATCGATTTAGTATTTAACCCTTTAACAAAAGGTTAATATACTACACCTTTATTCACCAAAGATGTTTTTTTAGTGAATATTATATTTTAATTATGCCATTGGATTATTTTCAACAGATAACATTTCAAATTGGTAACATTTTAATGTTTAAAAAAAATATTATTATGTTTCAGTTCCACCTCAGAGACCAAAAATATTCGATGAAGGCGGGCGGGAATTAACATCAGTTGCAGGTCCCTATGAAGAAGGTTCAGAAATGAAACTTACTTGTGTTGTTTCTGGAGGTAATATATATGTAATAATATAATATTGATTTATTACGAATATTTACTTATCTTTATCCACTAAAATTGAATTTAAGGTATATAAAGACATGCCATTTATTGCTAGAGTACAGACATACTGAGGTATTAATAAATGACATACTAAAATGAAAACTTTTATCTTGTTGGTGGTCATCTGTTATATTCAATATATAATATAAGGAAAGAAAATAACAATCACCTTCACACTGCTTTCCATTTTATATTGCCTAACATTTTGGTTTAAACTACCCATTATCAAAGGCATTGCAATTTAACAACATTCAAAATGAATCATATATAATTAGTCTGTCAGCATCATAATTTACTTATTAATTCATATTATTATATTTATAATTGATAAGATTGGGTGGGGTGTTCAGTAAAAAAAAGTAAAAATAAATAAATTATATTTTATTTTTACTTTTTTTTTTTGTAACTGAACACTCAAACCAATCCACTCTTCAATTATTCACTACAGTCAACCATCAATCTACAATTATAATATTTATACTACTTTAGTAAATCATATATTTTACTATATATTTTTCTTTTATGCTAATACATTAATCCATTGCACTGTTTTTTTATTAATATCATATCTTATTGTAAAGCAATATGTTTAATTTAATTTTCTCAGTCCATGGGAGACATGTCCAACCATTTTCATGTTACTCATTTTTTCAAATATTTAAAAATTTTATAATTCATGCTATACCTAAGAGAACTGACTCCTCTTGCTCGGAAAAAAACCCTTTACAGCCAAAAATGTGAGCAAAGACATTTAAAAATAGTTAATCTCCTCTTAGCACATCAAGAGACAATTCCAAGTTATCTGTGCCTATCATCGTTGACTTTGTTATCAGATCACTTATGGATACTACAATTGGCACGATGGTAATGCATTTCAAATAATGTGCTATCAAAATAATGCTATTCATTTTATCCAATCACTAGTTATCGTTTTGATTTTGGGTTGTTATTTTTATGCATGTTTCATGTTAAGTTAAAAGAGTTACCTTAGAATTATAAAAACTGCTAAGCATAACTATATTTTCAACAGAAATCTATATTTGCTTACATGCATAAAGCTCAATAAATATATATATTTTTTAATCTTAATAGTTTTGGTTATGTGATTATATACTTTATTAATACAAAAGTAATCTGAATAAACTGAAATTATTGCTTTTAAATATTCTTAAAATTTTAAAATTTTTAGCATCTTAAATCTCCAGAACTATCTTATTAGACTTTCAGTTCCAAAGTCAGTAAAGTCCATCTTCCAATATTTAATTTTTTGGTTTTGGTTTTATTGATATGTATTTTTGGATTTGAATTCAAAAAATGGATTAGGCTGATTTTGGAAATGGATGCTGTTCATATGAAGTATTGAGTCATTTTTTTTTCTTCACTCATTACCAAATTTGTATTTAAAAATACTGAATTGTCCAAAATCCTTGTTTCAGGACGTCCTGAACCTTGGGTAAGGTGGTGGAGAGATGAAACCTTGGTAGATTCGTCTGATACTATTGCAGGATATCCAAATGTGAAGAAAAATCAACTTGTGATCAGCAGATTATCGCGAGAACATTTAAATTCTGTTTTCACATGCCAAGCATCTAATAACAATATTAGTCAGCCAGTTTCAACTAGTCTTACAGTTGAAATTCATTGTAAGTTTTAAATTTACTGGTTTAATATACACTATAACTTTTTCAGCTATATATGAAAAATGGGCATAGAACTTGAATTATTTTATTTAGTGGCTTAGTAATGTTCCATCGAAATTATTTCTATGACAGGCTGCCTAATGGTCAGACATTGATTTCTTCATTAGGTTTCCCATATAAGTTTGGTTTTATTGATCGAATATCTATGTATTTTTTATTAAATCAGAATGATCTTATTCCATTCAATAGGTAGACATTAAGAATAAAATTAATATGGGTACAAGCTAGGTTGTAACAGAATCAGAAATAAATCTAATACATTCAGAACAATTGATATTTAGTTTCTTCCTCCCATACACATCAATCAATTTGGTTTACACTTATAAGACTGCATAGTTATTATTTGATAAATGATTACTAGATGAATATTTACCGTCTCCTTGCTCCAAGGAAATATTTTTTCTTTTAATTTTATTTTTGAATGGTATATAGTTATTTATATGAATATTTCCTGTTTGGAAATTTTATCTTACAAAACATCCCTTCCTCTGCCCTCCATTACTGAATTTTATCTTC
The DNA here is from genome assembly GCA_928085145.1 of Nezara viridula. Lineage (NCBI taxonomy): Eukaryota > Metazoa > Arthropoda > Insecta > Hemiptera > Pentatomidae > Nezara > Nezara viridula. Next base: position 42,145,834 of record OV725078.1, read on the forward strand.
TTTCTATAAATTGATCTTTATATGAATAAAGAAATAATATTTTGTAAAATTATTTCCTAATTCCTTTTTTATGGGTTCCATCTGTAATCTCTTTGAACTGTAGATCCTAGACCACAAACCTTCTGTAAATTCTTTTTCATAGAAAAGCTTCCTTCAAAAAATACTTTTGTCACCCATTCTATCTAGTTTTGGAATACCTTAGCGACATCCATGCATAAACCCACATCTTTAACTTCATTTAAAGACCAATTATTTTCTCATCTTCTCAACAATCAATGTTCTGAATATATGTAAGAATAATATTTTGTTATTTTGGTTTAACCTACTTATTATTTTACTGTTATCATTGAAGTTAACTACAAGTGAAAATTACAAAACATAACAAATTTTAGTAATCTATTACTCATTATTTTCATTCATTTTTGCTTGCCCTTATTATTTATTTTATAATTTAATTATTTAGTAATTATTGATTTTATGCCAAACAAATTAAACTGTAAATGTATGTTTCCATAATTCTTAGGGGATTAGGTGTCTCAGAATAAAATTGACTTTTTTCTTTCTTAAAGTAACATTATATTTTGTTAATAAACTTTGTTTTTACACTAAAACGATTAATATTTTCAATTAGTCCTTAATTTAAACACATACATATTCTTTATTTAGTACATTGTTACTTTATTTTAAAGCATAAATACAAATTGTTTCAGTTAAACCAATGAATGTATCAATCATCACAGAAATGCAACCAATGTCAGCCAACAGGAAATACAAAATTGTTTGCGTCAGTATTGGTTCCAGACCTCCAGCTAAAATTTCTTGGTGGCGTGATAATGAACTACTAACTTCTGTATCTGAAAAGGTTTAACAAGTTTTTACTCTGTTTATTTAATTATCATTTTCATTTATAATGGTTGTAATGATTATAAACGTATTTTATGATATTAGTAGGTGTTATGCTCTATAAGATTAATTTAATATTATTAAAGGGGAGTAGACAAGTAATATTTCGATGTAAATTAAGGAATTATATATTTGCCTTCCATTCCCAAACTAGGCATTTTTAAAAATAAACAAACAATAAATAAACAATATCAATTTTTTTTATCATTTCATATGGCCTAATCACTTTTATATCAGCTTAAATGTAATCTACTAATCATATTTCAATTCAAATTATATCTTCTATACCATATTGTATATTTAATGTATATCGTAACTAATTAACATATGTACCTATCCCAAATTAAAAAAGTTATTAGACATTAAATATGAGGATATTGACATATGTACTAATTAACATATGTACCTATCCCAAATTAAAAAAGTTATTAGACATTAAATATGAGGATATTGACATATTTAATCAATATATAAATACAAAATGAAACAAAATCTGATATTGTTGATACTCATAAATGCTGTATTCTCTCGATTTTTATGAATTTAAATTGAAAAATTTAACTCATAAATTATTCTTGTTTTATATAAGAAGGCAATAACATTTTTTTTTTTGTCCAAGCAGTAATTATAAAATTTATATCACAGAACTTGATGATAAAAATTTCAAACCCGAGTGTTTTCAATAAAAACACATTTTTAAGGTCCCCTGAGTCTAAATACTCAAGTTACCTAAACTGGTATGTATGTGTTTGTGAACAGCATATCTCAAAAACAAAGAAGTTGGGTAGTAAGTGAATGTTTTGTGATGTACCACACAAATCAGATATTTTTTGCTTCTTTTTAAGATAATAATATAAAATATTACAAACATTTCATTATCTGAGCAATTAAATTATCTGTAAATATTTTTTTGAAGTATTTTATTTTAATAAATATTTCATTAAATCTAATATCTCATTATATTTCTCGTTTGAAATTATAATATTAAAGATTTACATAAAATACAAGTCGTAGAGGAATGATTACACTAGTCGAAATAATGATTTACAACTTAATAGGAGGAATTAAGGTTATCGGACTAGAATTTTGGATTTTAGTTTGAAAATATATTTAAGTTTTAACTTAGTTAAATTAAAATAAAAACTTTGTTGTAACTGTTATATTTCAAATTATCCTTCAAATTTTTATTAGCTAAACCTTAAAATACAAATTGTTTTTCCAAATATTCAATAAAAATTAATCAATTTTTAACAATGCTTATTTATCTAGAATATAATACATTAGTCACAATATTAAAAAAACACCATGCTCCAAACAAAAATGAGATTATACCACTCATTTATTGTAAGCACGGTATTATATGCTTCAGAAACCTGGATGATCTCAACAAACTCAGCAAGAAAACTATTATCAATGGAAATGGATTTTTGGAGATGAAGTTCTAGAATACCAAGACTTCATAATGCCAATAGAGAAAAAGTGAAATAACCTCTCAACATCCTATACTCCATTGATAAAAAAAGCTGAATTGGTTTGGACACTTTATGAGAATGAATAATAACCGATGACCTAAGAAGGTACTTACAGAATGTACCAATTGAAAGAAAGAAGAGACCAGAAAAGCGATGGATTGAAAGTATCCATGAGGCAAAAACATGTAGAGGACTCTGAGATGAAGATTGACATATTAAAAAGAAATGGTGGCAAGGACTATTAGGTTACGACATATGACATTAAAGTGTATTGGAATAAAGTTGTTTGTGTTCATAAAATATTAAAGAATCGCTTAAAAGTCAAAATATAGTATATTATTAGTGATAAATATAACAAAAAACAAATTAGAAAACTAGATATAATATATAGGTGTCTAAACCTAGTCAAGACAATTTGATTTAATTAATGGTAAATTTTGTACAGTATTAGGTCTTAAATTATAACTTTAAAAGAATTGTAAATTATTTTAAAGAGTCAACAAATTTTGACTCATTTCTAACAGACTAGATTAATATTTATTTAAAAAATTCAAATAAAAATAAAGTTTTGAATAAATTATTGATTATTAATATAATGTGAATTAAAACTTAACTAATACAAAAACAATTGTTTATAGTAAGAAAAATATTCAATATTAGGTTTTTTTTCCTTTTTTTTGGTGCATCAGGTATTTAAAGTATTCCTTGGTCTGCACTGTCTCTAAGTTCCATCAGTTTCAGTCCTGGGTATGTAATACACTTATTCTTAGTTTTCTAACATCTTCCAGGACTTTTTTTTCACATACTCTTTGGTCTTTCTATAGGCCTTACTTCACCAACACAGTAGTTGTACATTCATCATGCCATCCTTCCTTCATCCATTTTTAGCAAGTGATTTAAATACTTTTGTCTTTGTATCCTGTCTAAAGATTAGACACTCATACCACCATAAACCATTTTTCTGGACTGACCCTATGATTTGTCTGGGGGCAGATATCCTGAGAATACGATAAACACTCATTATGGGCAAATTGGAATATTTCAATCTATAAATACACATTTGAGCTTGTAATACTGTGACAAATTTAAAAGTTAGTTTTAATATATAATTTATTAATTATTTTTTCATTCTTATTAATGATAAATTTCAATTATTCTCTAGATTTTATGGCACCACATTTTATATTCTATTTTACTAAATATAATACCTATATAGACATAATGCAAAGACACAAATCTGTAATAGGTTTAAACATTTAAGGTTGAAATTAATTGAAATTTTGATCCTATACTAAATGACTCTAATTTCAATCCTGTTTGTTAGATTATCTATCGGCAGTCTTAACGATTCTCTCATCCATCTATAATGTAATGTCAAATGTCAGTCACCTCTTATAGTACCATTGAAGTTGTTTACTTTAACCCTTAAAGAATAAAATTGTTCCTATAGTTCTGTTTTGTTGCATATGTCCTACCAGTAATAACCTAAAGGGTGATAGGCCTGGTAGAAAAACAAGAAAAATAAAAATGAAATTTTCCGTTTTGATATATTTTTTATTGTTTTCTAGTTATATTTGAATGAAAAATGTTTATTAAGTTTGAAAATAGAAACACAGATCTTTCTCAAAAAATACTTAGAAAAACTTTGTTATAAAACATATTAGGTTTCAGTGAATCTTCTCCTTGATGGATAAATCTTTAAATTGCACCATATTTAAGATTTGTGTTTTTTTTTATGTGAATCAGGTTTTTTATTGAATAGGAAGCGATAACTTAAAACATATTTGATTTAAATAATTAAACATTGCTCCAAAGTAAACTAGACAAAATTTACTTTAAATTAAATTAATAAATTAAATTAAAGTTTGTCTTTGTTAAAACTATTTAAAGAGGACTATTGAGCTATTGAGTGAACAAACACAGTTAAGTTCCGGGTACTTTTAGTCTAAGGGGCCGCTACTGACTGCTATCCGGCAATGTTTATAACCTGAACACTGATAGCTCCCATAACGCAGTGATAAGCCTTCTCCTACTTCACATCTTCGTATTATTGTATTAAATTCGTATTATTGAAAGTGTAAACAGATACAAAAACAAATGTAATAACAAAAATACTTTTATTTGACGGCAAATATATTAATTAAATAATAAAAAAACACTTTAAGAAGATATGTACATATAAAACATCAAACATCATAACAAATTATAATCATAACATCGGCATCATAACAAATTTAAAAGAACATATTTACATAGAAAAGAAAAAATATAAACACTATAAACAACATATATACAAATTATTTTAAGTTAATTATTCACTTCCTTTTGTCTTATTTATTTTGGAAGGCAAAATTGTTTTATGCTACTTAAAATACGAGGAACGAGTCCTCTTCTCTGTGAACCCGCCGCCACAAAAATTCGCACAAATATGAATCGAGGTGTTGTCTGGCAGTTCCTCTATGTACTTTATTTCTCCACTTAGCTGAGCCCCACAATCTTTCTATGTGTTGAGTATGAATCCCAGTTGATGGATCGACAAAATTATACCGGTGAGTTTTGTGTCACAAGTCTTACGAAAGCATCTCCATTTGGCCTTCTTGGTTAACTTCATTCCATGACCTCGTTCACACAATTTCACGTCGGCAAGTACCCCAAACATTTTGAAAATACTGAATTGCCTGTTCTTCTGAAGACGGTAAATCCCATATTCTAAGATGATCCATAATATGACGAAAATAAACGAAAAAAAATGAAAAATAAACACCAAGGGGTCACAAACTAAAACAAAATGTAAAATAAACACAAACGGGCCAAAAACTAAAAATAAACACAAACGAGCCAAAAGTAAAGAATTTAATAAGTGAACGTAATAAGGGAATAACTGAAAACCAAACAATGCAATAACTCAAAAGTTTGGCGGGATAACAAGAGGGAGGTTATGTAACATGATGACATGACGTTAGATAAGATAGATAAGAAGTGAGGTTTCAAAACGGCCCCTTAGACTAAAAGTACCAAGTTCCGTTTAAAAAAATGTCTTCAACTATTTGTGATTTTTTGTATCAGCCTTCAACTGTACTACATTTACCCCACTTTTAAAAAAAACTTCCTCATTTAATAAGCTTTAAGTCCATATTTATTAAGTTGGGGTTTATTAGTAAAAGTTCTTGAGATTCACCACAAGTTGTGTAAAGAAATTATGTGATTTTCTATCCATTCACCCTAGTTTCCTACAACAATTACTACAATTAATTGCTGCAGCTTTTATTTCTTGTTTTTCTTTTATTTCTTGTTTTATTAAATGAGAATTGGAGTGCTACCGTAAAAATCACAAATCTTGAATTTCCCACTTTTCTGCTGGAAATTGAGCAAATTTTTATATGAACGTTTTTGTAGATCTTGATGTCTACTATAACCTTTTAAATATTTCCCTCTACTTACATGACACCCTGTTTATTGGATGGGCAATATATGATAAATGTTTAAAAATTATTGTTTTAGATTTCTGATGATGAAAATGTTACCACTTCAACTCTCGCATTCACACCTTCAAATGATGATAATGGTGGTCGTCTCACTTGTAGAGCTGATAATCCAAGAGTAAATGGTGCTGCCCAGGAAGTTACTTGGAAATTGGATGTTCACTGTATGCTATAATTCTTGATCATTATTGTTGATATTCAATAATATATTTATGAATATCAGTAGTAAAATGATTTTGTGGCATCTCTCTTGATATTATTATTTATTATTTAATTAATTTTATGATATTTCAGATATGCCACATGTGCGATTAGAGTTAGGATCAAAAATGAATCCAGAAGATATTGAGGAGGGAGATGATGTTTACTTTGAATGTAAAGTAAAGGCTAATCCTGGAGCTTACAAAGTATTATGGAAGCACAATGTAAGTATGGAAATTGGATAAGATGAATTTTTCAATCTTTTCTCCTAGCTTATTAATCTCAATAACCATATCCACTTTATATTTGATAAATTCTTTCTTATATCAAATATTCTAATCAAAATGGCTTTGTTAAACTTTTACTCTAGACATATTTTTTTTTTAACAAATAAAAGAGGATTTAGTCTATTTTTTTTTTATTTATTAACACCTTTTCCTGCTTCTCGGCAATACAGATTTTTGGTAGAAGCATCACACATGCCACTTTTACCATTTATTTACTTAATTATTTGTTATTTCAGCCTGATTTCTTATTACTTTTTATTAAAAGAGGTAAAAATCATTAATCCCACCAATTCCTTCCACCTGTACATGAAATGTTTGTATTAGTGGTATTTGTCCTTGCTTACTAGCTGATGTTGCTCCTCATATCATACTCCTCTATAATGATGTATAGCCTAGTTTCCCTTCGTAGTTTGGCCCTTATTTTCTCAAAACCGGTGCAGGTCATGATGGCATACTTAACAGTTTATTGTACACCACAACAGAAATAACATAGGGTTATTGTCATTCGCTATGGCATGAAGCTTGGCGCGAAACCCCCCATGCCCAATAATCAGGGTGGATCCATTTGGTTTCCAACCATGAATAGATGTTAGGAAAGCATTTTCTCAAGATAGATCCTATATGAGTAGTTACCTACCAGCAATTCCAGCCTAATGGTGTCCTCTCTTATTATTGTTTTCCATTCAGATGGATCTGCCCCAATTTTTTCTTGCAGTTTTTCTAGAAAACTTTCTGAGCTTCATTCTTAAAAGTTTGCTTCATCTTATCTTTTCTCTTCGATTGAGAGGAACACCTCCCACTAAAATCTTCACTGCTTCATGACCAACAGTTCTGTAGAATTCGGTTATTGTGTTTTTTGGAATGCTCTCACTCTTCTCTTCTCTAGTTGCAAGAGATTTTGATTCCAGGCTGGGTGTGCGTACCACAGGATACCCAGTACTTCTCCATTATAAATGGTCATCATTGTTGGAAACCTCAGGCTCCAGAAGGCCTCTTATACGTATAATTCCATTGAGGGCTAGGGTCACCCTACTTTTCAAATGATCCCAGTGAGAAGTAATATTGGATCTTCTACCAGACCTTACTCCATGGTAGGTTCTTTCCTCACTTGTACATATCCTTGTACTTACTTCTTTGTCATTGTATCTATCCCTTGTATATTCATGGAAATAGGGTAAGCCTTATTGCTTGGATTTTGGCACCTACCATTTCCATCTTTCTATTACTACCATTTTAATATGATAATTATACAAATCACTACCTTCTCAAGAGTAAAACTTCTCAATTAAGACCACTGCAGCATTAACAACCCCAAATTCAATTAGCAGCACAGTTTTTCACTTAAATATTTTTTATTAATACATGCAAATACTAGTTAAACATATTTTAAAACAACTTAGATATGTTGCACATCAATATTTTTCTTTTATATTAATCTCTCTAGTAAGAATAACACTTGCATGAAACAGTATTTGTTATGAAATAAAACTCTATACATAGATGCCTTCACTATATATAAGTATATAAATACTAAATTATGGATGTATATTTATATATATATTCTAGAACCAAATAATTCAGCAAAGTATAAAAGGTGGAGTTATTCTCAGTCATAAAGCATTAGCACTACAATCTGTGAGAAGAACACAAGCTGGAAATTATACTTGTGTTGCTTCAAATGTGGAAGGAGATGGGGACAGCAATACAGTACAACTAAAAGTCATGTGTAAGTGAAATATAATTTTTTCTTTTCTTTATTGTTTACTTAAAACTGTATACTGGTTTATCACTGCAAATAGCTTCAAGTGTCTTGTCACAGTGTTAATTTTTTTTTATATAGTTCCATTTGTTTTCTATATAGAACGTTTACCTTATATTTTCTTAACATTATTTCTTTCTTTTTTTCTATTGATTTTATTTAGACCAAATGTAATCTTTTAATTTTGTTTTATTTTGTTATTCTCAATGGACTTTGTCCCAGGAGAAAGTTATTTTCTAACTATCTATCTATCTATATATATATATATATATATATATATATATATATTTGTATATTAGATTTCATGAATGAGTCTTACAATCAACATTTCATCATGATGTTTTTAGACAAACCAATATGTAGAAGTGATCAAAAACATGTGTTTGGAGTTGCAAGAAATGAAGATGCAAGAATTATGTGTGAAGTTGATGCATTTCCTGCACCAGATAGCTTCCGTTGGTCTTTCAATAATTCTGCTGAAGCTATTGAAATAACACCTTCAAAATATCATAACTCACTCCACCTTTCTCTATCTACTCTTTCTTATACTCCTCAAACTGAAATGGATTATGGGACTGTAATGTGTTGGGCATCAAATACAGCTGGGCAGCAGCGAGAACCATGTGTTTTTCATATTATTGCTGCAGGTAAAAAAATCTCTCTCAATGATTAGTTATATTATCTGTTGAAATTGTTATATTTTCTTCTTCTTATTATTTGATGAATCAATATTTGATACTATGGTTTAATTAAAATTGAATTTCAGGTCGACCAGATCCACCTTACAATTGCACATTAATAAATCAAACACTCCATTCTCTTGACTTGGAGTGCTTGGATGGATTTGATGGGGGTCAAGTTCAGAATTTTCAATTAGAAGTATATAATTTTGAGACAAACTATCTTTTAGTTAATACAACTTCAAAACAACCTGTATTTAAAGTGGAAGGTTTAAATCCTGGTGTCAATGTTAAAATAAATATATATGCTTTTAATTCAAAAGGCAAGAGTGATATTGTAAGCCTTGATGGATTTACTCTAAAAATTGCTGAAAAACAAACTGGTAAGATAAAAATGATTTAATACAATTTAATAAGAAATATGACTAAACATGTTCCATAGTTATAAGAATAATACTTAAAATTTTAAAGTGTTCATCACAAATTTTACACTGGTTTCAAAAAAGCCTAGGATCCTTTTGATTACCAGAGATTGTAAAATATTTCAAAATAATATAGTACCCCAAATGAATCAATGGATTTAATAAGGAAGTCCCTGTTAGATATTTGAATATTATTATTATCATGTTGTGAATATTAAATCACAACACTGCAATATTTGTAATCACTACTCTTTATTCATATTTAATTTATTCATATTAAGATAACACTGTTAGATTAATACAACTAAATCACTAATTGGTATAATCGATATATCACAATTTCCCCCTTTCTAAAGAAAGTGTATCGTAGTTATAAAAATAGCAACATATTAAAAACATGGAAAAAAAATTTATCAAAAATACATATAATTCTTATATAAAACTAAGAACACAAATTAACTAACTGAAATAACAGCCTTCTGCAGCTCTAAAGGAGGGCTCCCACTTCCATGACCGATTCTTTGGTTGCTCTCTTGTTGATTTACAGAAATAGCCTCTTTTCTTATTTTTTTTCTCATGCAGAAATCTGACAAGTTGGTCCACATGGCGTTTGCATGAAATACCATTGTCTATTTCAACCAAAACTGTGACAAGTGACAATTTCTTTTTTATTCTTCCTCAAGTCATCTTATTTGCGGCATTTACACTAAAATAATTTACCATTACTTCATCATTTACCTGAAAGTTGATACAACGGGATGATTCATTTCTTAAGAGGGATTGGCACTGCTTAAGTTCCACATCATTATTCACATTTGGTTTCAGAAGGTCAAATTTCGTTTTAATTTCTCTTTTATACATAAGATAAGCTGGTGATCTTTTGGTAGTAGAATGCTCTATTCACCTGTAGTCTAAAAGAAAATTGTCCATAGCATACTCGACAGATAGCCCAGATTTTAACATCTTGCACATTTTATCTTTGAACGTACCAACTAAATTTTCTGCAGCTCAATTTGTTGCTGGATGTTTTGGAGGTGTTACTGTATGCCTTATACCATTCCTTTTCAGAAAATTTCTGAATAAACTAGTTGTGAATTGGGATCCTCCATCAGTAACAAAATGATCACACAATCCGTGTCTGACAAATAACTTTTTGAAGATTTGAATAACCTTCCAGGCTTTCATATTATCTCTCATGTCAAAAACTTCGGGCCATTTGCTGTGGGCATCTATGACAACTAAAAACATCCTATTTCGTAAAGGACCTAAGAAGTCAGGGTGTAGTCGAGACCAAGCAAAGCTTGGATAAGGCCACTGCGAATTCGCAGTTTTGGTTGGATTCTTTTTATTTGCTACAGAGGTGAAGCAACTTCCCACATAATTTTCAATATCTAAATCCAAGTTCGGCCACCAAAAATAAGATCTTGCCATTTGCTTCATCTTAGTTGAACCAAGATGTGATATGTGTAAATGCTTTTCAAATATCTAACATTTGGTGATGAGGATAAAATTAATGAAGAAAGCTACTTCGTGGGTGTATGAATTAAAGAAACAAGACTTGATTTTAAAAATAAAAGAATTAGGTGTGGTTTTTGATGAGTCTGATTCTGTAGATAGGTTAAGGCAAATTTTAGTGCAGGAACTGAGAAGTGAAAATAAAAAATAAAGCAAGGAAATTAGTGAAAAGATAACCCAGATTAAAACAAAGAATAAAGCAGCAAGCTATAGGATGGAAACCTGTAAAATTGAATTTCGTTTACATGAGGATGACTGGGACACTTTTATTGAAAGGTTAGAATTTTATTTCCTTGCACATGATATTGAAGAAAGTAAGTATGTACTAGAACTGCTTATAAAGGTGAGTGCAGAAACCTACATTCTTATCAGAAATTTAGCAATACCAAAAACCCCAAAGGACCTCTCATTTAAATAAATTGTTTATTTAATGTCTAAGCACTTAAATCCTATCCTCGTTTCCAAATGTTAGATATTTGAATATTAAAACACAACACTACAATATTACTAATCACTACTCTTTATTCATCATACAAGATAACACTGATAGGTTAATACAACTAAATCACTAATTGTTATAACCGATATATCACAGTCCCCTCTTTAACATTCAAAAAAGTGTATAAAGGAGATTTATTAACTTTTATTACAAGAATTTTAGATCATGAATTTGGTAAATATACAGAAGCCATTACGTCAAATGAAATATTGTTAGTGGAAGTTGGTAAATAATCTCAGTGATGTAGAAATAGAAAGGATTTTGCTTGAATACATAAAGAAGCTATATTATCAAAAGTTCTTCTAACCTGAGACAAATTGAAATGTAATAGTAATTAGAAATAAGGTTAAAGTAGAGAAACCTTTGTTATTCCTTTCAAACAGAAAATTAGGTTGTATTTCACAAATGTTTACCCTTACTAATGTATTTATGTGTACATAAATTTTATTTGTATAACTCCAGCCTGTTTTTTCATTTAACAACTTTATTTCTTTATTTTCAAAATTTTCTAATAAGCCTAAAGATTAAATATTTCTGTGTTAGATTTTAAATTTTAATATTCCAGCTGTCCAATTCAATATTTTTTTTCCTATTTCCTATGCACAAAATATTTTTCAGGTACTCCAGTTCCTTTTTATGTTACACCAGTGGTCGTTGTTCTGGTTGTTGCAACTGTAATGTTGATGACCTGTATTGTTGTTATTTTTGGGGTTCTAAAAGCTCGAAATAGAGCTCATGTAACTACTGAAAGTACTGGCAACCGATTAAATGAGAAAACAAAAGTTCCACTACGAATTGATGCTAGGGAAATTTATGACATGGATGACAACAATCCAGATCTTATTCCATCTAACAAAGGTAAACCAAATAATGAACCTCTCTATTTTCTTATGAATAACTTCGTAAATTAACACACAATTACTTACTAAATTATATTATGACCATAATGTTACCTCAAAATAGATGTGAATGTCCCTTTACCTTACTTTAACTACAGTAAAATTTGTGTTTTACTACATATTTAATATATTAACCTTTATTTCTACAACCAATGCATTTAAGTATTTATATGTAAAAATACTTGTAATTGAGGATCTAGGTGCAAGAATATGCCAAATCTGTAATTTGAGATACTGACATTCACGTATTACATCAAATCAAATCCGTCGATCATGCATATAAATATATATATATATATATATATATATATATATATATATATATATATATATATATATATATATATATATATATTGTGTATAAATAAGAACTACTGTGTCTACATAGTCCCTTCTAAAACTAAAGATTCAGTTGAATTAATATATATTATATTACAAAAGTAAGATGTGTAAAAACTAAAATATTTCCACATTCCAGCGGATTCAGATTATCAGTTGGTAGCCAATTCAAGTCTCCATTCAGGAAATTTAAAAATGGCTCAGGAGAGAGGTTCTAGTCAAAGTCAAGTGTTACATGAAAGTGTTAAAGATTCCAACCTGCTGAATGTTGACATCTATGAAAACTATAAGAATGTACATCATAATAAGGAACAGGTATAAATTTCTTTGACCTATTTATATTTTCTTATGATGAAATTAGTTCTTCACACTTTGCTAAATATAACATTTATTTATTAGCTAGTAAAATTTATTCATAAATTCCACTAAACTTAATAGAAGTAATTAATATGTTAATATCATAAGCAGCCACAGGTCAGAGTATTTTCATTTGAAATAATGTTAAATAAGAGAAAGATTGAAAGTATATTAAAACATATTATCCATAAGATTGGAACTGTTATTTTTATGTTATAATTCAGCCAATATGTTGTATTGCAGACATATTGGTTACAGAAGTTTGAAAATATCTAAAGCCTTTGAATTAAAAACACATAGGATGGCTTTGAGATGACACCTGACTTGTACGTTAATGCAATCTAAGTTTTACACTTTTTTTGAAAAAGCATTTTATATTAAATTTTATGAAAATTGTTTGTAATTTAATATCACAAACATATTTTGAGTTAAGATATTGTTGCCATAAGATTTAATACATATTAAAGTTAATATATACCTCCTAAAGATATTAAAATTATTTAGATAAAACTTATTAAACAAATCAAGAATAATTTTGATTAATAATCAACCAATTATGTTTTTAACATTATGCTTTATTGTTGTTGATACAATTTTTATATCATTTAATTTGATCTAACATTATACAGATGTTCAGTTTCTTGTTAATTATAGAATTTTTAAAATTTACTTATATATTTAAAATAATATAACTAATTATAGGTGAGCGTAGTTTAATTTTATAATTTACGTCTGATATTTACTTGCTTCAATTTCAGTTAAAATGTGTATAGGTTTTTTTTCCCGAACACATTAACATTAACAGTTTCTGTAATACAAACATTATATTTTCCAGGAACATTTTAGATCTATGAAAATAGATTATACTGTATACTAAATACTGCATATCTATTGATTAAATATCATCATCTTGGTCTTAGCACCAACAAGTTTCAATGATAAACAAATGATAAAAGTTAACACTACATTACAAAATGAAGTATATACTTTCTTGCTATTGGGACATGATGAATACTTTAACTGTTATTGAACATGTAGTTGCTCAATGCATCATTTTTATGTATTTCATATTCAGCTTATTTATTCACGTGTTTTAAATGATTAAGTTTTAAGTTTATTTTAAAAATTACGATTTTTGTGAAGTAGAACAATTTATAAAGTTGGTTCAATGTGACAAACTAAAAAAATGATTTGTCAAGAAAAGCTTTGTTACATTAACTAAAAATTGTTATTTATTTACCTTTTTTATATTTGTTATTTTTTAAATTTTCTTTTAATACTTTATAATTAGATTAGAATTGAAATTTAAAATTTAATGTTTATATAATAATACCATATCCACATTATATCTAGTCTATGATGACCTATAATAGGTCATTGGAATACTTTTATTTATCGTATTGATGGATTGATATTCGTATATTGTATTTATATAAATGAAAAATCTAAGGTCTACTATCAGGCTCATTTTTATTGTTACAAATATCTTAATTTTCCCTCTTTGCCTATAATATTGAATGATCTTATCGAATTTAATATACACATGATTTATTTGTAACATTTAAATAAATTGTAGCTTTGGCTTTTCTGACTACCTTTCTTCATTCTCTTGCTCTCTTTATCTCTCTCTCTTTCTCCACCTTGTCATTCCCAGATTTGACAGGTCTTACTCAACATCTTGAATCCTTCCCCTGCAAGGTTGCTCAACTCTTTTCTTCCCGATTACCTTGCAGCAATTTTCAAGGTATGATGTCACTTGACATTCATGTTACATAGTCCAACCATTCAACATGGTGAGCTTTGATAAACTGCACCACGTTTGTATCTTGATATAGTGATTAGAGTTCTTAATTCTAGCGAAATCTCCATATCTTTAAATTTAGATCGAAGACTACTCCATATTCTCATAAGGATCTTTCACTCAAATACAATCAGGCTCTTTTTCATTGAAGCAGTGAATGTTCAGGTTTTGGCACCATACGTTAAAATATTCCTTATCAATGTTGTATATAGGCTAGCTTAAGTGGTCCGTGATAGACATAAGACTTAAAAAATCTTATGTTAACTTATGATTATCAGCCATTATTCTTTTGTTTACTACATTAATTATCCTGTTTTCATTATTTAGGTTGGATCCAAGGTAAATGAAACTGCTGACACTCTAAAAATATCTCCTTTGAAGGTTAAGGGAGCATTATTCTGGGCTGACATCATACTCATATATTTGGTCTTTTTCTGATAAATCTTTAGATCAATTTTCAGACTTTTATTATTAAATATACTGAAAGAATCTTTGAGTGTAGCCATATTACTAACCACTTGGCAAATATCATTCGCATAAGTAGATACTTGATTACAGGAATGGAGAATGCTTCCCATGATACTCAAGTTCTTGATTACCTTATACAGGGCAAGGTTACAAAGTGTAGAAGACAGGGATCACCTTGCCTCATTCCCATCAAGATATAAAATTCTCTGCTCTGTTAGCCACCAACAAGGATCCTAGCACCTACCATCACTATTATTTAGAGTCATATCAATCAATCGTATTAATTTGTGAGGGATTTGAAACTCTTGGAGAACCTTGATGAGTTTGGGTTCTTTCCTTTAACACTATCAAATGTTTGTTGGTAGTCACTAAGAAGGATGTGGAGGTAAATCTTATACTCCCAGTACAAGGAATTGTCTCATCACAAATATTTGCTCCATAGTGCCTTTACCATGTTGGAAGCCACACTGGTAATAATTTAATATTCTTTCAGCAAAAATATTGATTGTTTTGAGAATTATATTCGAAAGTATTTTATACACCATGATTAAAAGGAAGATACAATGGCGATTACTACTTTGGAGCCTGTTGACTTTCTTAAAGATGGGACATATAAGGCTGGTATTCCAGTGTTTTAGATTTTTTTTTTCCCATATATCAAAAATCAGTGCATACAATTCATTTAATAACACATTACTCGCATGTTTAAAGAGTCCTTCTTGCCAGACGCTTCGTAGTTTAGAATTTACTTTGAAAACATTAATATTAAACTTCTTATTAAAAAATGTTTGTTTTAATTATATATCGCCTTACAGGGTGAAGACAATTATTTTGAAGAACAATGCATGAGAAGACTCAATAGTGGAGATGTTGCTGCTTCTTCAATTTTGAAAAGAGAAATCGCTTCAAATGTTTTTTCAGAGAATGACTTGAACCGTTGCAATTTATCACCCAGTGGTCTTCCAACACACCGTGAAGTGATAACTGTAAGAACACCACTGATGGCCAACCAGCAAGAAAGCTGTGTTTAGACAGAGAGATGAAAGAAAATCACTTGTAATATAATTTTAAAAAAGTTGTTAAATAAAATTTGAAATATAAATATGGGTGTCATACTAATCCTATCACAACCAATTCTTGCTTCATCCATAGTCCCTACTTATCAAACGTATAATTTTTATCTGAATGTGTATTATTTTTCTATGATAATAATCATGATTTTAGATGTTGAATGTTTTCTATTAGATAACATTTCTTATTAGAAGTCGATGTATGAAATAATTGTAACTATAAAACATAAGTTATCTGCTACAGTTTTTTTAATACAATGTCAAAATTTAATAGAATTAAAATTTATAATAACAATAAATATATATATATATATATATATATATATATACATATATATATATATATATATATATATATACATATATATATATATATATATATATATATATATATATATATATATATATATACATATATATATACATATATATATATATATATATATATATATATATATATATATATATATATATATATATATGTATGTATGTATATGTATATGTATATGTATATATATATATATATATATATATATATATATATATATATATATATATATATATATATATAAAATAAACATTTATTCTTAAGAAATATAATTGTCATAATTTATTTCAAACTTGTAGTGTATTGAAACTGCTATTTTAATCAAATTACTGTTTAATACTTTATGCAGCTGGTAGTGTTGTAATAAGTCTAATATAATAATTTTTTACTTTGTAAAATATTAATGTATTATAATTAAAACAATAATGATCTGAAATGTACTATAGAGTTGTGTATAATAAATATTATATTTTTATTAAAATAAATTCTATAAAACTTATATAAATTTCAAATTGATTTCAAATACTATTCATTTTGGTGGAAAAATAAATAAAATGAAGCTAACAAATTTAGCTATATTTTACCTCAAAATAATAAAACTGAGTTAAGAACCATGAATATATGGTTTAAACATCATAATTATAGTAACGATAAAAGTTTAATACTTTTTATATATTGAAACAGAATCATTTGAGGGACATGGATTTATTATCTATAAGAATTCTTGTATATATCACAACAGCTCAAAATAGGCTCTAAATGATACATGACTGAGAAGACAGTAACATTGTGAATCATTTATAATTTTGTTATTTATCACGAAATATTATTTTCCACAAAAATAGTAGCAAACAATAAAGCTTTTTTCGTACACATACATGATCAAAAGGGCACGTAACCTGGTCATTTACAGAAAATTTTGTAACATATGTTTTCTTTTCAAGACCATGAGATTGATTTCTTATACCCCATAAATATCACTTAGAAAAAAAAATAGAAAAATAAAAATTAATGAAGTGAAAATATAATTACACTTTTTTAGTCATTAAATAAATTAGACTTCACTGGTTAAATAATCAAATCATTATAATGTTTTACAAATCATAGTTCAAAACACAAAGTTAGAGTAAATATAAAAATGTATCATATCAGATGGGAATGACACTGATTCAGACTTCTCATTGAGATCGAATATAATATAAATATGTCGATACTGAATACACCTAAAATGAATTAATAATGTTAATACAAATAATATTTAAAACAATAATGATGAAATTTGATTTATTAAATTATAAGAACAGACAATAATTCTTATTTTTATTTTCAATATAAATAATTCTAAAAACTTGTTTTCTTTAACAATATTCAAAAAAAGAGTGCTGCAAATTATATTGGGTTGCTATATATACAGCATACTTGTACATCACATTGGACAATCTTTAAAACTTATATATATATATATCAATAATATAAGAGAATAAACTCTTTTAATGGGTTTATAATATGCTTAAAATTTTTACTTTTATTTTTTAAAAATGTGTACCGATGGAGAACACACCTGACCGACCATATGGGGGTTGGACTAAAGATCACCTGATTGTACTCCAAATATATTTGTATTGCAAAAATATTTGCAAATGAAGTGGACCATTATTCTTCTTCTTTCACTATCTCCTGTGTGCTGCTAAGCGTGGAGTAGCTGCCTCTGACCATCTTGTCCAACGGTCCCTGTCCTGTGCAAGCCTTCTCATCTCTGGCATGGTGCTTCCTCTCGCTGTGCCAATTCTCTCTATCAAGTCTGCATACATAAACCTTGGCCTTCCTTGAGGTCGCCTTCCTCCCGGTCTTGCTTCTAGAAGCCACCCGGCCCTACGGTCATCTCCCATTCTATTAACATGCCCATACCATTTCAACTGTCTTTGTTCAATCATCTCTAGGACGGATATAACTCCTAGTTCATCTCGCACACTTTCATTCCTTATTCTATCTTGCCTGGTTTTTCCCAATATTTTCCATAGGAATCTCATTTCTACAGAGACAACCTTGGTGGCATGGCAGTCCAAGAGTGTCCAGCTCTCCGATCCGTATAGCAGCACTGGGAGAAAAACTAATTTAAATAGCAGAATCTTCGCTTTTCTGCTCAACTCCTGCTTTCCAATGAGTGTCATGGATATTTGGTAGTATATTCCATTGGCCTTTTGGACTCTATTCATGATGTCCTGGTCTATTATTCCATCGCTGCCAATCATTGTTCCCAGGTTGCAGTAGTATCGGTTTGCTCAAGGGTCTCTCCATTGCAAGTGATTCTAAGATCCTCGTTCCTTCCTCCAATACACCATGGACCATTATGAATAAGATAAATAAAAAAACTTGATCCTTATTTAATGATTTTAATTTTGAAAAGTTAATTTACTTATACATATTCAAAAGTAATAAATCAACAAAATTTGCAAAAATCAAACTGTTTACATTGATATTTTTTGGGTTTAGAAATAAAAAAGTAACTTAAGTAAATTTAAAATTTTGAAAAACATTTTCTTATTTTTTTTTGTTTTAATACCTTGTTGGTCCACCTTGAACATTAATTACTGCCTGAAGGCATACTTCTTATTAGAATTTTGATCCTACCTGGAGGGATCGTCTCCCATTCCTCTAAGAGTGCTATGTGTAGTTCATCTAGAGTTCGGGAAAGGGCATTCCTTCCTGAAATCTTTCTTTAAAGCTGTTCCAATAAATGTTCAATAGGATTTATGTATGGAGAGCAAGCAGTCCAATCCAGATGGCCAATTTCTTGATTTGGAAGGAATGCATTTACGAGTCTAGCTCTATAAGGTCAAATGTTGTAAACAACAAACAAATTCTGGGCCAGTTGCTTCTACTATAGATTGCTCTATTGGTGTTAAGACCCTGTCCAAGTAATGCTGAGCAGTCATATTCTCATTTCATAACACCACAAGCTCTGTTCCAGATCTCAAGGATATACCATCCCACACTGTAATTGAGACTCCTCCAAACGGGTAAACAGGCAAGACTAATGAAGGATTGTATATCTCACCAGATCTCCTGGTAACACTTGCTCTGCTTGAATCGTGTTGCAGTGAAAATTTAAACTCATCTGTGAAAAGGCAATTGTCCGTGGGAAGATCAGTCCATATGTGAATCCGAATAAAGAGAAGTATTTTAACTTTATGTTATAGAGTGAGTCTTGGCAAGTGCAGAGGTCTCCGCCGGTGCAATTCATACTCTATCATCCTTTTTCTAACTGTGTGAAGGCTAATTTGCACATCAGTAGCAGAGAACAAATCATCAACTAGCCCTCGGTAAGAGTTGAAGTGATTTCTTCCAGCCTGAATAGTCAAACATTGGTCTTGTTGAAGATCTTTGACATACTCCACCATGTATATATTCAAAGGAACCGCTATTCTGGCAATGTTTCCATGAACAACTTACCACACTTTGTGAGGTTTGTTGCTTTGCTGTCACATTTCACTGGATATCACCTCCTTTCAAAGCAGCGACAGCTTTAGCAAGCTGTACTGCTGCAAGATGTCGTGCAGACATTCTTTAATACCCGGAAGAACTTTTAGAAAGGGTAAATAAAAAATTGGTTTAGGAAAAATAAAATAAAGTGAATGCGAGCTGTAAAAGAACTAAACTGAGAATAAAACCCTCTTCTGTTTATATCCAAGAGAATTTATTTTAAAAGAATTAGCCCATTGCGAGTCTAAATATTTAACAGATGTCAAATTGGAGCAATACTGATTCCTCACAATTTTATAAACAGTTAATGTAATGATTCACTTCATTTGCAAACAAGAATAATTCTTTTTTTTATTTTATTTATTTAATGAAATTTACAACTGTATAAACAATCCAACTAGTAAAAATGCACACATTGGAAATAATGACATGAACAGACTTGAAGAGATACTGTCCAGTGGTAGCACTTCCTATTTAATTCTAGGTGAGAAGATCACGTGGCCATCTTCTTTTCAGATGCCTAGGGGGATTATCAGGAATCGAGGAAGAAGCAAGGCTGGAATCAAGTGGATTTGGATGGGACTGGAATTTATCATGAAAGGATAGGTATCTGGCTCGGGCTAAATCAGCGACATAAGAATAATTCTAAAAGTAGCTGAGCCTGTCTGAAAATAAGTTCTGGTAACCAATCTTTTGGCCTTCCTATCAAACCAATTTGAAACCTATAAACTAACCATAACAACCTAAATACCTGTAGGAGATTAGTTCATGTCTTGAGTGAGCCCAGTTAGCGGAAGTCCAAAATTTGTGATCTATTCAAAGTATGATTGTAATTACCTCAAGTATTTAAACTTTTTAATACCACCATATAAATTTCCATACATACATTAGAAACTTTTATAATTCAATTGACAGTGTGATCAATGTGAGCTTTTGTCAGCTCGAAATTGTCTGCATCTATCTTAATAAATTAGATACAAGAGAAAAAACATTTCCTTGGACTTAACATTTCTAATATTCTTAAAACTTTCACTATTTATTTGTTTTTTGGGAGAAGGGAGGATAGGGTTAAATTATGAAATGCTTTTGTTATTTAATTTACATTAATCTTTACATTGAAACATTTTTAGATAGTAAATATTTCTTTACCAACTATTACTATTTTATTGAAACAAGGTGAGAGCAGAATTGTCAATTGGGTATTATGGATAACTAGGTTGCTAATTCCACTCTTCTTATAGTTAAGTAAAACAAATCATACAATATTTTAATATTCATAGAGGTAATGTTTCTTATTAATACCTACAATTGTAGTATCAACATTTTACTATGTAATGAATTTCAAGAATTTAAAAAAAAACACCAGGTTCCAAAAAAAACCTAAAATAAATCAAAATAAAACCTGATGTAGGAAAGTTTTTTTCTTGAAAATAGAAAATTTTGTCCTAAACATATTAGTAAGTAATACATGTCTAATCAACCTAAACACCACACCTCTTAGTGTGTTAAGTTTTGAGTATGGTTTTAAAAATGCATCATGATCTTTATGGATACTCATGAAATATTTATGAAATTCAAACATGAAATATGATTAGGGCAATTAGGTAAAATAAAATTTACCTGATAGATAGGTACCAATACTTAAAGGGGGTGTAGTTTTTGTGATCAAATCATAAATGAGTTCCCACAATAAACAATAACTGCTGATTAAACCTTTATTATTTACCTACAAACATTGTATTAAAATGAAATGCTTCTTAACCAAAATTAATTCATTCTTAAAACTTCAATTCTGAAAAAAAAAATAAGATCCAAACATCATAAAATGAAAAACAGAGAAAAAATAAAAGAATAAAAAGCTTATTTTATCAGCTTGAAAAACTGCTTACCAATTATCAATATTTATAAGATTAAACAGCAAGTATCTGCTCAAAACTTGTTGTTTTAGATCTTCAATTAAATGGTTACTCCTATTGCTCATGAAGCTACTATTCATAGTTTCAAATCCCCAGTGACTGAGAAAATATAAGATGATGACCACGAGGATCAATTTGATCAATTCCCTGAAAATAAATACGATTAAATAAATAGATAAACTTAAGGAAATAGTAACCTAATAGTGAATGTATTTTATAAACTAGAAATATTTCATTATTGTTGTTTTATAGCAAAGTTTGTTTGGTGCCTGTTATGCTAAATAAATAAAACTAACTAAACTTGAGGATTAAATTAAAATTTATATCCTAAATGGAAAAATAAATAAAACAGTATACCTCACAGTGACCATTTTTCAAAAATCAAATTTTTAGAGAATAGTAAATACCTTCCCGCCAAGTAGGCTACATTCCATAGAGGAAGAAATTTTATTAAGTAAGATATAAAAATAAATAAATTACTATGAATTTGAATATTTCAAAGGTTTATTTTCACTAATAAGCCAAACATATAATATATAAAAAAGATTCTGTTGGAAATTGTATGGGTTTGTTAATCAGTACAAGAAACGTCACTGCCATAGTTATATTATGAATACGTTATGTACTATTTCTCAATAGCATTTTGTAGTCGATTTGCCATGTATCCTGTAATACATAATAAAAACCTATGATTGAGCCATCATTTCCAAGATTACCTGCTTCACTAATGATGAAAATAACCAAATTCCCCAGAAAAAGCAGGAAAATTAGTTATGAAGAAAAGAAAATTTTATTCGAGCATAACACAAAAATTACACAATTTACTATTGATTATATAAATAATTATTTAAAAAATAATAAAATTCCAAACAAAATGAGGAAACGAAAATCATAGAAATCGGAACATTATTGGCAAAAATAACAAAATTTATATATGTTATAAGTTTGTTAACGGGATGAATTTCTACATAATCTTTTTATAACACAATTGTAATTTAAATCGAATTTTTAATAAAATATTTAAAAAAATATGAAACTTAACGATCTTTTTGATTTTACCCACAATAATACTTATTAGCCGAAGACCTTCAAATGTATGATTCCTTTCATCCTACCGAGATGCTTGAATAAATCCAAAGATTACAGGAAGATATAGACAGTGTCAACACATGGGCAGTAGACTATGATTTGAGTTTGAACGTTGTAAAGACAAAACCTATTCGTGCTGATTCTAAGCATCTTCTAAACTCCTTTTCTGATTATCCATTACTATAACTTAATGGCCAACCTATGCGTTTCTACACTTCTGTTAGAAACCTTGAGGAAATTTTTGGTCAATACTCGTCCTGGAATAAGCATAATTACCAAATTATCCAAAAATTTACTCAAATTATCTAAATGTATTGTATAAGGTTTTTTACTTAATCGATTATAAATATCTATCACCAATAATGCTATCAAGAGGACATAGATTTAAAAACTGTGATAAGAGAAGCGGAACAAATCAGCAAGTTAATGAAGAGAAAACAAAATACATGGTAGTGAGATAAAACTAATATCTCAATATCAATTATGAGTCACAAAAATTGTTTGAATTTCACTTAAACATGTTCCTTCGCATTATTTTAGACCTTTTCTTGCTAGATTCGCAATCGGCCTGTGCGACGTATGAAGCCCCGGTTTAATTTTTTCATATCTCTCTCCTTCTTCCCTCTGTCAATTCCTTACCTTCTTAATGCTTCTTCTCCGCATTAAGAACCTTTATCTTTTTCACCATTTTCCGCTCATGAATGTTGAGGATATTCTTTTATGTTCTTCAGTCCCACCACTTTATCGAATATTAACTTGTCTAATCTTTTTCGATCCATTTTCTTCATTTGCCCGAAGTATTTTTTCCTCGTCGATGTTTCTAAGTTTTCAACATTTTCATAAAACTGGCCGTTATTTTTTAATCGGTATTCTTCTCCCATCCTTCTTGGTCCTTCTAGTACTCTAGTATTCTCATTATCTTCCTTTTTATTCTTAGTAACCATTCCATATTGGTAAATCTCATACCTTCTGCTTCATAGAGTATCGGTTTTATGATTGTTTCGTAATAGCTAATTTTGAGTTTCTTGGAAAGATTCTTTTGTTATACAAACACCTGACTAAGAATCTTAATTTATCCAATTTTACTTCCTTACTCTGTGTCGCTTGCTTACCTCCCCTCCCCCATTGTCGATAACGAGTTCCCTTAGGTTTTAAGCTCTTTAACCAACCTGATTTTTCCGTATTTATTTTCATTTTTTTTTTGTTCCCTTGTCATTAGTCATTATTTCAGTTTTTCAAACGTATTTTTAACCAGATTCTTTCTGCTATTTCTTTTAGTTTATTAATCCGATTAACCGCTTCTTGTTTACTTTCCACCATAAGCACTAAATCATCCATGCACCTGATTTTAACTCCTTCTTAATTATTTATATCAGTATTCGACCCTTTTTATGTCGTGAATGTTTTAGTTCCACTTCCATTCTTCTGATATTTCCCCCTTTTATCGGATTTTCCTTATCAATTCTGTCATTTTAGTAATGTATCCTTCCACCGCGCATCTCCACATTTTGGCTATTATTCCGTCTTCCCCATCCACTTGTTATCTATTAATATACAGGCCAACGACGGACAGCGCGTACCTATATCATTTCTAGATTTTGTTCTTTTTTGCTCATATTCTTCTCAAATTTTCTCCCTCTTTCTTTCTTCTGTCTATTTATTACTTTCTTTGCTTCTTCTCCTAATCTTCAGTAACTAGTGAGTAACTTAATATCTGTGCTGATGTACGGTGCTGGGGCTGTCGGTGTGTCCCTTGCCTGATGTATGGAGGCTCTATTTTAAACATTGAAGAGGATCCCACTCTTAGCAAAAAAAAAAAAAAAAAAAAAATACTGGATCAAAACGTCGAATAAACAACAAGATCAATAAAATTTTGAAGTTTATTGAATAATAATTAATTGATCTAATTCCGAATTTGGACTACCTCCTCTTCAAATCTCTCCTCAAAAATCTCTAAGAAAAATAATTTACCTCAATACCTACTAAACCTAATTCACATCAAACGCCGTGCCAGAATATTACGGCAACGCTCAAGACACCCCACCGATCGTCGCTTCTATAATTATTACAGTAAACAATTAAAGCAGGAATTGGCCACCTTCAAATCCCAATCCTTCAACTCCTACTTTACTTCCGTCTCTGTTCATGACAATTCCCTGTGAAAGATCACCAACAAAATCCTAAAATCCCATCATATTTCCCATCGCCTCCGTCAATGCGATGGCTCCTGGGCAGCATCTGATGAAGATAAAGCTGAGGAATTCGCCATACACATCTCCAGAACATTCACCTCTCATCCGGAATCCAACCCCACTCATACCACAACAGTAGAAGAATTCCTTTCATCACCCATTCCACTTTCCTTGCCCCCTAAAGCAGTTAATCCTTTTGAGGTCAAACATCAATTACAAAAATTTCCTCTCCGTAAATCTCCTTTATACCTAAATTACCTCTCAAATCCTCCGACAACTTCCTCCTAAAGCTGCTATATTTCTCACCTACTTATATAATGCCATCCTAAGATCCACCCACTTTCCTCTTTTGTGGAAACATTCCACTATTATCCTGTTTCCGAAACCAGGCAAACCTCCCAACACCTCAACGTCCTAAAAATCTTTGAAAAGATCCTCCTGAAACTAATCCTACCCCTTATAGAATCCCAAAATCTTCCTTCCCATCAGTTCGGATTTCGTTCACAACAGTCCATAGTCCAACAAGGACTCCGAGTGGTCGATCATATTTCCGCAGAAATGGAAAGGAAGCAATTTTGCTCGGGTGCATTTCTGGGAATAGCTCAAGCTTTCGACCGGGTATGGCACGCCGGGCTTCTTTCCAAGCTGAAAACCCATCTTCCGCAGTCCTTACACCTAATCCTCCGCTCCTACCTCTCTGATCGCACCTTTCGAGTTCGCTGTGGTACAGAATTTTCCAATCCATACCCAGTTGAAGCCGGTGTTCCTCAAGGTAGCGTCTTGGGCCCCGTCCTTTATATCCTTTTTACCGCTGACATCCCTGACCATCCCAATACCTTCCTGGCAACATTTGCTGATGACACCGCCATCCTATCATCCAACTCAGATCCCGAAATAGCATCTTTAAATCTGCAAAGGCACCTCTCCCTGATTGAGCACTGGTGTAATAAATGGCCCATCAAAGTAAACGAATCCAAACACATTACCTTCACACTCCGGCGCAGTTTCTGTCCATCAGTCCAATTTAATTCCATCCAGCTTCCTTTTTCAGACACAGTTCGGTATCTTGGCTTTACCTTAGACCGAAGGCTAACATGGAATCCACATACTAAACTTAAAAGACAAGAACTTAATCGACGATACGTCCAATTATACCGACTACTGACTCGAAAATCTCAACTTTCAATTGACAACAAATTACTGATCTACAAGACAATCCAGAAACTTATTTGGACCTACGGACTTGAACTTTGGGGAACAGCAAAATTTTCTAACATAAAACTCATTAAATCCTTTCAATCCAAAATCCTCCGAACAATAGTCGATGCTCCGTTCTACGTAAACAACAAAACCCAACATCATGACCTTAATATCCCATTTGTCCTTGACCTTATCCCCCAAAAGTTTTCCGGGTTCCATCGGAGCCTTATCAATCATCCAAATCCCCTAGCACAATCCCTATCTAGTTCCATTCATCCCTACAACCCTCCTCGAATGTTGAAGCGGCAGTGGCCCAGATATCTTTTATAGTATATATCTGGGAGTTCTGTCAATGGCCAGATTCTCCACTCAAGAGATGAATGCATGTGGCTAAAGTGCTCTCGCTCAAACTACACTGGCTTCATAACCGGTGACTTGGTTGAGAGAGTAGCGTAGGGATCTGTTGGAGCTGCTTATCCTTTTATAGTTGGAGGGAGGGGCCTGGCTTTCGGTTTCCTGCCTGATTGTATATATTGTGTATAGGTGTGGCTGTGTTTTTATGTTTTTAGTTTACTTATCTTTGGGTTATTTTATTTTTTTATTGTACATAGTTTTTTTTTTATTATTATTTTACTTTTGTTGATTTTGTGTGTTCTGTATATGTGGCGTGAAGGTGTTTATTTATCACTATAATCATTGTCAACGGGACAGAATATTATATGTCTAAATAAAATAAACGGAAAGGGAATTCCGAATTTAAATAATTATGTTAAAATATAATACTTAAAGGTTGATTGAAGAAATTTTGTAAAATTATAGAATTAAGGGATAAATTATTGTTTGCTAGAATTGCGACTGACTTATTTATTGGTTTCAATTTTTGTTTCTTGTTATTATTTTAAGGTTCTTAGTTGATATAAAGACATAGGTCTCTTTCAGGAGATAAAATATTAATACGGGAATGATATCAGCAAAAGAAATAAAAAATATTCGAAATTAATGAAAATGCTGTCACAAATGGAACCGCAGAAGGTATTTTTTCTAAAATGTAGAAAATACATATGTTTCCACCACACATTTTAGATTTTTTAAAAAAATCTATTTATTGAATAATAATACAATCAGCCACTGCTGGAGGGCTATAAGTATTAGGGCTAAGAGTTCTCATTTAAACATTATATACAAATAATAGAGAAATAAATATAAATATAATAGAGAAATAAATATAAATATAATAGATAGATAGATAAATAGATAGAAAAATAATTTTATTCTAGGACACAGTCCCTTGAGAATAACAAAATAGAACAAAATGAAAAGATCACATCTGGCCAAAATAAAATCAATCGAAAAAAAGAAATAATGTAAAAAAAATATAAGGTAAACATTCTATATACAAAAAGCGAAACTATATACAAAACAATTAATACTAAGACAAGGCACTTAATGCTATTTGCACTGATAGACTCGTATACACTTTTGAGAAAATAATTATAATAGAGAAATAAATATAAATATAATAGAGAAATAAATATTTTTTTTTTATTATTATTAAAACACTTTATTCAGAAATATTACAATTTGTCACAGTTAAGGACACTTATAATAGAGTTCAGAGATTGCATTCATACCGTATATACAAAAATATAAATAAATAAAGTAATAACAAAAGAATAAGAAGAAAGAACAAAAGAGTAAAGAAAAAAAATAATATATATATACACATAAGTAAATAAAAATAGAAATAAAAGTAAAACAAACACCTTATATAAAACATACATTATTTACAATTTGCCAGGTGATCTCCGAACCAATCCTGTCCCCTCCACATGTGGAGGGAAAAGGGAGGCCTAGGAGATCCCTACGCTTCTCCCTCAGCCACTTCACTGGTATTTTAAACCAGCGGAGGATGAGTAAGAGCGCTACAGCCACAGACACTCATGACTTGAGTGGAGAATCTGGCCATTGCTAGAACTCCAAAATATCCATATTTACAAAAGGTCTCGTGGCCACTACCGCTTTAACCTACGAGGGAGATTATAGTGATGTGTGGTGGTTGATAGGGATTGTACAACGGGGTTTGGGTGATGAGAAAGGTTCTGGTGAAATTTGGAAAATTTGGCTGGGATAAGATCAAGAATAAATGGGATATTAAGGTCATGATGTAGGGTTTTATTGGTTACATAGAAGGGAGCATTGACTATTGTACGGAGGACTTTAGACTGAAAGGATTGAATGCGTTTGATGTTAGAAAATTTGGCTGTTCCCCATAGTTCTAGTCCGTAAGTCCAGATGGGTTTCAGTATTGTCTTGTAGATCAGTAATTTGTTTTCACCAGAAAGTTTAGATTTTCTATTCAGTAGTCTATATAGCTGGCCATATCGTCTGTTAAGTTCCTGTCTTTTAAGTCGAGTATGTGGATTCCATGTTAGTCGTCTGTCTAAGAGAAAGCCAAGATACCGGACTGTATCTGAGAAAGGAAGCTGGATGGAGTTAAAATAAACTGGTGGGCAGGTATTACGCCGAAGGGTGAAGGTAATGTGTTTACATTTAGATTCGTTTACCTTAATGCGCCATTTCTTACACCAGTGTTCAATCAGGAAGAGGTG
This sequence comes from Nezara viridula, assembly GCA_928085145.1. Lineage (NCBI taxonomy): Eukaryota > Metazoa > Arthropoda > Insecta > Hemiptera > Pentatomidae > Nezara > Nezara viridula. The sequence goes on from OV725078.1 coordinate 42,174,805, forward strand.
CCTTTGTAAGTTTGCGGACGCTGTTTCAGGATCTGAGTTGGAAGAAAGGATAGCAGTGTCATCAGCGAAAGTTGCCAGGAGGGTATCGGGATGGACAGGAATATCAGCGGTAAAGAGAATGTAAAGGATGGGGCCCAAGACGCTGCCTTGAGGAACGCCAGCCTCAATTGAGTAACAGTCGGAGAATTCGGTGCCACAGCGAACTCGGAAGGAGCGGTCGGAAAGATAGGATCGGAGTACTAGGTATAAGGACTGTGGTAGATGGATTTTAAGCTTGAAGAGTAATCCGGCGTGCCATACCCGGTCAAAAGCTTGCGCTATGTCCAGAAATGCAACCGAGCAATACTGCTTGCTTTCTAGGGTTGAGGATATATGGTCAACAACTCGGAGTCCTTGCTGGACAGTGGAGTGTTGGGAACGAAATCCGAATTGATGAGTAGGAAGGTTATAGGATTCAATTATAGGTAGGATTCGTTTCAGTAGGATCTTTTCAAAAATTTTTGAGAGGATTGGGAGTAGGCTAATTGGTCTATAGGATGCTGTATTGTTGGAAGGTTTGCCTGGTTTCAAGAAGAGGACCATGGTGGAATGTTTCCATAAAAGAGGGAAGTGGGTAGTTCGTAGGATGCAATTGTATATATATGTAAGAAATGTGATGGCTTTAGATGGAAGTTGTCGAAGGATCTGTGGGGTTAGAAGGTCATATCCAGGAGATTTGCGAGGTGTGATTTTCCGTAAAAGGTATTTGACCTCAGAGGGATTAACAGCTTTAGGTGGTAAGGAGAGTGGGATAGGTATTGAGAGGGATTCTTCTACTTTTACTGTGTGGCTGGGATGGGATTCTGGATGAGGAGCGAAAGTATAGGAAAGGTGTTTGGCAAATTCCTCGGCTTTATCTTCATCAGATGCTGCCCAGGAGCCATCATCTCGTCGAAGAGGGTGGGAAATATGATGGGATTTGAGGATTTTTCTGGTGATATTCCAAAGGGAATTATCATGAGCAGAGAGTGTGGTGAGGTAGGAATTGAATGATTGGGATCTGAAGGTGGCTAATTCTTTTTTTAATTTTTTACAGTGATAATTGTAGGAGTGGCGGTCGGCTGGATGTCTGGTACGTTGCCATAATAATCTGGCACGGCGTTTTATGTGGATTAGGTCAAGGAGGTGTTGAGGTAAATTATGTTTCTTAAGGATTTTTGAGGAGTGATCAGGGGAGGAAGCAGTCCAGACTGCTTCTTGAATTTTGGTAGTGAAGGAATGTACTGCATTGTCCAGGTCTTCAGAGGTTTTCAGGGTTACTCTGAGGTCAATTTTATCGGAGAGGATTTGATGAAAGAGTTTCCAGTTAACTGGGCCTCTGATGAAGGACGGAGGAGAGGGTTTAGGAATAGGAGCTAGTGATACTTGGAGTATTAATGGGCTGTGGTCTGAGGAAAGCTCGTCAAGACGGGCAACGGAATGGTTGAGAGCACCTAAACCATTATGGATAAAGAAATCGAGGATATCGGGATTACGGTTAGGATCAGTGGGCCAGTAGGTAGGTGAGTTGGGTGGAAGAAGGGTAAAATTTTGGGAATTGAGTACAGACAGCAATGTTCGACCACGAGAATTCGTGGTTCTTGAACCCCATTGTTGATGTTTGGCGTTTAAGTCTGCACCCAAGATGAAATGATGTCCTAAGGAAATGAGGAAGGAACTAAATTGGATATTGGAGATGGATTGGTTTGGAGGGCAATACGCTGATGCAACGGTAATAGGAAAGGAGAAGGTTTTGATTACGACTGCGGTGGATTGTAGGAAATCGTGTGTAGGCAGTGGGAGTAGGTGATGGGAGAGGGATTGGTGCACAATGACTGCAGTACCGGCATGTGCTCTACCGTCAGGATGGTCGGTACGGTAAGTTATGTATTGTGGTATTTTTAGGAGCTGTTTTTTAGTCAGTCGAGTTTCCGTTATTAGGGCTACGTCTACGTTCTTGTCTTGTAGTAAGGCTGTTAGTTCGTGTATGTGATTTCTAACACCATTCGCATTCCAAAGGAGAATGGATATGGGTTTGATGGAAGTCATTTAAGGATTTTTTAAAGGAGGGATAAGGTGAGATACTAGGTTAGTGAGAAGTGATATCAGTGGGGTAACAAGGGATTTAAATTCTGAAAGAAAGGATGTCAATAAGCTGGTTAGATCTGTAGCATTAGGCGGTGGAGGAACATATTGGATTTGATGTTGGTGAGGTTGTTGTTGATTAGGTACATTAGGTGGGATAGGATATTGAGATTGGGGTTGAGTTTGTTCTTGCGGCAGGGCCTCACATACATTAGTCGGGTCTCTACCCCCAAGTAGCTTGGCAAAAGAAACCTTAGAGTTCACAATTTTAGCGGGTCCTCTTCTTGGTTTAGGTGTATCATCAGGGTCCCTGGGTTTCATATATCTCGCTTTAAGATTTTTATAAATTTGGCAGCCTTTGTAGTTGGCTGGATGGCCTTCCAGGCATAGGGCACAGACTGCTGGTTCTGTAATTGGTTTATTACACTCGCCAGACTTGTGTGTTTTACCACATTTCACGCAGCGTGGTAAGTGGTGGCAATAAGACTTGGTGTGGCCATATGCTTGGCAATTATGGCACTGGATGAACTCTCTTTTTGGGTACGGTTTTTCGACCTTTACGCTGGTGTAGAAAATTCTATTCACATCGTATATTTTTTCGATCCCAGGCGATGGCTCTAGATCGACGAAAAATAAGGGCAATGGGATTTTATTCTTTACACCTGGTTGTTCTTTATTTTCTTTTAAAACATTGGTTATCTGACGTATTTTGAACCCTAACGCCGTTAACTCTTCTTTAATCACTTCTATTGGGGTTGAGGAGTGTAAATTTCTTATTACAACTCGTAGTGCTCTTTCCTGTTTCAACTGGTATGTGTGAAAGTCCGCATTTGTGTCTGTTAAATATTTTACGATTTTTCGGTACGCTTCAGGTGTGGCCGGTATTATTTTTGTATCGTTTATTCTGTTTAGGCATGTATAGCTACCTGGGCAGATTTTATTAAGTTGAGTACACAACAACTGGAAATTTCTCAAATTTTTGACAAAGATAGGAGGTGGGCGTGGTTCTCGAGGTATAGGTGCATCTTCCATTTCTTCCCTGTCATTTTCAAGCACCTGGTATGGATTAGGTGTAAAAAATGGAGATTCCATTTCTTGTGAAGACGTACTTGGCAGTGGTTGAGACACAGATTCTTGAGTGTTCGCTGGAGGAGTTCCGGGGGGTGTTAATCGCTTACTACGACGTGTTTTCTGTTTAGGCGGTGAATTACGTGGGGTAGAGCCAACTGAATGGGACCTCTTAGTTGACATTACTTGGTGATAATATCGCATATAAAAAAAAAAGAAAGGGAAAAAAAAATAAATAAATAAATAAAACTACGTCTGCGTGTTATTACAATGGATGAACCACCGGCTGAGAAACAGCCAGTTACGTGGCAGAGCCACAACTGGAGAGGGGAGCCGTCAGCTGTTATGGCTATAGAGATTAAGCCTATAGACGCTAAATCACTAAATTCACTGTCTGTAATAGTACACAGTAAATAACAACACTACTCACTGTGGTGTTAGTCCATTGTTGTTGTTTTGATGTCTGCTTAACTAGTTTTTTTTAAAAAAAGTAAAACTGAGCACTTATTCTACTAAAAAATAGTAAAACTGTGGGACACGACGTGAAATGTGGGTATTCAAATCAAGCGCATGCGCAGAACTCCGAGAAATAAATATAAATCACATTTTAGATAGCACTGAGAACATTTCTATCAGATCCACGTTCATAAAACCTCTAGAAAATATTATATTGAGAACACAGAGCTCAATTTTAAATTTAGAAATAAATGAAATTTGTTTAACTCTGAAATTTATCAAATATAAAATAGATAACATTGTTATAGAAATATCTACCAAAATTGATCGAGAGTTGTATTACAATCTAACTTATGACCAAGAGAAGCTCTACAGAAGAAAACGTAACATTAAGAAGGCTAAATGAATAAAATAAATAAAAGGACAATAGCTGATCCATTGCGCGAGGTTCCAACCCACAGCGTCTCTGAAACTCACAGATAAAGATATACCTCAAAATATACAGAATACTTTAGCTTTAAGACCTAACTTTAACTATGAGACTGGCAATACAAATATCGTAGCTAGAATAAAACATCTATTAAAAAAAAAAGAGTAGCTTAATATCTATGCTGGTGGAAGGTGCTGAGGCTGTCGGCGCACAGTGGGACGAGTAAGGGAAGCTCGCGACATCTGCTAAATCAATTTTTTTTTTCAATAGAACTATTCAATAAAAACAGTGAAAAATGTATATTGTTCCAACTGAAAATATCCTCGGAAACTGCACGAACAACATAAGGTATAAATAAAACAGTTTATCTAGTTTTGGAAGTTCGGAAAAAAATAGATTTTGATAGATTCAAATAGATGTCGCGAGTTTCCCTTACTCGCTCAGCTGTGCGGCATGTCCCTGGCCTTAGGTATCGAGGATCTATTTTAAAACATCGAAGACGATCTCATTGTTAGCAAAAAAAAAAAAAAAGGTATCGAAACGTCGAATAAACAACAGGATCAATGTATATCTTGTAGTTTATTGAATAATAATTAAGTGACCTAATTCCCAATTTAAATAATTATGTTACAATATATGAATATATATTTTTTAAAGGTTGCAACTTTGCTCACTTCTTTGTCACTTTCATTTGTACTCATTTTCTCAGTGACAATGTAAAGATATCATTATGTGTTGTAGTTTACTCAAAAGTATTATGAAAATAAACATTTGTAAATAAAGAAAATAGTTGCCACTAATATTTTCTTAAAATATAGGAAACACTGTTTCAAAAATATTTTTTTTTTATTTTAAATAAAAAAATTTAAACAATATAGAATTAAGATTTTTATTCTATTTTCAACCATTATAACAATAACAAAACGTATCTTGAAAATACTACAAAAATTAAAAATAATCTCATCTATATTTAAAAGGATCATAAATTGACCAATAATTGGAAACAAAAAGTTTATTTTGGACCCAGAAGTGGTATAAAACAAACAATATTATGTTTAATGTTATAATTTATTATCATTATAACTGATAATTATCATAAAATCTCATAATTTCTTTAATGATTTAAACTTCGTCTTTTAGAACTATTGTTTTGCTGTTGATAAATAGCCACTAGCGGGATAAGGATTTCATTTAGGGTGGCTTTTTTTTTGTTTATATATAATACGATAATTACTTTGGAAGAAAAAGAAAGAAACTAACCACCTATATGAAATGGTATTTAAATGATTCTTGAAGTCTTATTAAATGTAATTAGACGAAAAATAATACATTTATAGATAACTTTTTAAATATTTTTTTTCGTAAAATATGGTTATATTTTACCATTTTGGGGAGGGGCTTCAGCCCGAAAGCCTCTCCCCCCCCTCACCCATAGATCCGTCTGTGTTTATAGCTGATGAAATATACTATTATATTTTTATTATAAGGTTTCTTAATGATAATCTTTTCTATTTTTTATAAACAACAATATGAAATCATGGTATTGTTTTCGGTATAACTTTCATTCCCTAGTCTAAGTCGATACAAATTTAAACCTGTTCATAAAAAAAACAAAAACAATATGTTATTACCTATGCACATTGTACATAAACCAACATTTTTTCAGGCATAATGTCGATAAAATCTAACTACGTGCTGCGATTTCTAGAGTTTTAAGTGATATGGAAACGACCTAACTTAAATCGAATAAATTCAATTTCGCCATTTCGAATGAATGAATAAAACAAATGTTTTATTGGTGCAGTTGGCAAATGTAACTTTCTTGTGGTTATATATATATATATATATATATATATATATATATATATATATATATATATATATATATATATATTTGTTTTTTATTTTTTTGTTTTGGAAAAATAAAAGTTAAATGTTTATAGAAAAATTGTAATAACCTTTTCTCCTCGAATCATACACCATTTTTAGAGAAAAATGGAACCCTAAATAAAATTTATCTTTTTGTTCAAAACGGGCCTTGAAGTCTCATTCGCTCCGAATGCTTTCCTATTTAAGTTTCGATGTTTTCAAATAATTATTAAAATAACCATTGTTTTTAAATGTTAAAAAAAGTATTGGTTTTGATATTAAAATTTGAATAGAAAACACAGTTTTTCACATTTCCTGAAAATTTGTCACTGATGATCAGGGTTCTCTTTTGAAATAAATGACTCAAATTATTCATTCTTTCGTTCCTATTTTAACTCAGGAAATCGCATCCCATAGCCAGATTTCGTCGAAGTTTTTGTAAGTAAAAAATATTACTTTGAGTACGGCGAACAGTGGGACGAATGATCAATCTAGGTGGAAAAAATGAATGGCGATTTTTTTTAAATCCGACGTAATAAGATAAAAGAGAGATATTTAATTAGGAGATAATCATAAATTGCTTTGATTTTCGCGGTTCCAAATAATAAATACAACCCTCAAAACATATACTGATTTGATGGCTCATGTTTTGTTCAATTATTGTCTTATCTTTCATTTGAGCTCAGTATCACTAGTTCATTTCTTTTTTTTTTTTTACAATAATAATTTTTATTTAATAGTTATAGATGCCTAGTATTTAAGTAAGTCATTAATAAATTTATCAATTCATAATATGACCAATTAAATTATTTATTTCTACATGCTCTCATATCAAGTAGTTTTATAACTTCAAAAGTAATTTACTTAAATATACGCCTGTGAAATGTTTCTCAGATATTGCTTGGTATCTATGTTGAAGAAAAATAAAAGAGTTCATTGCCTTCGTCTGCCTTTTGAGACATTATTTTTTAAAAATATTCTATTTAAATTTTATCTAGCAACGATTCGAGTCGGATAACATCTCTCTTTTGCTGGATTAAGAAATTATCCCAAAAGTGGCAGTGGCAAAAATTTAAACAAAATGGCAAGAATGTGTTAAATTAGCCTTTTAATATATTTTTTAGTTGTGCAATACAATAAAATTTGTGTGGTTGTGGTGAAGAAACTTCGCTAAATACTTCTTCTTTGAATGTTGGTCGCCCTTTTAAACGGTTCGACGACTGCTATACTCGAGGTAAAATCAATAAAGTTTAAGATGTAATTGATACACGAGGAGCAGAAAACAAATGCCTTCGCCACAGAAGTCTCAGTTAAATTACCAGGCCAACTGCAATTGAAATATTGGATCAAACCCGAGTAGTATTTCAAATAAAATATTTTAAAATACAAAATAAAAAACATTTTTCGAATTTCGCATTTAAAATTTTTTTTTTAAATGCTTTATTAAATATGTATAAATTATAAATTTCCAAAATATAAAGAACGTTTATACGGCATGATTACTCGTCTGCCCGAAATGTTATATGTTTTACATGTACAGTACAAATAAAGACCTTATAACAACTGCATGTACTTGAATGACAAATAAATAATAAAACAACTAACACAATATAAAATAATAAATATTTTGAATAATTTATATCTAAGAAATAATAATAAAGGAAAATAATGGGAATAATAAACAATAACATGAATAAAACTGACCACAAATAAATTAGACGGATCATTGTTTATGCTGGATGTAGCAAATTAAAACGGTGTTTCCACGTATTTCGAGCAAAACCGCCTATTTTACGGCATTCGTTCATAGAGGGGGCATTTAGAAGGGAAATTAGGATATCATTTCGGACCGGGCTAGTTCCAAGAAACTCGATACGAATGTGACCAAGCATAGAACACTCAGCCAAACAACGGAACAGGTCCTCATTTATTGGTAGATTACAGAGTGGACAATCCGTATATTCCCTGTCAAGCCAGGGGATGTAATTCAAATAAAGGAGTTCACACCTGTGCTTGAACAACCAACTCAATTCGCTCCCTGTCAAATCCCAACAGCAGCCATCTACGAATTTCAAAATTTTAAGATCGTGACTCAATTCCCTATATAATATAAATCGATCAAAATTCAACACCGCTAATTTACACTGCTCCCAATGTTGCTGAGTGACTGCAGAACGTATTGTTGCCAACTGGTCTTTCCATAACGAAAAGCATTCCAAAGACTTGTCGAACCTGCAAGAGTATCTTTCCACCAAATTGCACCAATTTTTAAACCAAAAGGTATTACGTGTAATCACTTCAACGGCGATAAGTCTGGAGAGACGACTTTCAGGCAGACACAGTAACTTAAGACAATACTTAAAGTGCAACTGTAAAGTGAATACCTCAAGTGGATTTGTGGCTGTTTCTAAATAAATCATATTATTTGGTGTCGTTGAAGCCAACGAAAACAATTTCTTAAATAAAATTCTCTGAAACTTTTCCAATATGTCATATTCCTGAAAACCCTAGACTTGAGCCGCATAGCATACTATGGTTTAGCATTTTAAATTAATTAATACATTAATATTAATACATGTTTTGATCTTGTATTTTTTTTTTAAATTATGAAATACAAAAAGTATTTATTTTAATATTTGAAATGCACAAAATAAATGACCGAATTTTGAATATCATGGGTGATAAATGTTCCGGACATTATTAAATTTTTCATTTGTGCCGACGTTTCAACACAAAAAAGTGGATACTTGAAAACCTTCATTGCTCGAACCAGGTCCTGATGATGACCCACATGTTTGGGTTGAAATGTCGGCACAAATAAAAAAAAATTATAACGACGGCGTCCTGAATATTTATCACTCATTCATTCAGTCATTGTTCCTAAGCGTTTCCTTACTTTTTTTTTCCCTTTATATTGGTATATAAATTAGTAGAATACCATGTGCCTTAAGACCACAGCTGGTCTTTTTTTTTGGAATAAAAAATGGCTGGTCTTATATTTGATATTTGGAAAAAAATATCAAGTGTTTTTCAAGCTAGATTGGTCATTCGTCCCACTGTGCGCCGTTTGTGTAAAGGGACCTACCTTAATATAATAGATCTATTGGATGTTTCCTTAGATATAATAGTTTTTATTCAATTTAAAAATGTCTGCGATAAGCGCCTTATTGACTTGTAAATATTTTAACGGGTATAACAATAAAATAGAAATATGAATCGCTAACGAATTTTCACCTTTATGAATGAACTATTGACCAGGTCAAAAGGGGCCTATCTGTATTCAGTGAATGATGAACGGGTTGGTTGGTATATGTTTGTTATAGATTTCTTAGCGGTTGCTATAGCGCTAATATTGCGTGCTTGGCCACGGCACGCCCAGTTTCTCTTGTATTAGCCACTAAAACCATCACGTATCTAGAGAACTCCCCTTGTTATCATAAAAATATTGAAAAACCCGTGGCCACTTCCGATTTTTTGACTTGTTAAATGGGATAAGTTGACGTAGCTAAACGTTTGGACTTCCTGCATTGAAACAACCTTAGTACGACTGTTAGCCTACTAGAATTTAGCAAGTAGCCTAAGAGCAAAGTATACAACATGGTAATTGCGGTGCCCTCCAAGCATTTGGCGGTTCTAGCACTGAATCAGAAGCACAGGAATATAACCCGTGACAACCTTAATATGACTAACATCGCACCGACGAATGCTGGAGTTAACGTTCTGCTTGGAGGGTGAGTTCATGCAACTAAAGTATTACTACTAAACTATTAAATTCCAATTCAATAAGTACTGTTTACATAAAAAAAGATTGAGATAGGTTGTAGTATTTCTCATTAAATCAATTGTAAAAAAAAAATCTTAAAATAAAAAAAAATGACAATATCATTTGAATAAGAAAATATACCTTATTTGTTGTTGGCCTTTCCGGTTTTATATTAATCTGGTTGAAACGTATATCATATAACAATTTCATTAATTTGTAAGTACACTCATTTAATAAATCTAAATAACTAAGTCAAAAGAAAATACCTTGTAGAATTCGATTCGAAATCTTTGTTGCATGTAATAATTTTAATTTTAAACACATGTTTTATTTTATGATTAAAATGTATGTTTAAACAAATAAAAGTAAGTTCTTTCCTCATCAGTAGTTCAGAAGGTGCATATTTAGAGTTTTGTGTTGGTTATTACATAGAGTACCGGGAAGAAATTATCAACCTTACAAATGCTTAAGAGAGAATACTTGTATATTAGATAATATTAAATTTAACAATATGTAAATACTTCATTAATAATTATTTCTTCATCCGCCCCTATTGTTTCGGGTTCAGCTCCCAAAAAAAAATTCTAGAAATAATTATCCGTAAAATAATTATCTAGAAATACATATATTGAATCCTCTATTTGTTGTATGAATCTTTCAGTTGACAGAACAACAATATTAACATTTTTGTATAAGGTCATTTTAGTAATATTTCTAGTTGGAAAATTTATAATATCTGTACAGATAGTAAGTAAGTTGATTCCATGATAGGTTATTGCAGTGTTGGAATATAAAACTGTGAATAAAGTCATAGATTTTGCCAATAGCAAAATCACTAAAATTAATAATCAAAAAGTTTTAAATTGGAGTTGTTCATTCTTTGAACTGAAAGGCACATATAATACAGACATTTCTCTAAATACCTAATTACGTCGGTTTATTATACACTGAATCAAACTAGTATCATTTTTTATTTTATAGAAATACGTGTTATCTTCAGCGTTGTCAACAAAGATCAAGAAATGTATGGATATATTATTTTGGTATCTAAGAAAGTGTGATACGAAATTTGAATAATTCTGCAGAATGTTTTTTAACTAACTGAAAAATGATTTAATTGATACACTAAAGATTACAATAGATTTTGAAGAAAAATTTATTATGATTGTTTATGATAAGTATGACGTGTGTATAGCAACACAATGCATTGCTTAAAAATATAGCCATTATGAAAATTATTAGAAATTACAATGAAATAATATATATCTATGACTTAATGTCATATAGAACACTTTTTCAATATATTTCAAATATGAAAGTATCTCACGAATTAAATGTTTTATATAATATATAATTAAATTTTATTTTGTTTATTATAATTTCCATTAATTTACTCCATCTATTTGAAATATAATTCCTTTACCGGTCGTCATTTATGATAGCAAGTCAGTTAGATACTGAAGTCGATATTGTTTAATTTTTAATGCAACGTATAAATATAAAATAAATATACTTCTGGTAGCTATTAATGATGACCTTCAATTTTTTTTCAATATCTATTGATAATTTCAAGGATTTCAGAATAACTAAAAATATTCCTTTATGAAATAATATTGAATAAAACTACCACCAAGGGATTCACGGTCGATTATCTAGAAGGGTAACACTATTTTTTTTTTTAATTAGATTTTTATTATCCTGGGAATTTTGTCCCTTTAGGACAAATTATAGTTAAAAAGGAAATGCCTGTGTGGGCATAAAATTAAATTAAATATTTACAATGCTCATTAAAATAAAAATATTGGATGAAAAATAAAATAAAACCACTAAATACATACAGATATATACAATACAAACATGGGAAAATAAAATAACATAATCAAACAAAATCATTTCTGGGGGAACTTACAAAGTTCTCTTATCTACTATTCATGATCAATAGGGTTGGGAAAGAAGTAGGTGCTTAAAAAGGAGGGATTTAAATGAGGAAACTGATTGAGCATGTCGGATATCGGGAGGGATGGTATTCCAGGTGGAGACGGCTTGAATTATAAAGGATTTGTCAAACGCAGCAGTTCAGTTAGGAGGTGGATAGAGGTCAGAAGTACGGGATCTAGTGGGACGGGATTGAATGGAATATTTAAATTGTAGGCTGTGAAAAATATAGGAAGGTCGCTGAGTTCTGATGGCTTGGTAAAGAAAGGTAGCAAGGAAGTACAGGCGGCGATTAGACGGATAGAGCCACTTCAACTTGGTGTAATACTGGGTTATATGCGTATCTCTTAAGAATCCGAAAACAAAACGTATTGCACAGTTCATCAGGCGTTTATGTCTGGCCTCGAATTCTCCCGAGAGTCCGCCGTACACCAGACAGCCATAGTCGAAGTGAGGGAACACAAGGGAGGAAACCAGGAGTCGTCGGGATTCATATGGAAGGAGATAGCGGAGACGATTAAACTGTTTCAGGGAGAGATAGTACGAAGATCGTTCGACAGAACGAAGGAATCATTTTTTTTTCTTATTTAATATAACTAGAAGTAATTTAAAAAGAATAATCTTGTTTGATTTGGGCTTACTCGGTTACATGGATTTGTAACCCTTAATCGGTTACAAAGCATAATGTTTGTTTAATGTCAGACAAAAAAATTAAGAAATTTAAAAATAACGTGTTCCAAAGAAATTGTATGATCATAATTATCTTGAAGAAGATGGCGGAAGATTGGTGTTGACCCTGATCAAGGACCAATTTAGAATTTAGAGAGAGAGGAAGATATCGAGAAACATTTTCTTTCTTATCTAAATAGAAAAATATTTGCTTCAGTTTTTTTGATGTTTTGACCTACATTTTGTCAATAAAATGAGTTGATGTTTTCTCATAATGTTATTCATCTCGAAATACATTATCTAAAACCACTTATGGATAACAGAGGAGGAAGAGAGGAGGTAGCCTCAACCCGAAAGCGAAGTATAACATTTTTTTTCTCATTGGACTATATTTGTTTCAGTGATGGTCTAAACTTTTTTTTTTTATTCAGTAATATGACATTCTGTCAAACGGGAAATAATTGTAGTGAGGTAAGAACACATCCACACCATATATACAGAAAACATAAAATTAACAGGAACAAAATAACAACTAAATAATTATCAAAAAGTATAAACAATAAATATAAATACAATAAAGATAACTGAATTAAAAAAACATACAAACACATTATTATCAACACAGACATACCTATATACAATATTTACAATCAGGCGAGGGAACTTCAATCCAGGCTTGTTCCTCTAACTATAGAGGGAAAGGTAAGACTTCAGGAGATCCCTGTGCTGCTCTTTTAACCGCGTCACAGGTACTTAAGCCAGAGATAGATCTATGCTAAATACTTAAACAATCAAAACATGTACTCTTTTTAAATTATAAAGCCCCCGTGATCTCCTAATGTAGTCATATCATTAGAGTGCTACCATTGGGTAGTTACTCAGCAAGTGTATTCATGTCATTATATCAATTATGTCCAAATTTACTTGATGTATTTATGTAATACAGTTGTAAATGTCATAAAGAAATAAAAAATAAAAAATTATAAAGCATATACAGCTAAAAAATTTAAGCTTGTGTCAAAGAAATTTATCTTAATACATATTCGTCCGCATTACGAAAATTCGTCATTTCACAAGCAATACCAAGAGGTAAATGAAGAAAATTCGTCATTTGTATTTTATAGAAAATAATTGGTTCTTATTAAACTAACCCCAATTGGACCAGACTCCTATGAATACATTGTATTTAAGCTAAGGTGACAAGACGTCCCTCTTTTGGCAGGACAGTCCCAATTTTTAACAATTTTTCCCGAGTCCCGCTGTGTTTTCAAGAAGTCTCGATTTTTGGAAAGAATGAACGGAAAGTTAGGAAACGGAAAGAGATTATACGGTTTTCGGTGACCATGTAACTATTTCGGTAGGATACAAGATTATTTTTGTGTTTTATAATGTTAAACTTAAATAATAACGAATAATTGTTAAGAACTGAACAGCAAGAACTGCTTAGTTCTAACAGAATTGTTGATTAGCTTTAGCTTGATTAGGAATTCGACCAGCATTATATGGAGTTGATGATAATAAACAATCCAAAAAATGATCTTTTTAATGACATATCGATATCAAAAAAATATATTAGTCAGATTAAGGTTAAATCTTTGGCATCAGAAAATAAACTTGATTTAAGTACTACTTTGATTACCGAAATGTTGTCACCTTCAATAAGTATTCAGCTTTCTGAAAAAGAGCTACTTCATTGTGTACAATCTGCTGTCACAAAACATTTGTCCTACAAACTGTCTTATAGTTGAAGCCATAAATAAAATGCCAAATACATCATCAAATTACTCGCCCTCAAAAACACGCCTTTAGGACTAAATTCTCAACCTTATTTCAGTTTAATACTATGTTACCTGATTAACATTTGCACCTGATTATTATTATTTTTTTTGTTGTCCTCTTCTTGCTCTCATTTAAGGCTATACGAGGATTTTCCATGGCCAGGGAAAAGAGGTGGGATTAATGCTCCAAATTTAAAAGCCCCTCCGACGAACTCTTAATCATTTGATATCTTATAAACTTCGATTAATTAATCATCGGGTTACTGGGCAACGATTGTTTCACACATGCTTTACCCCGCTCCAGATTATCAATATGTAAAATTAATTATGGTAACAACAAATATAAACTATTCTTCGGACTTAGATAAACCAAATTTTCAATAATTTTCAAGAACATTTGGGTTAAGAATATCGGGATGTGGATTAAAGGTTTTGAAGAGGTGATGAACAAATATTTGGGATTTTTCTACGTCGGATGTGGACCAGGTTTGGGCTTCGGTAAGAAGTGGATGCTTACAGTCTTTAAATTTCAGGAGCCTTTTAATGGTCGTCCATAGTGGTTTGTCGGTAGGTCTAAGTTTTTCAGTAAAATTTAGTTAATTTTGAATTGTGTATTTTTTAATTTCTGAATTTAGTTTTTTAGTTGGATGTAATGAGCTTTATCTGTTGGATAACTAGTTCTCTGCCACTTCGATCTTGCTCTGCGTTTTTCTTTTAATAAGATACGAATATGCTGTGGCAAGTTAGTCTATTGTAAATTGTTAATCTTATTAATAAACGTGTTATCATTCATATTGTCTGTTATTGTTGCTGTAAGTTTTTCTATGACACTATTGATGTCTTATTTTGTCTTTAGTGGAGTTTTAACGTACAGTTTCTTTTGCAAATAATGACGAAATTTGTCATCAGCTGAGTGGAAGTAATAAGGGAATGGGGTAAATATTTATACTGCAAGGACCCCGGCGTGGGAATTGTTGTCTGTTTGATCAGATAAGGATAAGTTAGAGGTGTTAGAAGTGTTAACTAAGGGCGAGATCCGTCGTTATGTACGAGATGGGTCTGGATTCAAAGGTGCTTGTGCGGGTTTTTTGGTTCCTAGCCATTAGGATGAGGTGGGTTAGGATGGTGGGGCGGCAATTTGACTCTTCGGGGTAGATGATGAGGGGGAATTCGCATATGTGGAGGATGAGATTGAGGATTGCTAGTATGAGGTTTGGATAAGAAGGCGCCTGACATCGAGGGTGCTGCTTCTTGATGATGGTCTGTGTGTAGGTTTTACTGGAGTCCTGATGAGATTGGAATGGCCAATGCCAGTTAAAGTAGAGAGGTCTTGTTGGGTGAGATGGGTGATTTTTTTCGGCAGTTCAGAGAAGTTTGAAATATTTTGAATTTCTGACGGCTGGATGTAACTTTCATGGTTCTTTTTAACGTTTTTTAAGACTATGTTCCGAGATCATAGCTTATAGTGGTATTTTTACACTATTCATTCTGTGTAGCTTATTGGGTGGTCTTTACCGCAAACAGCACATTTAGGAGGTTGGTCGTGAGGTTTCTGAAAAGTGTCGGATGCGTGTGAACCGGAAAAGTTTACTCACCTGGCCTGATGAAGGCTATAGGTCTTTGTATTCCGCAATTCTTGACACTTAGTGCATTGCTCTATCACTGGTTTTGTTCTAGGCTCTTCGAATTTAACTGTTAAATATATAAGCCTGTTAACTTGAAATATTTCGATGTTATTACTATCAGGCTCCAAATCAACGAAGAATAAATGTAATGGACATTAAGAGTGGCTACACTGAGATGTAACCTTACTGGTTTGTGTAACCTGATGTGACAATAAAATATGTACAACTAACATGGCGCAGTTGTAATTTATTATGGAGTTTAATAAGCCGTTGAATTTAAATATCTATGACGACAATCTCGCGGAAAGTTTTCTCCGCTTCAAAAGAGAAGTTGAGGTGTATTTTTTGGCAACAGAAATGAAGACAAAGCCTGGATAGGTTCAAGTGGCATGATTGAGGAATTTACTAGGCAAGGATGGATTGCAATTATATACAACTATTATGACGCATACACCATCAAATGAAACGGTTTTAGCAATCCTGGATGTTTTTGAAAAACATTGTATCCCGAAAAAAAAACGAAACGGTAACTATCTTTAAATCTTTTAATCGGAAACAAGGTTATATTGAGCCTTTTGAGCGGCTTTCACCGGCTTAGAGAAATTAATAGCTCCATGTAAATTCGGAGATCAAGAAAATAAACTATTGAGGACCCAAATAGTTCTGGGAATATTTGAAAAAAATACCCAAGAAAGATTATTGAGAGAGGACTGTTTATTTGACAAAACTACTGAATTTTGTAAAACTATAGAATTGGCAGAGGCCAACATGAAACTGTAGACAACTAACAAGACTGATACAGCAGAAACTTTAGTATTAAAACCAAGGTCATCGGAGACATCAAATTTAACACAACTCAAGCCAACGAATCGTTGCTGCAATATCTGTGGTTACAAGCATACTTGGGGCAACTGTCCGTAGCTCCGTGTAGAGGAGGATCTGATTATTCCAAGTTCAACCGAATTCATCAAACAAAACCAAGATGTCGTTAACGGCCTTGGTTGTTTCCCTGACATTTGCTAGTTAAAACTTTCTACAGATACCACTCCCAGGACCCATCCTGCTCGTAGGGTCCCATTCGAAATCAAAGAAAAATTAAAAAGTTGCTTAGATGAGTTAGTTGCTAAAAAAGTAATTGAGGCGTTGGATGAGCCCTGTAAATGGATCAATGGCCTTGTAATTGTTGCAAAGCCCGAATTGTCTTTACGTTTGTGTATAGATCCCAATCATTTAAACAAGTTTCCGAGTTGTGTGCACCATTGACATCCTTGTTGAAAAAATATTCTATATGACTTTGGACAGACTATCATAATAATACTTTTGTCCAATTAAAGAAAATATTATCTGATATTTCTTTGCTTGCATGTTTTGATCCAACTAAAAAAATAGAGATCCAAGCGGATTTAAGCAGCAGTGCTTTGGGCTGCTCATTGTTGCAAGAAGGAAAGCTAATTTTGTATACCAGCAGGCCCTTGACCACTTGTGAGCAGGAGAATGCTCAAATTGAGAAAGAATTGTTAGCTATTACATTAGCATTTTCTAAATTTCACAATTATGTTTATGGTCATGCTAACGTTACTGTATACACTGAACATTACCCTTTGACTTCAACTATTTTTAAAGATCTGGAAAAAAAATAAAAAATCATAGGCTTAAACGTATAAGGTTAAAACTCTTACCCTATAGATTTGATTTGAAATACTTGCCTGGCAAATCAATGGTGATAGCTGACCTGCTTTCTAAAAATTTCTTGGAAAAAGATATTGAGGATGATGAATCAATGAGGGATGTGATACATACCGTGGGGGTTCAGCTTGATTGCTCTAGTACCCATTTGAAAAAATTAAAAATTGAAACTACGAATGATGCTGCTTTAATCGTAATTTTGAAATATTATATAGAAGGGTGGCCCAAGTCACTGCATGAGTCAGGAGACCTCAATCATTTTTATAAAATGAGAAATGATATCACAGTTGAAAATGGATTAGTTTATCTTGAAGATAGTCTGATTGTTTCCCCTGCTTATAGAAAGCGAATTCTGCACTTGCTTCATGAAACACACCTTGGGCTTCATAAGACTAAGGATATGGTTGAAATATAAATTGAGCATTATTATTTTCTAAATCAATGATATTTACTTCTTCTATTTCCATATCGTTGTCTTCTAACATATTTTCATCAAAATAAAAAACATCTTGAGATGTTAATGGCATTTGTGAGGTTTCTCCAAGTATTCTACCAAGTTGCAACGCTGAATCTTCATCTAAATCAAGATTTATCATCGCGTTAATTGTTGGTATTCTTCTAGAATTTGTTTTGCCTTCAATATGGTTTGTTCTTACCATATCGTTAATAACACTTAAATCCCTTATTAAGTTTACATTATAATTATCTTTCCATTTATAATTTGTTTTCCTCTTATTTTAAATTAAATATCTTCCCAAATAGTTATGTTTACACCTATTTGTTTCATATACATCATACCTAATAAAAATCATATCCTTCGCAAAAATAATATATTTTAAAAGTAACCAATATTTCATCTTTCAGCCCAAGCTTCGGTCCTATATCCAAGGTTACATTTCTATGAACTCTCTTGTTGCTGGCTAGTGTTGAAATAATGAATTCTTCCGATTGTATTTTAATCCCCTCTGGTAAAGAATTCGGATTTATACAATTGATTTCTGCTCCGGTGCCAATAAGCCAGTGTTTCTTAGTAAAGTTGACATCCTTTTTATTATTTAATAAATTTAAATTATATCTTGGGAACCCTCACTAAGTACTATAAAACGGTCTAACTTAATTTTTATTTCTTATACATCTTTTTCTAATTTCTTATTTTTTTCAATTAATTCTTCAGTAGAATTTTCTTGAAAACATCTTACATTATCCACTGATTTCATGGTGACCGTATTTTGTGAATCTGATTTAATGGTGTTGAAGGGAATTTTTCATTATATGTTTTGTCATTTTGTTTCCAATTATCTTTTCCTTCCCATGCTTGTGGCTTATTATCTCTATATCTACTTTCGTTTTGGTATTGATTTTTCTGTTGTTTGTATCTTTGTCTGCCATTTTGGTATTATTATACTCTCTTTCTTCATACTTGTTATGATCTGATTTTTGGTGATAATGTGACTTTTCATTTTTATTACATTCTTGTTTATGAGGATTTTTCTCATTTTTATTATGATTGTTACAACTTTTTTTAAAGGAAAAAGTTGTTGTAGTAAAGGTAAACCTTCAGTTTGTAACTTAATCCTTAACCTAATAAGGTCCTTGGGATCAAAAATTTTCATAAATTGCCTAATTCTATCGGTAAGCAACTAATTATATGATGTGTAATCCTTTCTTTTATGTATTTGATAAGACCATCTGGAAAAGTAATGTCACTATCAATTCTTATGCTCGAAATTAATACCGATAATGCGGATTCTGCTCTCTTAATGAACTCTATAGGGTTTTCATACTTATATGGACGCATTGACATAAGTTAATGGTCTAGTTGACATATAGTCTTCTAGTCCCTATAATTTGGATGCGATTTTTCTCTTAATTTTTTTATTTTACTTTATTTAAAACAGTTGCGTGATTTTCTAGTGCTAAGGTATTTTTAGACACAAACATAATGAAAAACATCCTTAATCTCAGATAAAAATTTATAAACGTCTTTAGAGTCACCGTAAAAATCTTTAATATGGTCATAATCCATAGCAGTCATTTTATAAGTAATCATTTGTGGTTGTGGTCGTTGTTTTGGTATTTGTTGTTGAAGGTGTTGTGTTTGTTCAATTTCTAGTTCTGAATCAGACATTTTTGCTTTATATACTGCTCATTTACTATGTCTTAATTTTTAGTTTTGAAATTTTATATATATATTTTTTTTTTTTCTTTATGACATTTACAACTGTTTTACATAAATACATCTAGTAAATTTGGACATAATAGATATAATGACATGAATACACTTGCTGAGTAACTACCCAATGGTAGTACTCTAATGATATGACTACATTAGGTTATCACGGGGCCTTATAAATTTCAAAACTAAAAATTGTTATACAAAAAAATAAACAATAACAAAAAAATATTACAGATTTGTAATTCAATTTCTACCTTCCGAAGTACCTCCGATCCAATGTCAGTTCTTGAACCTGTTTGAAGTGTTGAACACACCATGAAACAGGCAGTCCCAGATTCTGTTGTCTAATGATTATTTCTTCGAATCTTCTTTACCTGACACTTAGAGCTGTTACTTTAAATTAATTTCTTCACTCTTCTTTCTTCAAGTTAACACAGGTCCCTACGTTTGGGCACCAATTAAATCTTCGATACTCACTCAGACTTAAAAAAAAAGTTTATTTGGCAAAAATGTTTACAATGAACAAATATATATCATACAACAACTACACTATCTATGGCATCTAACTATCTACTATGAGTGACAATGTCTGACTACTAGGAGGGTAAGAAAGGGGTATTTATACAGAGTCAGGAAAAAAATGCCGACGCTAGTAGCCCTGGAGCCAGGGCCCTAAAATCGACCTGATCGCAGGCGAAGGTTTGATTGAAAATTACGAAAGTGTATGTTATTCTGAGTAAACAAATCCTTGTCTGCCGTTCCGGAGCCACTGCTTTAAAAATGGCGGCTGATTTAAAGAATATCAGGCCAATAATTTGAGGATCGAAAAGGGAAATCCATTGCGAAAAATGTGAGAAATGTTTCTATTTTTTTAACTTCTATATGTGGTTTTAGACATGTAAAAAACAAAATTCCTAACGCAGGCCACCAACGGAAAACTTTTTACAGCCAAAAAAGTCAGATTTTTTCGATGTTTTTTGGGTTTTTCACATATAACTTGTAAACAATGCATCAAAACGAAAAGTGTATTCTTTAATAAATTAAAGAACGTTAAATTTGCGTCAAACGAGTACATAAACTTTAAAATTTGGTTACGCGGTAAGGTATAAAACCACGGTCAACCAAAGCTGAGTTTTACCAAATTTGTCAAAAACTGAGACAAATTACTATAAATGGCCCTGTAACTTGAAAAAGAGTTCCCTAACAAGAAAACCCCCTAAAATCAAAGTTGTAGAGCATCAAATTTTGCGTATACTAAGTGCTGATAATTTTATTGTCGGCCAATTATATATATCGAATCTGGATTCGTTATTCCTTTATAAAATTCGGTATCTTTCGACACATCGTTTACCAAATTCTATTGCTTTTGAGAGGTGGAAAAGAGGCTTATACTGCATGTAACAGACTTTAAACAAAACTAACTCAGCAGAATAGACACCCATACTGTTGAAATATTGAAAACCACTTTTAACTTTATTACCAATTCCTAGCCATCGGGAGATTACCGATTTAGTTCGCAGTAAGTGTCATACATAAAATTAGTTGATACTGCGTATACGTAAAATTTGATGCTCTACAACTTTGATTCTATGAATTTTTCCTCTTAGGGAACTCATTTCCAAGTTACAGGGCCGTTTATAGTAATTAGTCTCAGTTTTTGGCAAATTTGGTAAAACTCAGCGTTTTATACCTTATATATATATATATATATATATATATATAGCGTTAAGACCGTGGTTTTATACCTTACCGAGTAACTAAATTTTAAAGTTTATGTACTCATTTGAAGTAAAATTTAACGTTCTTTAATTTATTAAAGAGTACATTTTTTGCTTTGATGCATCGTTTACGAGTTATAGATAAAAAACCCAAAAATTATCAAAAAAATCTGACTCTTTTGGCTGTAAAAATTTTCCGTTGGTGGCCTGCGTTAGTAATTTTGTTTTTTACATGTCTAAACCCACATATAGAAGTTAAAAAAATAGAAACTTTTCTCACATTTTTCGCAATGCATTTCTCGTTTCTATCCTACCTGGGGTCAGTAATGAGTTTTGGAAACAGGATCTCCATAGAAACCAGTCAGCGACTCATCAAAGCCAACAGGTGCTATTTTGGTCTCAGACAGCACCTGATAAGCTCCTACCACACTAAGTACCTCTTATATAAAACTCTTATAAGGCCTGTCCTATTTTTATCAGAGACCTGAACCCTCACAAGTAATGAAGAGAGAGAAATTCTTATATTCGAAAGTAAAATTCTCCGACGAATATTTGGACTGGTAAGGATTGGAGAGGAATGAAGACGGACATAAAAATAAGGAAATTTACCAACATTATGGCGGGACTGACATAATTAAGTTTATTTTATTTTTATTTTTTTAAAATCTGTTTATTGAATAATAATACAATCAGCCACTGCTGGAGGGCTATAAGCATTAGGGCTACAAGTTCTCATTCATACAATATATACAAATAATAAAGAAATAAATATAAATATAATAAGTAAATAAATAATACTGGTGAAGAAGTTAAATAAAAATAAAATAAACAAATAAAATAAAATAAAAACTTCTAAACACAATCATACCTATATACAATATATACATTCGCCCAAGAATCTCCGAGCCAGGCTTTTTCCCCCACACGTGGAAGGCGAAGCAAGACTCCGGAAGATCCCAGCGCCACTTTTCCAGCCGCATCACTAGTATTAGAAGCCAATGGAGACTGAAAGAGGGCACTAGAGCCACAGACGCTCAGGACATGAGTGGAGAAGCTGGCCATTGCCAGGACTCCAAAGGCATATTTACAAAAGATCTCGAGGCCACTGCCGTTTCAACCTTCGAGGGGGATGGTATGGATGTTCGGAGCTGGATAGGGATTGCGCTAGAGGATTGGGATGATGAATGAGGTTCTGGTGAAAGTTGGAGAATCTGGATGGGATGATGTCATGGACATATGGGATGTTAAGGTCATGGTGTAGGGTCTTGTTCGTGACATAATATGGAGCATTGACTATTGTTCGAAGGACTTTGGACTGGAAGGATTGGATGCGTTTGATATTCGATGATTTAGTTGTCCCCCACAGTTCAAGTCCGTAGGTCCAGATAGGTTTCAGTATGGTCTTGTAGATTAATAATTTGTTTTCTGTTGAGAGATGAGATGTTCTGTTTAGTAGTCTATATAGCTGACCAAATCGTCGGTTAAGCTCTTGTCTTTTAAGTCTGGTATGTGGGTTCCAAGTCAGTCTTTTGTCCAAAAGGAAGCCAAGGTATCGGACTGTGTCTGAGTAGGGAAGAGGAATTGAATTAAAAAGGATTGGCGGACAGGATCTGCGTCGAAGAGTGAAAGTTACATGCTTGCATTTTGATTCATTAATTTTGATGCGCCAGTTGTTGCACCACTGCTCAATGAAGGAAAGGTGTCTTTGCAGGTTCTGAGACGCTATTAGAGGATCCGAGTGAGAGGATAGGATGGCAGTATCATCAGCAAATGTTGCTAGGAAGGTATCAGGACTTGAAGGGATGTCAGCGGTGAAAAGGATGTAGAGAACTGGGCCCAAGACACTGCCTTGTGGAACACCAGCCTCAATTGGATAATGTTTGGAGAGTTCAGTGCCGCAGCGGACTTGAAAGGAGCGATTTGAAAGGTAGGATTTGAGGACTAGGTACAAGGGTTGAGGTAAATGGGTTTTGAGCTTGAAAAGCAAGCCATCGTGCCACACCCGGTCGAAAGCTTGAGCTACGTCCAGAAAGGCACCAGTGCAATATTGCTTGTTTTCAAGTGCAGAGGTTATGTGGTCGACAACGCGAAGGCCTTGTTGGACAGTGGAGTGTCTTGAGCGGAATCCAAACTGATGGGGAGGGATATTGTGGGATTCGAGTATGGGTAGGATGCGTTTGAGAAGGATTTTCTCAAAGATTTTGGAAAGGATCGGAAGTAGGCTTATCGGTCTATAGGATGATGTATAATTAACAGGTTTACCTGGTTTAGGAAAGAGGATAATTATGGAGTGTTTCCACACCAGAGGAAAGTGGGTTGTGCGGAGGATACAGTTGAATAGGTATGTAAGGAATATAATTGCTTTTTTGGGAAGTTGTCTGAGGATCTGGGAAGTAAGGACGGCTGTAGGAGGAGGTAAGGAGAGAGGAATCGGTGAAGAGAGGAACTCTTTAACTTCAGCAGTATGGGAGGGATGGAGTTCAGGATGAGGAGTGAATGTGTACGATAGATGTTTAGCAAACTCTTCTGCTCTATTCTCATCTGACGAAGCCCAGGAACCATCATCACGGCGGAGGGGGTGGGAAATGGATTGGAATTTAAGGATTTTTTTAGTTACATTCCAGAAGGAGTTATCACTTGCAGATAGTGAGGAAAGATAGGAATTATAGGATTGGGATCTAAACGTGGCCAGTTTTTGTTTTACTTGCTTGGATTAATAGTTATATGATTTCCGATCATCAGGATGCCTGGTTCTTTGCCAGATAGCCCTAGAGCATCGTTTTCTATTAATAAGGTCCAGTAGGTCTTGGGGTAGAGGATTTGTTTTGCGGTATTTTTTAGAAGGATCAGGTGAAGATGCAGTCCAAACTGCTTATTGGATCAAGGTAGTCATGGAATGTACTGCTTCATCTAGGTCTGTAGGTGTTTTTAAGGAAACTCTGAGGTCAATATTATCATCCAGCATTTGACGGAAGATGTTCCAATTAACTGGCCCCCTGATAAATGAAGGTGGAGGTGGTTTGGGAATTGGTGATGTGGAAACCATTAGGATTAGGGGACTATGGTCTGAGGAGAGATCATCAAGTCTTGAGATGCAATAATTAAGGGACCCTAGACCTTTGTGGATGAAAAAATCTAGGAGATCGGGATAGCGGTTAGGATCTGTTGGCCATTATGTGGGAGAATTGGGTGAGAGGATGTTGCTGTGATGGGAATTAAGTGCAGCTAGCAATGTTCGTCCTCTTGAATTTGTGGTTCTGGCTCCCCATTGCTGGTGTTTAGCATTTAAGTCTGCACCTATAAGGAAGTGGTGTCCTAAGGAGTTAAGGAAGGAAGTTAATTGGGATTCTGAGATGGGTATTTTAGGCGGGGAGTATGCTGCGACTACTGCTATTGGCTAAAGGGAAGTTTGGATTATCACGGCAGTGGATTGTAGGAAATTATGGGTTGGCAAAGGGAATAGATGATGGGAAACGGATCTATGGATAATTATGGCAGTGCCACCATGTGCTGTTCCATCAGGATGGTCAGTTCGATAAATATTGTAGCCGGGAACGTTGATTTTTCGTTTGTTGGTTAGTCGAGTTTCAGTTATTAGTGCTATGTCGATGTTTTTGTCATGTAATAAGATTGTCAGTTCGTTGATGTGGTTCCGAATACCATTCGCATTCCAAAGGAGAATGGAGAGAAATTTGGTTGAGGACATTTATGGATTTCTTGGCAGTGGAATGAGGTTGGATATAACATTGGTAAGTAGCGAAATAAGAGGGGTAATGAGAGATCTAAATTCGGAAAGGAAAGATGTCAGTAGGCTTGTGAGGTCAGTGGAATTGGAAGGAGGAGGAATGAATGTATGAGTATTTAACCTACGTTCGGGGATGGAGGGATATGGGTCTTGAGGTTGATGTGTGAATTCTTGAGGTTTAGGTTCTTGTGGCAGGGCCTGAGATTGAGAGTTTACAGTGTCTCCTTTGAACATCTGAGCATAGGACACTCTTCCGTTCACTATTCTAGAGGGTTGTCTTGGTGGCCTGGATGTCCCTTCTTCTCTAGGCGTTGCGTACATTCGTGTTTTTAAATTTTTGTATGTTTGACAACCCTTGTAGTTGGCTGGGTGTCCTTGGTGGCATAAAGCGCATACTGCAGGTGAAGTTCTTGACTTCCTACAGTCCTCTGTTTGTGTTGCTCACCACACCTCACACATCTAGGAATGTGATGACAATACCGTTTCGTATGGCCATAAGCCTGGCAGTTATGGCATTGAACGATGTCGCGCTTGCTGTAGGGCTTTTCTACAACAACGCTTGTATAATAAAGGCGTGTGACCTTGTAGATGTTTTCGACATCGGGTGTTCGGTCAAGGTCAACGAAGAATAGTGGAAGAGGTATTTTATTTTTTATTCCAGGCTGTTCTTTATCCTCCTTGAATATGTTCACTATCTGGCGAACATGGAATCCCATACCCATGAGCTCTTCTTTTATAGCATCTGTTGGCGTAGATGGGTGCAGTCTTCTGATAACGACCCTGAGCGCCCTCTCTTGACGCAGTTGATACGTGGTAATCAGCCTTGGTGTCAGATAAATATTTTATCATTTTTCTGTAAGTTTCTGGAGTGTCGGGCATTAATTTAGTGTCATTGGTGCGGCTTTGGCATAAATATTTTCCTGAACCTACTAGATTATTCAATTGATGACACATCAATTGAAAATTTTTAATATTTCTAACAAATATTGGTGGGGGTTTAGGTTCTCTGGGGGTTGATGCTGCTTCCATTTGTTCGTTATTTATATTTGAAAGCACTTCAAATGGATTCGAAGTGAAAAACGGCGATTCTTCGCCCATAGCTTGAGTTGTCTCACAATTGTTAGGTTGTTGTGAGGAGCCAGGTTGGGGTTCAACTTCTTCTATGGAGCTCCCTGGTGTGGCTGGTGGAGTGTTTCTTTTTGAATGCCTTGTCTTTTTTTTAATGGGAGAACTAATTGTAGTATCGAGGCTCCTGGACCTAGTGTTTTTGCCCTTACTCGACATTAGCATGTGATAATATCGCATTTCATATTAATTGTTTAAAAGAAAAATTGATAAAAGTGAGGCGATGAAAAAAATAAATTTTTATTGATGACGAAAATATAGACGCGCGCTTGGAGAGCGCAGGTCTGCTTCCGACGAAGGGCTCCAGCCCACTAGTCAGATTAACGATGTGTATTATGGCTGGCCGTTATCTAACTAACCTAAGGTCTATTTACACTGTTCACTCTTGTGTTGTAAATAAGTGATTACTCACCTTATTTTTTTGTCCAGTATCAAACGTAATTGTTAATGTAACTGATAACACTAATTGTTCACATTAAGCTTGTATACTGCCACTGATAATTGAAATTTTTTAAGAGACGACCTGACGTATGTTTAACTAGGGCTAACGCATGCGCAGAACTCGAATTAAGTTTATTAGGTTGTTAAAAATGCGGTGGGCTGGACACGTTGCACGCATCTCGGAAGAAGAAATGCGCAGAAAACTGATGGGTAGGAGGCTGCACCGAACAAGAGGAAGAGGAAGACCTCGTCTCAGATGGGAGGGCACTGTTGCCAGAGAAGACCGCAACCTACTCAACATCTCCAACTTGGGAGCAGCGGCACAAAATCAAACTACCTGACAAAGACTTGTCGAGGAAGACCACATCGGTCTGTAGCGATAAGGAGTAGTAGGGTGAATTGCCCGCTGACCCAGGGGCAAAATTTCAGTGACGTTTTTGAAGTGAACATCTTTTCAGATATTGTGAGTCAGTTTCGCTAACTTCGGAAAATGATGTCTCTTCCTCTGAATCTTCGCATGAAGAATTCTTGCCCAAATTGATATTTTCCATATTAATGGTAAAATGAAGAAAAAAAAAAAATATATATACCTAAATATCACAATTACAATGATAAATATTTACAAAATAAATTCTTTAAAAAAAAAAAATTAGTAACAGAAATAAAACAAAACATTTCTGAGAATAAATAAACAAGAAAAAAAAATTAAAACAAACCTATCGCTAGGAGAAAAAAAATCTATAAGTCTTTGGTTTCGAACTGAGACCAACTGACGAAAGAAAGCTGTATACAAACCTTGGCCGTGAA
This sequence comes from Nezara viridula, assembly GCA_928085145.1. Classification (NCBI taxonomy): domain Eukaryota; kingdom Metazoa; phylum Arthropoda; class Insecta; order Hemiptera; family Pentatomidae; genus Nezara; species Nezara viridula. The sequence goes on from OV725078.1 coordinate 42,202,199, forward strand.
CTTAACACAGATAAGATAAGAACGGCAAGGGAATTAAAGGCCACTTGGGCTACCCAAACGAGAACTAATTTTTCACTTGTCCATTGTTAATAAATTTTACCACACAACAAACCTCTATAATCTCCCCTTCAACTAATAATAGATGTTCTTCAGGGTTCCTCACCCCCCCAGAATTTTTCCTATATTTATATTAGTGACCTTCCTGACGCCGATGATTTCCAAATCTACCAATCATTCCAACCCTCTGAGATGCCTGAGGCAGCCCGAAAGCTACAAGAGGATATTGACCGCATCAACAGATGGGCAGAAATAAATGAATTAAAGCTTTTTTTATTTTTTTTTTAATTAACGAAATTTACAACTATAATTAATAATAAATACAACAAGTAAATATGAACAAGTAATATGACATGTACAACATAAGGAGAAACTACCAATTGGTAGCACTCCAATTATATTTCTATATTAGAAGTTCATGATGCCATCTTCTTTTCAGACGCCTCGAAGGGTTATCAAGAATCGAATAGGAAGCAAGGTTGGAAACGAGAGGGTTCAGATGGTTCAGAAGTTTATTATGAAATGACAGGTATCTGGATTGAGCTAAATCGGAAACATATGGTACATTAAGGTCATTATGGATGATTTTATTTGTGACAAAGTAGGGAGCATTAAGTATTTAACGAAGGATTTTGGATTGTAGGGATTGGATACGAGAGAAATTTGATGGTTTAGTAGAGCCCCAAAGCTCGATCCCGTAAGTCCAAATAGGCCTTCTTATTGTAATATATATGAGTCTTTTGTAAATAATTGGCAGTTTAGAGCGTTTGTCTAGTAAGTGCTGGAGTAGTCGGAAACGTCGGGCGGTTTCTAGTTGTTTTAGTCTGGTATGGGGGTTCCAAGTGAGTCGTTTGTCAAGGTGGAGTCCTAGGTATCGGATTTGGTCAACAGGGATAAGTGGGTTATTGTTAAATGATACTATAGGACAGGAAGTCATAGGTTTACGACGAAGAGTAAAGGTAATTTGATGGGATTTATTGGAGTTTATTTTAATCCTCCAGTCTTGACACCATTTTTCAAGACTTGTGATGTGTGATTGAAGAGTTTGGGATGCAATAGATGGATCGTTATTGACTGATAGGATACATGTGTCATCGGCATATGTGGTGATGACAGTGTTGGAATGGGTTGGGATGTCAGCTGTATAAACTGTATAAAGGATAGGACCTAGGATACTACCTTGAGGAACACCAGCAAACTGAGAAAAAAGAGATGAAAAAGCATTGTTATGATTGACTTTGAAAAATCTGTCAGTAAGGTAGGAATGGATAATGAGGAAGTATGTAGGTGGTAGGAATTTACGGAGTTTGTACATCAGTCCGGGATGCCAGACTCTATCAAACGCCTGTTCAACGTCGAGAAAGACTCCCGTGCAGTACATTCCGCGCTCCAATGCAGAGGAGACTACATCTACCACACGATGGCATTGCTGAATAGTGGAGTGGGATGTGCGGAATCCAAATTGGTGATCTGGGAAAAATTTGTTTAGAGTCTAGGATAGGATACAGGCGTTTTAAGATGAGTTTTTCCAGGATTTTGCCCATAATGAGTAAAAGAGATATAGGACGGTAAGAGGATGGGTGTTCTGGCGGCTTCATGGGTTTAGGTATCATTTTGCCAATGGATAGTTTCCAAGGGTCAGGAAAATATGTGGTTCGGAGTACAGCGTTATATATATAGCTGAGGAATACTATGGCTTTTTTAGGAAGCAGTTTTAGGATCTGTTATGTGATTAGGTCATGGCCAGGAGCTTTGCGGGAAGGGAATTGATGAATGATATTGAATATTTCTGAAGGATGAAATGCTTTAGGTGGAGGAGTCAGTTGGAGTGGGATATCCAATTCTGCTTCAATAAACTCAAGGTGGGTTGGATTAAGGATATCTGGGTGTGGATTAAATGTTTTGAAAGAAAAAAAAGTCAGTTGAAGTAGACGCTTCCTGTTGTGTGACATGAGTAATTTTTGTCTGGAAAATTTGAAATATTTCCAATTTCTGGTGGGTTGGTGTAACTTTGTTGATTATGTTGAATGCTTTTTAAGACCATGTTCCGAGATCGTAGCTTATAGTGATTTTTGTAGACTATGCATCCCTTATAGCTTGCCGGGTAGTCTTCGCCGCAGAGAGCATATTTAGGAGGCTGGTCTAGAGGTTTCTGATATGTGTTAGATGCGTGTAAGCCGGCACATCTTACGCACCTGGCCTGATGATGGCAATAGGTCTTTGTGTGCCCGAGTTCTTGACACTTAGTGCATTGTACTAATACTGGTTTGTGTCTAGGCTCTTTAAATTAACTGTTGAATATATAAGCCGGTTAACTTGAAATGAATTAAAGCTAAATTCAGATAAAGCAATTTTCATCGGATCCAGCCATCTCATTAGATCCTTTCTTTACTTTCCTCCACTATAACTCAATAACCGTCCCATTCATTTTTCCCTTCAGTCAAAAACTTAGGAGTAACCTATGACCAGAACCTCTCCAGGAATAACCATATCTCTCAGATTACCCGAAAATCCATAACTGTGATTAAACAACTCCTAAGATTCCATGATTGTATTCCTCTAAAAACCAGACAGCTCCTTGTAACCTTCCTCATATTCTCCCACATCGACTACGGATGTTTGGTATATGGAGAGTTATCTGCCAGGCTAGAAATGAGACTGAAGAAACTCATGAACTGTTTCATAAGACACATCTTCGGGATCCCCAGGCGTTCGCATGTTTCATTCTGGTACAACGAGTTAAAGTGGCTTTATCCTACTTCCCGACGACAATTCCTCTGTCTTTGGTGTTTTCCTTTTCCAAGTCCTGAGAACCAAAAACCTTCCCTACATCCTGGAACTCCTTACTCTACGCTCCTCTATCCACTCTCTTAATACTAGGTCTCAACCTATAGATTTATATATTCCCTCCCATAAAACTATTTCCTTCAGCAAATCCTTCGTCATTCGTGCTACCTCCTTTCGGAACTCTCTTCCTACCTCCATACGTCAATCCTCGTCCACATATTCCTTCAAACAACTCCTGTTCCACCACCTACTCCACATTCAAACTACCGATAACATGTAAAATTACATGTATGCGTATAATGTTTAATTTCAATATACTGCACAATACAATAACAATAAGCAGTTAATTAGTTTGTATTTTCTATTATTTTAAGCCAGACTATTACCCATACATTTGTAACACTGTTATTATTCTTAGGATACTGTAGTGCCAGAATAAAATTATTTTTCATATGTATCCGTGAACAGAGGTGCCCATCCCTTCCTCCCCCCAAGGTCGATTCCACAAGAATCTACCCCACCCCTCTTTAGATATTTAAAATATTTTATTGTTCACCTCTTCTTAAAAACAGAGCAAGCTAAGTTAGAATTAGAAAAATCGACTAAAAAGGTCATATACAACTACACTTGTTCTGTTTTATGTTTTCTTCTTCTCCCTTAGTCCGAAAATTCATAAACCCATCGAAATTTGAACCCCTCGAAAAATGTTGACGGCGCAGCTTGCTCCATGAAACCCCCATCTGGGCAACCCTGTCCGTGAACGTAAAAATGTTCAACTATTCATAAAGTCACCATTTATAAAGTATTACCAAAGATATTTAACTGTTAGACATCTATAAAACCAAAAGCAGTACAACCTCCCCTTCTCTCAACTCTCCACAGCCACCTACCACCCCTTTCATGTACAAATTGCACCCCTATATTCCTATTATATCAGATAATATACAAAAATACATAAAATCGACCATTACCAATTTACTTCTCGGACTTAAATCCCATAACAAACTCTTATTCATTTTCAACAATTTGAAAGATCATATATTTTAACAACATCTATCTAATGTAGTTTACCGGATACCTTGCTATCCTCCTAATTGCAATAGTTCCTATATTGGTGAAACTAAAAACCATCTCAAAACCCATATTTCCTAACATAAATCATCCATAATTTCTCGGAACGTTTCCGCCTCCAAACTATCAGAACTTTGATCCTCAACCATTCATTTCATTTTGAAAAAAACTTCATTCTTGCCACGGCCCCTAACTATGGAAAAAGACTCATTTCCGAATCTATCCACATCCACATAGAACAGAATCCGGTTGATCGTAAAGTAGATAAAACTGTTTCTTTAACATACAGAGACACATTTTAAATCTAATAAGTCCTTATTATATCTTCTATTATAGTGGTTTATTTTTTATCAATTTTCAATTTTTCATTGATTTATTTTATTAATCGATCTTTAATTTTTTTAATTATTTTTATATTGTATGATCTCTCGTGTTATTTATATTCTACATCTATGTACGACCATTCGTTTTTATTTTTTATTTCTATACCTTTATCTATAATTTCTCAATCTTATTTTGTATTTAAATGTAATTTTCTAACAATATATACAAATAGTTCTAATTCTAACTATTTATATTAGTTTCTTGTTAATACTTGTAGATTAGTTCTGCAGTGTACGATCTTTCATTTTTATTTTGAATTCAAATAGTACTTTTTTTTATTAATTTTATCTTTTATGTATATGTTTATATTTATAACTAATTAGTTCATAGATAATGTATTTTTTTTTTTTATTCATCAATATCTTCTAATTTTCAGATATTATAATATGCCTGGTTTATGTTTTGTTTTACTATTTATCTGGAAATTACTACTTGCGTCCACCATCCCCCATCCCAGGTCAACTATTTTTCCCATGTGTTCCCTCGCCCCCACTCCTCAAATGTTTCCCAAGTTTCAACCGAAAATCCATACTCCATAATGCATACAACCATAAGTCTCTATTTATATTTTCACTTTCCTAACTATACTATATAAGGAAAGTATTGCGATCGAGTCAAATTTCCGATATGCGATTTTTCAACTGATATATACGTTTCAGAGTCCACTGAGTCCGAAAAACACAATGTTTAATGGTTTAATAATTGTCATTTTAAATTTCGTACTTGGACTAAATTCCCCAGAAAAATCAGAAAAAAAGTTTTAAAGAAAACAAAAATGTTTTGGGAGCTAACTCGCTAATTACATATTTTATGGTACAATTTATAATGACACTTTTGAAAGATAATTAAATTACCAACAAGACAAAAAAAAAAAATCATCGGAATCGAACCAGTATTAGCGATGATACAGCTTATTCTATTTTCTACACATGATTTAATTTATTACTTTAGTACCTATACTAGCTAAGGAAAGTATTGCGATCTGGTCAAATTTTCGATATGCGATTTTTCGACGGATATATACGTTCCAGAGCCCACTGAGTCCAAAAAACACATTTTTAGCCATTGGTCTGTCTGTCTATATGGTAAATTTATAATAATAATTTTGAAAGGTAATTAAATAACTTACAAAACTATATAAAAAACGTTTATATCGGATAACTATTAAAGATGTTACAGCTATTCAATTTCCAATGCAAGATTACGGGTTCATATCCTGGACTCAGAAAGGGGTAAATGAGAGAAAAAAGATAACTAAGTGAAAGTAACAAAATCTGTTGACCGCATCACACAAACTTCATTGTTTTCTCTATTTTTAACAGAAATTATTGTTCGACAAAATTATGCTATGGCAAAAAGTTTTTGATCAGCAATGTTAGAGGGTATTGAAATTTTTACACTGATCTATTTTATGCCGGTTTACATCTAATTCAATTTTTTTTTTGTTTCTTGATGGACATGAAGTTTTTAATATGTAAAGAATAAAGTTTTTTTATTTTTTATTTTATAAAATGATCTCACTGTATCTCTTTTTCGTTCTTCATTTCTCAAAGTGTATGTTTATGTTGTTCAACCCTTATATATAATTTTGTTCATAGTTCAAGTGATTCGCTCATAGTGTTAATTGTTTTGTTCATAATTTTAAATGATCTGTACATAGTTTTATCTGTATTGTATATAGCTTGTGCACCTAAGGTTTTCTTTACTTTTTATTTTATTTTATCAATTTTATTTATTGTTTCAAACGTACAGGCCAGTAATATTCTATTATTTTGTACATTATTATTATTCTGAAGGGACTTAGTCCCAGAATAAAGTTTTTTTTTCTACCTTCTATCTATCTATGAAAACCTTTCTGAAATAGGTAGGAAAGTCGAGTGAGTGGACACACCAGATTTTTTTTCGTTTATTTCACACCTTCTTTATGTCAAATATTTCTTAATTTTCCTTTTTCGTTCAATCTGTTGGTTCATTAAGATCTGTAGTAGGGTTATATCCGTTATTGCGTATATTATCCATCCTCCTTATTACATTCAATTTTTCGTTTTTTCCTATAACCTACAATAATTGTTACCATTTATTTACTTAAGTTTAGGGTCTTGTTATTGAGTTATACTTCGTTTATTCTTTTTATATAGTTTATTGGTCTTAATATTTCTACTTGTTTGCTATTCACACTGTCTATAATTTTAATAAGTTTATTCACATTGTTTATATTTTTTATCTAGACATTATGTAACTTTCACATTGTTCTATAGCCTTTTGTATCTTGTTAGTTCTAGCACTGAAGAAGACCAATAAAGTAGGGTCGAAACGTTAAAATAACTTTAAATAAAAGTTATTTTTACTATTTTAATATTTTTATGACCGCCACCCCGGACCATCTTCTTACTCGATAAATTTTAATTGTTCTAACTTTCGAGAGGTTGAAGATAAGATAGTAAAAGGATATGTATTCTTGAAGAATGTTTTTTATTTTTTATTTATTGAGTATTACAACAATCTGTCTCTTGGACATTAGTTATAGTGAGATAGGATAACATTCACACTATATGTACAAAAATATAAAATAAATAGAAGCAAAATAATAATCAAAAGTATATGAAGAATGTTTAAGGCTTAAAAACTGTCTTCTCCTTGACTATTTCTTAGGATGGAGAGATAAAGAGTTGGCTAGGCAAACGGACATAAAAACATGAGGCAAACATTTTTTTTTCGAAATTGGTGATTATCGAGTACGAATATCTCGAAAACGATAGCGAACGACGAATGAAAGATAGCGAAAAAATGAAAATAATTAATCCCCTTAAAAATTTTATCAGCTTTCATTTTGTTTACAACCCTTTTATCGCTAAGACCCATAGTTTCTCTGATATAAGTGACGAACCGAAAAAAGTGACATTCTGGTTCATAACTTAGGAGTGAGGACTTTTAATATGTACTTCCTTACTAGGAAAAAAAAAAAATACCTGTACCACTACAGCCCATGAAGGGTTATGGGTTCAGTACTATTTAGGGAAAGCACTGTTTCAATGCCAACGGTTCTGCAGGGAGGGGATGCTCACGCTCAACTGTCAGGTTTTCTCCTTTAATTAATGATATAATAAAGAGTACCCACTTTGTAGAAGCTGGGTTTGCCCCAGCAGTTTTCTCCTACCCCAAGGTCTCCCCACGGCCAATGATACAGAACAAATAAATTTTTTGCCATGATCCGGGATTCGAACCTGGGGCCTAGGGCATTGGAAGCTTAGTGCCTTACCACTGAGCTACCTTACTAGGCCAAACAAAGCCTTAATGTCAAAAATTGTGTTGCTTCCATTTATCTCTAAAATCATTTGTTGACTGCACCTATCGTCTGCGTGGCTGAACAACTCTCCTTTTCCCACTAAGTTTACCTGCTCGGCATTATATTTGCGGGCGTTCTTGTTACGTGGCCTAACCATTCGATACGAAGGGATTTAATTAATTAGACCACATCGGTGTCTTGGAACAGGGAATACAGCTCCCCATTACTGCGTATCCTTCATGTATTCGACTCATTGTCGAACACCGGTCGGTAAATCTTTCATAATATTTTTCGTTCGGAAATTCAAAGTTTACTATTCATCAAGGCGGTGAGAGTCCAAGTTTAGGCACCATAAGTAAGAAATGGTCTAATAAGAGTCTTATGTAAACACATTTTTGTGTGATGTGATAGTAGTGATGATCTGAATAATTTTATATCGGCAAAGTATGCTCTATTAGAGGCCAGAATCCTTCTGTTTTCTTCGTTTACTATTTTTATTTTTATCTTGTTATTTTCCTGATTCAATTCTGCTCCCAAGTAGATAAAAGTTCTCATCCTTTTAAATTCATACCCATCTATGGTCAATACACCAATAATCTGCCCTGGCCCTCCAACCTTCTTATATTTTGTCTTTCTTTCATTAATTTGGAACCCCATATTTTTACTCTCATTGTTCAAAGTAGTTAACGACTCTTTATGGGTTCGGGTATTCCGAGCTGCAAGACAGATTTCATCTGCATAAGCACACATCTGGTTACCTGAATGTAGGATATTGCCGTTTATGTTTAAATTGCTTACTACTTTATGTAGAGCTAGATTGAACATTGTGGCAGAAAGATCTTCACCTTGCCGAACACCAGTATCAATAGAGAAGTCATTACTGAGGTTATCTCAAACCAGAATCATTATTATTATCCATTCTTGAATTATTCATTGTTTCCATATTTGCTACTTAAATCATCAATTTAATGCACAATGGAACGAACTTTAGTAGGCAGGTAATATGCTTTATATGTTAGATATACTATTACCATTATAGGAAATCCTGTCAAATATAAATTAAAAATATCAAATACAATCAACAAACTACTGTTTAATTTTAATAAAAATATTGAACAATTGACTTTAATTAGGTATGAATTTCGAAATTTATTGATTAAACAGGCCCTAAATTATTGTATTTTAAAAATTCATTTTTACTTACACATACTTTATAGCATAAACCTTTATAGAAATAATTATTTTCAAGCTATGAAATGGGTTACTCAAAAATTATGTTTGACTAAGTGATTAAATGATAAAAGAGTAATAGTAATGATAAAAAACTTTTTTTTTAAAGTAGATTAATTGATTCCAAGTATTTTTAGTAAAAATTTGATTGTATTTTAGGGCAATGATGAGTTGCATGCTGATAATGGTCGTCTGCATTTGCTACCTATGCCATTGGAGATTTCAGAAAGTCGAAGAAAGGTTTGAAAGGAATAATTCATGGATGCAAGTTACTGACTCAGATACTCCAATCCATATATTCACTCTAAACCAGCAAGTATGGAGCATACAAATATTAATAAATTTTTAAAAAATATGATAGTTTGAAAAAAAAATGTGATGTATTTGTTAAGATAAAGTCTTAATTGTTATTATTCATTTTCTTTATAATCAGTTTTTAATTATTAATTATTAATTCTATTTGGACCTACTGTATGTTCTGAGAGACTGATATCAAAAGCAAGTATATATAGGTGGCAGATATTAAAACTATTGTTAATACGAGTTATTTAAAAACCGTTTTTCTATTTCTCAACAGTCTTAATCCTAGTAATTGTTTTAGCAAGTTACTAATGTGAGCATATACATAGGCGCCGACTACTAGGGGTTCGCGGGACTTGAACATCTCCCTAGTGCACAGGCGGATCTACGGGGAGGGGAGGCTTTCGGGCTGAAGCCCCCACCCCAAATGGTAAAATATAACCAGAAGTTTTACAGAAAAAAAATATTAAAAACTATCTCTTAAAGTATTCTTGTTCGTGTAATTATATTTATAGGACTTCAAGAACCACTTAAACACCATTTCATATAGGTAATTAATTTCTTTATTTTTTTTTCAAATTAATTATCGTTATATGTATATGAAAAAAAAATCTTTCGTGCTGAAGCCCCCCCCCAAAAATTAAATCCTGGATCCTCTAGTGCCCTAGTGTAGCCGTGTTGGGGTTTCAGCCCCCAACAAATTGCTATAGTATGGACTTCATGAACATATCGATCATGTACATTATAAAGGACCGTACCTATCCAGTATCAGGTATAAGAGAATATGTTTAATGGTGTCCTATTGTAGATTTATAAGCTCGCCTAAACCGTAAAAGGAATCATCTATTAAAATGTTTTAGTTTTAAGTATTTTATGTGACTTAAAAAGTGTCAACACTTTTTTGTCATCAGGAAAGGCTTGAAATAGCTCAATAAGGAATTGTAAAATCCTATTCGAGAAATTAGGGAAAATCAATATTAACTAAATAAGAAGATTCTATGGGTGACAAGGGTAATTAACATATTTTTTTAAACCCAAATCTTTTTTTTTTAATTCAGTGGGGTAGCTCAGTGGTAGGGCACTGAGCTTCCAATGCAAAGCTCCTAGGTTCGAACCCCGGCTCATGGCAGAAAATTTATTTATCTGTTTCATTGGCCATGGGGCGACCCTGGGTTGGAAGTCCCTCCTGGGGCACACCCAGCCTCTACAAAAGTGGATACCCTTAATTAAATAATTAATTAAGGGAGAAAACCTGGTGGTTGAGCGTGATCTCGGTCAAATCACCTCCTTACACAACCATTGACCTAGAAACAGTACTTTCCCTAAATAGTACTGAACCCCAGACCCTTCATGGGTTATAGTGGTACAGGTTATAGAAATTTATCCGTATTTCCAATCATGATTACTGCGAGTAAAATTTTTTTTTTTTTTTTTTTTATTTGTTTATTTAGACATACAATATTCTGTCACAGGGACAATAATTATATTGATCAATGAACACATTCACACCGTATATACAAAAAATAAATAAAATTAACAAAGTAAAACAATAACTAAATAATAATAAATAAAAACTATATACAATAAAAAACCTAAATATAAGTAAATTAAAAGCATAAAAATACAATCATACCTATATACAATATATACAATCACGAGTAAAATTAAGAAGCTTGTTGGTTGCTTTAATTATTTTTATGAAATCGTAAATAATAAAATTCGAAACATTTAATTGATCACTTATAAATAGGGATCAATTACTATAATGCAGAGCTTAATACAATACACAGTTTAATTACCATTTTAAATTATAAATATTTGAAAAGTCATTATTATTAACATTTTTTTGTAATAAATAAAAGGTGTGTTTACGAATTTATGTTTATATAATACATCCCAGGTAAAGGCAAAAGTAACTTAAAGCTTAATTTAATAATTTATTGTAGCAATTTTTGCTGAAAACACGGGTACTTTAAGATGACAGAATATCAAAACATATCATTTTTTTACATAACTTAAGGTGGGTTTCAACTTATTTCGTAATAAACCAGCTTAATTAATATGGACTTAAAGCTTACTAAAAAAGAAAGTTTATCTAAGAGTGGGGGATGTCTGTAGTATAGTTGAAGTGAAAATAATAAAAATTGCAGGTAATTCATGATTTTTTAAAAATAGAACTTAGTTTATCCGCTCAAAAGTCGTTTTTTAAAAACATTTTTAGCAATGACAAACTCAACTTTATTTTGAAGTAAATTTTGTGTATATTACAGTGAATCAATTGTTTATTAATTATATTAATTAATGTTTTAGTTATCGATTTCTATTCATCAAAAACCACGACTTACTTAAAAAAACACCAAGCTTAAATTTCCTACTGTTCTACCGAAAATCGAAATTGTTTATATGAACTTTTTTTATAGCTCTTGAGGTTTAAAACTTGATTTTAATTTAGACTTGTTTAAATATTAACCTCTACTTACGAGAACCCTGCATATAAACATATTCAAGGATTTTATGATTCATCATCCCTCAATTTTCATGTGATATTCACATTTTCCGTGTCAAACTAATCGGACTGTACAAAACGTATTTTTATTTGATGTAGTACAGATTAAGAAAACAAAAATATTTTTTACAACATATATTTTTAGCTTAAATAGTTCTAGAAATGTACAAACAATGTTATGAAGGCTGTTTCTCCTCTTCCCTGTGTTTAATCTAAACAAATACGTTATAGAATAGAATAGAATAGAATAGAATAGAAGAATCAACTTTATTCTGGGACAAAGTCCCTTGAGAATAACAATATTGTACATAAAAATTAACATAACATCTGGCTAAATGTATATTACAATAAAAAAAGCACATTAAAAAAACTAAAATTAAGTAATAACAGAAGGATTTAAATACAATTGGTATAAAAAGTAAATACAATTGGATTATATATTCAATTGTATTTTTTTTTTAAATTTCATTTACCTATGTATACAATATTAGTAAGGGAAAGTATTGCAATCGTGAAAATTTCCAAATCTGAGTTTTCAACGGAAACACGTTTTGAGGTACCTGAGTCCAAATAACCAAGTCCCGCAAAATGGTCAATGAGTGTGTATATTACTTATTACATAATATCGGCTTATCGGAAGTGTGACTTTATATGAACGCTGAAATACATTTTTACAATTTTCTCAAAAACGGCTCTAACGATTTTGATTAAACTCGGTGTATCATTGTATAATTAAGTGGTCTTTAATATCAATCAGGTCTTATCATAATTGATGTCACTTTATAGAGCTTAAATGCTTAATGTTCATATACGTCTTCCTCTAAAGTACCTTTAATATGGTTTATTTAAAAAAAATAATCATCTCAAATTATCCAGAGTTACGAAAAAATGCTAAATATAACTTTTGAAAGAATTTGATAATTGAATAAAGGAGACAAAAATAAAAATGCTTATGCAGGTCGAAAATGAATCTCCGGAAATAATAGAAGGTATACGTATTATATCGTTGGAAAGCGGAGAATTTTATAAAAAATAATATCTAATATAAAAAGTTGTAGAAGGTAACGGAGAGTGACAACAAATTATAAATAATAATTTATGAAAACTAATATTATTTAATATTGAATATTTAATAGTTGACCGTTGCATTATAAAGGAAGGAGATGGCCCTTCATAAATAGGTCATAAATAGGTTCAATAGTAGTAAAACTATTTTATTAAAAGACTTTGCAGGACTTCTTCAGGGAGATGTGTTCAGCTAGGGGTTTCACTTAGAACTCCATATTAATTCCATATTATTCAATGTTAATCACATTTTTTTTTCAAAAAATTGAATGAAATTTACCAAATAAATGTAAGCCTTAAAATATTTTTAAGTTTGAAAAAAGTATTTTAAATCCACCTAATCAAGACAATCCCATTGTTTAAAAAACTATTTCATTGCATTTGTGTGAAAGAAGAAGTGAAGTATCAAATCATTTCATGGCTGTATAAAGCATATGTTTATAACCTTAAATACATTTATAGTAGTTTAATAATTCTAGATCTGATATTATATTTGAATAATTAGGTTGAATAACGTCCGTTTATTCCGAAAAATCGTCATGTGACTTTAAAAAAAATTAAATTAGTGAATAATTTGATGAATTTTCCCTTACTGAAATCCCAAAATTATCGTGTCTTCCTCTAAAGAATCTTTAATCTGGTTTATTATAAATAATAACTATGTCTCATTGTTAGGAGTTCGCTCAGTTAACATAGGGTGCGGTGATAAATAAAACCGAATAACTGTGATCGCCTTACACAAATTTGGAAAATGTTGGTCAGACATTTTCAACACTTTGAAACCTTTGGGTATCAGCCGGATGTTCGTGTACCGCACAATAAATAGATATAATTAGATCCTAGATATAATTAGACACTATCTGTATGTGACAGATCTCGACCGAGCCGTCCCCACACTGTGAGAACGGCAAATGCAGTGAGAGCAGTGGCTGCTCGAATCAGAAGAAATCCCACCCGAAAACAACAAATCATGTCTCGGGAAACGGGAATCTCTGTCCGATCAATGTCTCGCATAATTAAAAGTGACCTTAGGATGGGTGAATTTCGAAGAATGACAGGACAAAGGCTAACAACTTCCCTAAAAAAAATGAGAGTGGATAGATGCAAAGTGCTCCTTAGCCGTTACACCAATGGTCTTCATCGAAAGATTTTGTTTAGCGATTAGAATATTTTTACAATCGAAGAAAAATGTAATCCCCAAAATGATCCTGTGTACGCACACAGCTCTAATGATGCCCAGGAAGTCATTGGAAGAGTAGAAAGAGGTCATAACCCTTCCTCAGTGATGGTTTAGTGGGGAGTTTGCTTTGATGGCACCTCAAAGCTCCATTTTGTGAAAAAAGGAGATAAAACAGCCGCTAAAAACTATTAGGACGATATTTTAAGGAAAGCCTCAAACAATCTCTGGTCCGAGCAGTTCATCGCTTTCCTCAAGAAATGCTATGTGCTGCTATTGATGACTGACCACGGAGATTAAATGCCTGTGTCAAGGCAAAAGGAGGACATTTTGAGCAATTTCTTTTTGGTTTTACTCTCTATAGATATACATTTTATTTTCTAATAAAGTGTTTGAAAAAAATATTTTTTCTGCTAAAGTCTGTAAATAGTTTTTTGTAACAATATTTATGACAGGACTAGGACTGTGGACTGTTTTTTAGAAGAGGGCAATAAAATTTCTTGGAAGGGGGATTAGTTCATGTGCCATCAACCTTGGAGGGGATGGGCACATGGGGAGAGAGATCTAGAGATCTGAAAAAAAGCGGGAGAGATGATCTTGAAGGAGTGGGATAAAATCAGAGTAGAATTTATCCTTTTTATCCTGTTTCGCGTGACTTTTAAAACTTTTCTAGGCAGTATGGATTATACAAACTTTTGCAATTATACAATACATCCTTAAAATGGAACTGTCTACTGACACATTAATCAATTTTCTTCATCCGCATTGCGAGTTTAATCCTCATAACCTTCTACTTTTAAAGGCCATTCATTAAATAATTCAATATGTACTTGTTACTAAGTCAGAACATCTGATTTTTGACAATACTATGGAGTAAGAAAACAGAACTTCGCACTTTTTTTTTTTTATCAATAATAATAAGTTTGCTAAAAAATGAATGCTAAGTACGCTTCCATTAAGATATTAAAAAATGATGTAACTGGCTTTCAGTTGTGACAACCCATTTATTGTTTGGTAATATAAATGTGACCCAAATTTTGAAATGACTCTTATACACTTATTGATCATTTCTCTGTAATCTTTGATCTATATAGAGGTTATACAAGGGCAAGAAGAATCATGGAGGTCATTACTCTCTCTGTATTTATTGTAATGTAATTTACTAGAAAGTAATGTATATGGTGAATATCCAAGAATTATTGCTTTGCATAATTGTTACACTAATCAAAGTTTTGAAAATCCTTGATGAAAGTTTATTTTAACATATATGTTTTTCATTTGTAAGATAATGAATAATTTACAGTTTATCTCTGGTTAATCTATATAAATCTACATAAGGCCTGACTATGTTATAAATGTGAAACACTGAATTAAAATAATTTGGTACATTTCTAGAATAAAAACATTTAGTTTAGAATGAGTTTATTAGTTCAAGGACTGTAACAATCTATTTTCTAAAATTTAACAGATGATATTAAAAACAAATATTTGTGCATAATTTGATAATTGGGTAAAACTATGAGTTTGAAACTATTTTTATACTGACTTGAAATGCTTTTGGTACATATGGCATATCTATGTAAAAAAAAAAAAATGTGAAAAAGTGGATTGAGCCACATTTGAGACTAACCACTCTAACAATCAGGAATCAATACAGTGATCAAGCTAAGTTGTTTAGAATTAAAATATTTATAGCATTTAATTATTTTATTTAATAAATAATTTTACATGGTTAAGTGACATTATAATTTTGATCAATTTTTATAGCGATATGATGTCTCAGGACTTTACCAAGATTCAGATGATTATGATCAACCACCTCCTGACTATGATGTTGTTATGTCAATGGAAAAATATGAGTGCAGTGAAGAAAATGACCCAGAGTTGCCTAGTTATGAAACAGCATTGAAACTTTCTGGGCAGGGTTATGTATAGTATTCAAAGTATCTTCAACTTTCTACTCAAGACCCAGACAATGGTTAATTTTAATATTATTGGTTTCAAAAAAGATGTATAAGACTTTGTATAAAACATGATTTTTAAATAACAGAAATGTTACTGAAGAAAATGGTACAGATTTGATATAAAGGCTGTTATTCATTCTTTATATTTTATGAATGTTTTGATAGCTTCATTTGTTTAAAAATTATTTGGTTCTATCTTAATCCATTTTGTTGTAAATAATATCTGTAAAAATATATTTCCATATCATTGTATATTTAGCTATATTTTTTACAATCCATTGTATATACACAGCAAAGTTAACTTTAATTACAACCTAATTATTAATTGTTGAAATCAAAGACTGGTTCATTGGTCAGAAATAATGAGCATCAAATTGAGCTTATTAAAATATATGAAATGCCTGTCTGTCTAAAGTTTTATATTATTTGTTACTTATTTCATTTCTTTAAAACATCTAGAATATTGCATAATTTACTATATATTCAGAAAAAAAGTAAACCCAGCCTTAAATAAACTAAACAACAACAACAACAACTTTGATGTAAAAAAATTCAATCAAATTAAAAGAAATAGTTAAAAACCTACATTTAAATAGAAATGAAACAGAAATGATTAGCTTGGATGCTTAATCTCTATTTACAAACATCCCAATTGATAAATACATAAAAATTTTAGATAAAAACTTGGAAAATATAATAACAGAAACGAAAATTAAAGATGAAAAATTTTTTCTAGAGGGAGTGGAGCTGTGTACAAAATTTAACTATTTCAAATATAATGATCAATATTACAAGCAACTATGGGGGGTGGCCATGGGTTCAACATTATCCACCAATCTTAGTGGAATATATCTAAATAAATTGATAAAAACACAAATCCCAAAATTAAAAAATAAACCAATCTTAATAAAAAAATACATAGATGATTTATTCATAATAATCGAAAAAAACACTGCAACTGAAATTTTGGACTGTTTTAACAAATACAATAAAAGAATAAATTTCACATTAGAAAAAATAATAGACGATAAAATAAGATTCTTAGACATGGACATAATTTTAAAAGAAGGACAGCTACTAACAAAATGGGCAAAGAAAGAACAAATAAGTAATAAAATATTCAATTTCACCTTTAACCAATATATATAGGCGAAACATAAAAAAAAAAACTACAAACCAGAATATCACAGCATGCTTCAATTTGTAAAAATAGTAAAATTATTAATTTAACAGCCCTGGCAAACCATAGTATAAAATCACTACACTCCTTTGACTACAAAAACCCACAAATATTAGCAATAGAACCAAAAACAAACAATAGAAAACTACTAGAAGCCATATACATAACAAAAAATAATAATAAAACAGTAAATTATAAAACTGATACAAAACAACAAAAAAGCATTATATTTAAATGGATATGACAATTATTGTAATTTTTGACAACTGGTGCCACATCAAAAAGTCAAGGTAGAGAATTATACAATGAAAAGAGTAGATTAACAATGTAAAAAATAGTTCATTTCAAATATGTATAATTTCAGTAAACATAAGGAATTCTCTGAGAATGGGAAAATTGTTCCGAAATGTCAGATGTAATAGATGTGATTAAAAAAGACTAAAGAAAAATGGAAGTATATTTGCCTTAAACTTAGAAAAAAAGTATTACTATAAACATTTTGCATGACGGAATAATATTATAGATATATTTAAAAAAAAAAAAGTTTTATTATAATATTTTATAGAGTAATCAATAAACTAAAGATCTTTAGAACAGCTTTAATGGGTTATTTGGTTAAAAATATAGTACTCTGGTTTAATTATAATTGTTTAATCGTCATGGATAAATCTAAAACAGGGGTCACCAATCATTTCATTTTAAGGACTTATCTGACTTCACCAGGTTCTAAAGCCAAAACCTATCTTATCATATCAATATACCCATATCATTAATTAATTTCTGTTCCATAGCGAATTTAGAAGGAACTTTTTAGGTATACGGCAAAGTAAAAAGGACTGGATTTAAGAAATGGGGCAAATGTGTTTTTAGCATGAACGAAAAATTGGCATGCTTTATCATATCAAATGTTTGTGTTACATTCAAAATGTGAGAGTTTAACATTTTATCTTTCAATTGTAGATTATATAAGTTCAATAACTGAAAAGATCTTGTTAAATAGAATGTATATTAATCAATATTAGAAAGTATCTGATAATAGGGTAGCAATACATTAGGTACTAAAATATGTAAATTTCATAACCATTTCTTTAATTACTAGATATTCAACATTTTGTAATTTTAAAAATTGTCACCTTAGAAATTGAAAATAATATTTTAAGATCTACTTATCTATTAGTTTAGAGGAAATTAAGGAAGGATTGCTTAATAACAATATTTTTTATAAAGAAACCAATAGTTAAATAATATTAATTTTTATATTCATCAGCTTCCATATTCTGTTTATAATAACATTTATTTCTTGATTTCATCAATATTTCTTATTGAGCTTTTTGAATTATCAAAAAGTTATTATTGATAAAAGTTAAATTCTCCTTATTTGTGGAAATATAACAGGAAATAACTTTTGTTGAATATAGATGATTCATTCAGCATGAAATAGACCACAGGATGGTCTCTAATCAAAATGGTTATGTAAGGTTCTATTAAATAAACGGAAACAGTTATAATTGAACAAGAACTTAGTTACTGCATTGTTGCTTTGAGAAGACAGAATAACTTCAACTATATTTTCAAATTGTAAAAACTTGTAATGGGTGAATACACTGATAGTATAAATGTTCCTATAGAAATTAAATTATTCTAAACTTGAAATAACATAATGATTAGGATTAATATTCTGAAGAATGCCAAGACTCATAATGGGGTATGGTACAACAGAATTAAATAAGTTATAGAAATTGACATTATAATCTATATTTCTGATGGTAGGTATATAAATTTGAAAAATTACAAAATCTTTTTATTACTTTATTTAAATAATTTATAATTAAAGGTTATTTATTGATGATAAATACTTTTATTTACTTAATTAATTAAACCATGTTCAAAAACCTGTAAATTTCTTTATTATTATTACTTACATTTTTTAAAAATGCTTTCTAATTAATACTTAAATCTTTAACCATTTTTAAAATCATAAATTAAAATTAAAAAGTTTTTTTTTTTACTTAACTGCAGAAACTTTTTCCTAAGAAATAAGTAATAGATAAAATTCTGAATGGTTTTATAATGAATAACAATATATTTATTCATTTCCTGCAATATAATAGTTGTGTTTTTAATTGTCAATAAAATAATAGAAGGACAGTGATAAACTTTTGTTATGTGTAATATTACCTGTTTAGAGTTAAGTAACACATGAGTGATCATATTTTCACAGATTCTTAAATCTTAATGTAATCTATTTTCTTAAAAAATATAAATCTTATTGTAGGATTATATATTAAATATAGAGCTTTCAATTGAGTGCCTTATGAAACTGAACAGATGACCCATTAGTAATTAGGCATTTCTTTAAATTAAATGTCAATATAAATTATTTTATTGGTTAAATAAGCATGTCTTGATGTCTTTTTTATATATTTAATATTAATCAAGCAGTTGTTAACTTTTATAGTTTATTTTTGTATTATTTACTTATCTTTCTATTTTCTGTATATTGATTAAAATTGTATGTTTTCATAGTGAATAGAATTGTGATGTATATTACTCGTTATTTCTTTCTTTTTTTTAATGTCCTGTTACTATTTATAGTTAGTACTCATAAAAATTTATAAATAGCATAAGTCATAGAGTTAATCATCAATTATTGTAATACATTTTAGTGCTTTTTTTGTTTCTAAATAACCAATTATAATAGTGGCAATGAGAGATGATGTTTGATGCATAATGTTACCATGTGAGATGACATAAACTCAATTGAACAAAATAAAATTTGAAATAATGAAATTAATGTAATTCTGAAAAATAAATAAGGAAAAATATCTATAAGTTAAATTATTATTTAAGATAAATAAAAATTTTAAAAATGTTGAGAAAACAAATTATAAATAAAAAACATTGTATAATTATATTATTAATATGAAATTCTTTTATTACTTAAACTAGACTGAATGTCTTCTTGTTATCAAGAAAAATGTATATTTTTTCAAATGGCGATAAACAAAAAGAAAATGGAAAATCAAAGTCTGAGGTATATGTTATAATTTTTATGTTCTTCATATGAAGATTTGTTAATCCTCAAGTAATATAGATTATTATAAAACTTAATTGTATACAATTCATTTAGGTCTTTTGAGGTTAATGGCAATGTTTATAAAATATATTAATAAACTAGCTGTTTCAAAATTTAAATGTCCCTCCTTTGCTTTTAGATCTATGTTTACAATCATTTAACATACAATTAAGATTAAAGCAATATCAAATAATAAAAACAAAATGATTATAACATATTTTGTTTTTATTTTTATTTCTGTATTATTCCGTGTTTTTGTATTTGATTCATATGAGAGTAGAATAGCTCAGTGAGTTAGGCACTGTACCACTAAGCTTTAGGTCCCGGATTCGAATCTGGCTGTTGACCTGTAATTTTCAGTCAGTCGTGGATAGGAAGCTTTTCTATAAAGTGGGTAACCTTAATTAAATGAGTAATTAACAGTAAAAACCTGGAGTTTGAGTGTGATCCGGGCCAATTACCTTCCTACACAACCGTTGGCATTGAAACAGTACCAAACAAAGTACTGAACCCTAGACCCTTCATGGTTTGTAGTGTTTTTTTTTTTTTGTTTTTTTTATCATTATTCCTTATGGAAGAATTACGTCATATTTATTTTTTAACATATATTCATTTTAATAAACATTGTTTCTAGCTATTAAGTATTAATGAAAGCCAGATAGAAATAAAGTTCTGAAGATGGGAATTGTATCCCAAAACGTTAATTTTAAATAAATTATAGCAAATACACTATTTGTTACATATTGGCAGTTTTTTTTTGCCAACAACATAGTAATTTAAACAGCTTCCTAACAAAAAAGAAGAAAAGAAGTTACCCTATAACTTTATTTACAATTTAAACCCAACACCTCTTATTAGTTCCTTTTATCCTGTTCTGAGTGTCAAATATGAGAGGTCATCTTTCTAAAAGTGAAGGAGTAAATTATATTTTAATGATTTACTACGGGAGTAGTGAATCATGAAATATGAATTAGTGAGCTGATAGAGAAGTGAAATATCTGTAACAAAGTTCAATTAAGGTGAGTTTGTTTAAAGCTATCGGAGATTAATTTTACTTTTATTTTATTTTATTTCATACTGTAACAGTTGAAGAATTCCTTACATCACCTATTCCACTCTGCTTACCCCTAAAGCAATTCATCCTTAAGAAGTGAAATTTCCATTACATAAACTAATCTCTCATAAATCTTCTGGATATGGTCTCCTTACCCCTCAGATTATTCGACAACTTCCATTCTAAGCAGTCATATTCCTCACATATATCTAGTCCACTTTTAGTTGAACAGCTTAATCCACTCTCAGTTGAACAGCTTTCTCGAGGAAAATAATCTCCTCAATCCGTTCCCATTATTCCATCTAGTCTACCTTGCTAAGGATTACCCAAGACCTCCAATCCGCCATAGATAAATAGAAAATCTCCCCCCTAACCCTTTTTGACTTTCCAAAGCGTTTGATTCCGTCAATCATGACATCCTTCTTTCCAAACTCCAAAGCCTGCCCATATCAAAAAAGCATCCTAAAATGGTTCCTCTACTTCTTATCCGATCGATCTCAGATAGTTGTAATTCCTAACAAACCTCCATCATCTTCCCTTCAACTAATAATCAGGGTTCCTCACTCTCCCCGACCCTTTTCTTTATTTATATTAGTGACCTTCCTGATATCATTCACCACTCTTGTTACCACCTATATGCCGATGATTTACAAATTTAGATTAGATTCCGTGATTGTATTCCTCTAAAAACCAGACAGCTCCTTGTAACCTCCCTTATATTTCCCCACTTCGACTATGGCTGTTTGATGTATGGAAGGCTATCTGCCAGGATAGAAATGAAATAGAAGGAACTCATGAACTGTTTCCTAAGATACATCTTCGGGATCCCCATGCGTTCACATGTTTCATTCTGGTACACCGAGTTGAAGTGGCTTTATCCTACTTCCCGATGACAATTCCTCCTTGGTGTTTTCCTTTTCCAAGTCCTCAGAATTAAAAACCCTCCCTACATCCTGGAACTCCTTAGTCTGGAACTTCCATAAAATTGCTTCCTTCAGCAAATCCTTCGTCATTCTTGCTACCTCCTTTTGGAACTCTCTTCCTACTTCCATAAGTCAATCCTCGTCCACAAAGTCCTTCAAACAACTCCTGTTCCACTACCTACTCCACATTCAAACTTCCTCTAACATGTAAAATTACTTGTATCTGTATACTGTTTAATTTCAATCTACTGCACAATTGCAATAACAATAAGTAGTTAATTATTTTTTATTATTTTAAGCCAGACTAACGCCCATAAATTTGTAACTCTGTTATTATTCTTAGGGGGCTGTAGTCCCAGAATAAAATTATTTTGTCATTAATTCATACCTATAATTGCATCCTACGTACCACCCAATTCCCTATATTATGGAAACATTCCACTATTATCCTTTTCTCAAAACTATGCAAAACTCCCAACAGCTTGACATCCTACAGACTAATTAGCCTACTCCCAATTCTTTCAAAAATCTTTGAAAAAATTCTTTTGACAGGAATCCTACTCCTTATAAAATCCTAAAATCTTCCTTTCATCAGTTTTGTTTTCTCTCAAAACACTCCACTGTTCAACAAGGACTCCGAGTTGATCATATATCAGCAGCCCTAAAAAAAACAAGCATTACTGTTCTAGTGCATTTCTGAACATAGCATAGGCTTTTCATTGGGTATGGCACCCCGGGCTGTTCTTCAAGCTTATAATCCATCTCCCTCAGTCCTCATACCTGATCTTTCAAATCTACCTCTCTAACCTCTCCGTACGCCGTGGAACAGCATTTTCCGATATATATAGCCATCATTCCCCAAGGGTGTCTCTTGGGTCCCGTGCTTTACCTCCTCTTTACTAGTAACATCCCTGCTCATTCCGATACCTTTCTTGAAATAGCTTCTTTAAATCTACTAAGACACTTAGTACGTAAGAGAAACCTCTGGCGAATCAGAAACCGATAGATAAACAGAGACAGAAACCGATTAGTTCTTATAGTCAGCATACCGTCTATTAAAAGTCTTTATTAGCCGTCCCACATGGCTATTCGTTTATGGACGGTAGGGGCTTGTTCTGATGTAACGAATTCCACTGTTTAAACAAATATTTTGAAAAACTTTGGAAACAAATTATGTTCCAATAAACAATTATCCATTAAAAATTTCCCTTTAAATTCTCCAACTAGATAGATAAGATCGTAATCGTCTTATACAATAACAATATTCAGAAGAACACTTATTTCTATGGCTATTTCGAAAAGCATTGGCTTTGACTAACTATTGATGTCAGTCAAATAATCCGGCCTAATCCTAGTAAATCCCTTCCCAAGGCAAGTTAGATACTATACAGGGGAACAAGGTAACTTCAGGCTAGCTGTCCCCAATTTCTTTACGCATAATACATCTTTCAACACATATTAAATTGTTTTGTTTTGATATTTTCAAATGTATAGACCGGTCCAAGATTAAAAATTTTTGTCCACCGGACACGATTAAATGGTTTTTTTTCCCCATATTAGCGATGTTTTGCCGTACGTAAACGAGGAAAATTGACTGGTAGGTTCTGAGAGGTTATATAAAGATCGTCTATTTCCGGGCTGATATTTGTATTTCGCCTATTAATTACTTCTTTTTTTAAAATGTAACCTACGTCGTTTATTACTTTGTTGAGTATTTGGGGGCGCCAGAGTAATACATTTTTTTTTTGTTGTGTGTAAAAATTATAGATTTCCGACCTAATGTTCGTATTACGCCAATTAACCACGTTTTTAAAAAATATACTTTAACTAATAGATCTAATTAATGCTTTCGTTGCGTATTTGGGGAAGTCAAGCAGTTTCCAGGAATATTCAGGAAAGAACAAATAGTGACTTGCTGGAATTAAGTGATTTCACTAATGCTTACGTTAATCCTTACTTGTTTGCTGCTGAACTTTGAAATTGTTTTAAATAAAAGACCTGCTTTGCTGAACTTTGAATTTATTTTGAATAAAAGGCCTGCTTTACTGAAATTTGTATTTAATTTGTATATAATTGAGTTTTGCGTTCAGCAATTAAAATTAAATTTTGAATAAAATTGGGTTGCCTTCAGCAATTAAGTTTTAATTTGAATAAAATTAGGTTTTGCCTTCAGCAATTAAAATTTCATTTTAATTTAATTTTTTTTTGTCTCAACAACTTTGAAGATAGCGCCGACTAGGTGTACTAAGGGACTTAAAGCTCTAAATGAAAGAAAGATGTTTCTTCGAATTCAAACCACATACGATATGATTAAGGGTCTCCCTGATAGAAAGGAAATTTTTATTGTTAGGGCTTCAGAAATTAAAGCACAACTGGGAGAATTTGAAGCAGTGTTGAACAAAATTTCCGAGCTAATTGAATCATTAGATGAAGAACATAGAATAGAAGTAAACGCACCATCTCTGTCGGCGGAGGAACTTTATTATGAAATAAAAGTTGCGTACGAAAAATTAATTAAAGCTGAGCACATAGTTCCCGCTTCTCAACCCATGTCTGAACCAGTAGCGTACCCTAAATTGCCAGATTTACAAATTCCTCAATTTTCCGGTCAGTACGAACAATTTCCCTCATTTAAATCATTATTTGATGCCTTAAATCATCATTGAAATTATACAGAAATAGTAAAGCTTCCATACCTCAAATCGCTTTTAATTCATCCTGCTTCACAGTCCAGTTCTTTAGTAGGATTTAACGCAGACAATTACAGCTTGGCCTATGATAAATTAGTAAAGCGCTACAGTAATAACCATACAATGTTACATAGCTTAAAAAACTGAGCTATTACAGTTACAAGAAACAAACAATTCTTGTGCAGTTTCGTGCCATTCTAGCACCAACTCACAGGAACTTCTGGGTACAGCGTTAGGTAGAATTTGTTCACGTTCAAGTCAGTGGTATTTATGCAGAATGGTGATGGATCCACGTTCACAAATTAATTTAATTACCACTGATCTATTGAAAAAGTTGCGCCTTCGTTCCCGGGTTAGTCCTCTTGTGGTGTCTGTAGTAGGTAATACCTCCTTATCTTCATCTCCTGCCGAGGTTAAAGTGAAGTTGGGTTCAACGAGAAATAGAAATATATATGAGTTTTCAGATTGAGTATTGCCCTGTACAAGTGGAAGTTTGCCTTCGTTTGCTGTGTCCCAAGAAGTACGAAATAAGTTTGTGTCAATAGAACCAGCAGACCCTCAATTTTATACACCAGAAAAAGTTTATTTGCTTCTTCATGCTGAGATGTACTGTGAGGTTTTAAGTGACCCTGTTTTATTTCTTAAGGATCAACCGAAAGCTATTCATACCTCATTAGGATGGGTATTATTTGGGGACACCTCTCGGAAAGCCAGAGCACTGTACTTTCAATACGTACTTTTTTTTACACAGACCAGCTCTTCCTTACAGGATGAACTAAAGCGATTTTGGGAGACTGAGGAAGCCACAGTTCCGATTCTGCCGAATCTTTTGCAAAGATCACTTTATAAATACATGTACTCATGATCTACAGGGTAGGTTCGTTGTTTCGCTTCCGTTCCGTTCTGACCAGCCAATTGACCTTTATTCCACCAGAGAGATAGCTCTACGCAGATTTAGAAATCTGGAAAATAGAATTAGGAGAGATCCGGAGTATAAGTCTGCCTATGCTGCACAGATGGATGAATGTGTAAGATTAGATCATGTCCGCCTCTCCAAGAACAATTCTCCATACGTTATGACCCATCATGGAGTCATTAAGGATTCTTCCACGACAAAACTTAGAGTCATATTTAACGGTTAGGAGAAGAAGGTGGGAGGAAAATCACTCAATGATTTGCATTTGACCAGTCCGCAGCTCCAGACTGATATTGCGGAACTTATAGATCATTTTAAATGCTTTCTTGTGGCCTTAGCATGGGATAAAAAAATTATGTTTAGGTGTATCCGTACTGCCGAAACTAATGAGAACTTATTGCGTTTTTCTTCTTTTTTTTTTTGAGAAATGAATCTTCACAGCCGATTCAGGAGTATGAGTTGGTTACCCTTCCATTTGGGTTGAAATGTTTTCCCTTTATTGCTCAGAGTCATTCTATAGTTATTACGGGAAGAAGGCCATAATTTATAGAGACAACGTAATCACTGGTGCTCGCAATAGTCATGAGGCCCTGGATCTGTACAATGAGTTAATGGCCTTATTTGCAGCAGATGGGTTTGAACTCAGAAAGTTCTCCAGCAATTTCGATAAAGTACTTTTTGTTATACCCGAGGGTAATCAAGAAATTCAGTTGTGTCTGGATGGAGATTCCTCGACTTTAAGCTTTTGGGTTTGTTTTGGAATTCTAAACTTGATCATTTCATGTATTCAAGGCCCCACTTAAGGTTCAATCAGTGCCTCGTTTGGAATTAAATTCTGCTCTTCTTGCCTCCAGACTACTTGTGTTTATTGGTAAACTTAAAAGCCATTTAAAAATTGAGGACCTTTATTGTTTTTCGGATTCTAGTAACGTACTATATTGGTCAGAGACACCGCCATATGAACTTAAATTTTAGGTGGCCAATCGCGTAGTGCAGATTTTTGAAGTTACAGAACCTAATTGTTGGTACTAAATTCCTATAAAACAGAATCCAGCAGAAGCAAGAGGCCTCACACCACACCAGATACTTTCACATGAGCTTTATTGGAACGGCCCACCATTTATTTCGTTACCTTTTTCTGACTGGCCTATTTACCACATTGAACCTCCATCCGTTCTGGCAGAGGTAAAAACAATATCTCTTTTAGCGGCTGAAAAACCTAACAATTTGTTGATTTACCTGGAAAAATATTCGAGTATTTTAAAGTTGCAAAGAGTTTTTAAGTTTATTAAGTGTTGCCGAGAGAGGGAGAAAGATGATTTCGCTGCTGGAACCTTGACTGCGGACCATCTTAAGAATTTCTTGATGATTTATGTCAGACTCGTTCAGAGGAAATCCTTCTGTCAATAATTTGATTGTCTTGAAGGTGGCAAACCATATAAGGTTTCCTTAAACAGGCTCACACCATATTTGGATAAGGACGGATCTCTCAGGGTGGGAGGTAGATTGAAGCATTCCACAATCGAAGAGAAAAGTGAGCACCCGCTGCTGATACCTAAAGATTTTCATTTAGAAGTCCTTTTGTGTGGTCATTACCACAGGTATTCCTTGCATGGTGGCCCCTGTTGGTCCAGTCGCTTATTCATAGCCAATTTTGGATCCCTTCTCTAAGAAGACTCGTTAGAAGCCGGATTTATAAATGTTTTACGTGCCAAAAAAATAATGCGAAACCACAGGCTCCAAAAATGAGTGAATTACTGTCTTTCAGTTACCGAAGGTCGTTTTCAGCGAGTTGAAATAGACTATGGTTGCCCCTTCATTATGAAGATTTCCAGTAAGCGCAATGTTCCTAAGTCGAAATGTTGGTTACCTCTCTTTGTGTGCATGTCCACCAAAACCATCCATCTAGAGCTTATGACAGATTCTCCTTCATTTATTGCCACATTAGATAGATTTATTGACAGACGCGGTTTGCCTTCTCATATTTATAGTGACTGCGGAACAAATTTCGTTGGAGCATTCAAGAAGTGGAAGGAGCTTTATCAATTTGTTAAGGGCCAGAGGGAATCCGTTTCTGACT
The DNA here is from genome assembly GCA_928085145.1 of Nezara viridula. NCBI lineage: Eukaryota > Metazoa > Arthropoda > Insecta > Hemiptera > Pentatomidae > Nezara > Nezara viridula. The sequence continues at coordinate 42,229,945 of OV725078.1, forward strand.
ATTTTGGTAAGATGGGTATAAAGTGGACCTTTATTCCTGCAGTATCTCCTCATTTCGGTGATATTTGGGTGGCAGCTATTAAATCTGCTAAGATACACCTTCATACCGTTCTCCTGGATCATGTGTTGACTTATGATGAATTTTATACTGTTTTGGTAAGAGTTAAAGCCTTTCTCAATTCCCGTCCTATCTGCAACATTAGCAGTCAAGAATTGGATAACCTGAATTGCCTCACCCCAGGACACTTTCTTATAAGTCAATCCCTCCTAGCCAGACCAGAACAAGCATACTCACCTGGGTTTCCTTTGACAAGCCATTGGGAAATGATTTCCAAGACTCTTCATAATTTTTGGAAGAGATGGTATAATGAATACCTTCATAATCTGGTGCCTCGCAACAAGTGGTATACTAATAGAGAAAATTTATTTTTTTTTATTTATTTATTTATATGATATTTACAACTGTATACAAAAAATACATCTGGTAAATTCGCACATGGATATAATGACATGGAACACATGTTGAGAAACTACCCGTTGGTAGCACTCTAATAATATATCTATATTAGAAGATCAAGTGGCCATCTTCTTTTCAGACGCCTCGGAGGGTTATCAGGAATCGAATAGGAAGCAAGGTTAGGGACAAGAGGGTTGGGATGGTTATGAAGTTTATTATGGAAGGACAGATATCTGGATTGGGCCAAATCTGATACATAAGGAATATTAAGGTCATTATGGATAATTTTATTTGTAACAAAGTAAGGAGCATTGAGGATTTATGAAGGATTTTGGATTGTAAGGATTGGATGCGAGAGGAATTTGAAGGTTTGGTGGAGCCCCATAGCTCAACTCCGTAAGTCCAAATAGGCCTTATTATAGTCATGTAAATGAGTCTTTTATAATTGATTGGAAGGTTAGAGCGTTTGTCTAGTAAGTGTTGAAGTAGTCGGAAAAGTCGAGCTGTTTCTTGTCGTTTCAGTCTGGTATGAGGATTCCTGACAAAGTTAGACGTTTGTCCAGATAGAGTCCTAGGTAACGGATTTGTTCAACAGGAATAAGTGAGATGTTGTTAAAGGATACAGAAGGACAGGAAGTCATTGGTTTACGACGAAGGGTGAAGGTAATTTGATGGGATTTATTGAAATTTATTTTAATTATCCAGTTCTGACATCATTCTTCAAGGTTTGTGATGTGGGATTGAAGGGTTTGGGATGCAATAGATGGGTCGTTATTAATTGATAGGATACATGTGTCATCAGCACATGTGGTAATGACAGTGTTGGGATGGGTCGGGATGTCAGCTGTATAAACTGTGTAAAGGATAGGACCTAGGATACTACCTTGAGGAACACCTGCAGACTGGAAAAAGCGGGATGTATAGACATTGTTGTGATTTACTTTAAAGTATCTATCAGTAAGGTAGGAACGGATAATGAGGAAGTATGTAGATGGTTGGAATTCTCGGAGTTTGTACAGCAGTCCCGGGTACCAAACTCTATCAAACGCCTGTTCAACGTCGAGAAAGACTCCCGTACAGTACATACTCTGCTCTCCAACGCAGAGGATACTACGTCTACCACACGATGGCATTGCTGTATAGTGGAATGGGAGGAGTGGAATCAAAATTGGTGATCTGGGATTATGTGATTAGAATCTAGGATTGGGTGCAGGCGTTTTAAGATTAGTTTTTCCAGGATTTTTCCCATGATGGGTAACAGAGAGATGGGACGGTAAGAGGATGGATATTCTGGTGGCTTTTTGGGTTTGTGGATCATTTTGACAATAGATATTTTCCAAGGATCAGGGAAATATGTGGATTGGAGTACAGCATTATATATGAAAGTAAGGAATTGGATGGCTTTTCGAGGAAGAAGCTTCAAGATCTGGGATGTTATTAGGTCATGTCCAGGAGCTTTGCGGGAGGGTAATCTTTGAATGATGTTGGATATTTCTGTGGGATGAAATGCTTTAGGTGGAAGGCACATTTGGAGAGGAGTATCCAGTTCTGATTCAATACAATCGATGTGGGTTGGATTAAGGATATCAGGATGTGGGTTGAAAATTTGGAACATATGTTGACCGAATAACTGGGCTTTTTCTTCGTCGGATTTGGACCAGGTTTGGGATTCAGTAAGAAGTGGGTGATTAAAGTCTTTAAACTTCAGAAGTTTTTTGGTTGTCGTCCATAGTGATTTTTCAGTTGTTGTAATATTTTCAGTTAGGTTCAGTAATTGTTGAGTTTTATGTTTTCTGATTTCTGATTTTAGTTTGTTAGTCAATTCGGTATAGTACGTTTTGTCTGAAGGATATCTAGTCCTGTGCCACTTCGATCTTGCTCTGAGTTTATCCCTTAATAAGATTCGAATATGCTGTGGCAAGTTAATATGTCTTGAATTATTGCTTTTATTATTAACAAATGTGTTATTATTTATACTCGTTGTTATAGTTGTAGTAAGGTTTTCTATGGCATTATCAATATCTTGTTTTGTCTTAAGGGAAATTTTTAAGTCCAGTTTATCTTCCAGATCATCACGAAATTTGCCCCAGTCCACTCGTCCTGTAATCAGTTTAGGCGGTGAAGGTTTAGGAGCAAAGTTCGAATGCAGTGAAAGAAAAATTAGACTATGATCTGACGAAAGGTCATCCAGGGATTTAATAATGGATTGGGAGGAGGAAATCTGGGAGGTGATAAATATATCCAGGATATCGGGACGTTTTTTCAGAGATGTAGGCCAATATGTAGGATTCATGGGTAAGAGGATTGAATAACTGTTGGAAGAAAAGACACGTGATAGGATGCTACCGCGGGAGTTAGATGTTCGACAACCCCATCGTTGGTATTTAGCATTGTAGTCTCCCCCAGTAATAAAACGCGCTCCGAGGGATTGAAATAAGGATTCAAGTAGGCTATAAGAGAGGGAATTACCAGGAGGACAGTATACAGCTGAAAGTGTTAGATAGAAAGGACGAGTTGAAAGGATTACAGAAGTTGATTGAATGGCATCAGTTGGAGTAGAAGGGATAAAGGAATGTATAAGGATGCAAGAGCCAGCGTGGGAAGTGTTGTCTGGATGGTCAGATCTATAAGTGATGTAGTCACGTATGTAAAATTGTGTCCGTTGAGTGAAATGAGTTTCTGTCAGAAGAGCAATGTCAATATAATTGTCATGGAGAAATATGTCTAGTTCGCCACGGTGGTTTTGTAGTCCGTTAGCGTTCCATAAGAGGATAGCTAGAGGCTTTGTATTCATTGGAAGTTAAACAGGATTTCGGAAAGTAGTCTTGTGAGAAGAGTTATAAGCGGTTTGATAGTCTGTTGAAGATCTATCAGGAATGATGATAGGATAGAGTTGATGTCTGATGATGTTTGGCTGAGAAGTGGATTTCGGTCGTGAGGTTGTGATGAGTAATCTATGCGAATAGGATTGTTAAGTGGGGGGTGGGTCCGACGTGGGGTACGAGGAGTAGGATCTAAATTCTGTTGGACTTGTGATGGGAGGTTCATCTTGGGAGTAGGAACGAGTGGAGCTGGGTGTGGGTGCTCTGGCGGGAGTTTGACCCTTAAGGGTAGCAGATGGGGAGGGATTTGCTGACGAGGCTGTTGAGGTTGAGTATTAGAGCTTTTGGGCTTGGATGGGGAGGTTTGTGGCGCCTGACTTCGAGGTTGCTTCTTAATGATGGAAGGCTGCCATTGAGAATTTCTTGAATTCTGTTGAGGATAATCCTTAAGTGTAGAGATGGATGGTTGGTGTTGGACGGCGATGGAAGGTGAAGTCAGCAAAGCTGGGAAAGTTTCTTTATTTTCAATTTCAGGTGCCTCAGGACAACTTTTTTGAGCAGGTCCAAGGTTTTTCGTCGCTAAGTTGCGTGATCTCTGTTTGTGAAGATTTTTATATACCTCACAACCTCTATAGCTTGCAGGGTGGGCTTCACCACAAAGAGCACATGTCGCGGGCTCATCTCTTGGCTTCTGACAAGTGCCTGAAGCGTGAAAACCGGCGCATTTAACACATCTGGCCTCGTGATGGCAATATATCTTCGTATGCCCTAAGTTTTGACACTTTGTGCATTGTACTATTAGGGGCTTCTGCCTTGGTTCTTTAAATCGTACTGTCGAGTATACTAAACGTTGAACCTGAAATATTTCATTATTCGTTTTTGCTGGTTCCAAATCTAAAAAGAATAATGGAAGCGGATATCTTTTCCTATGATGTAGTACGGGTGCTATGTGCCTGGCGTTATGACCGATTTCTTCCAGGCCTGTTTTGATGACAGATATGGGAGTGGTTGAATGTAGACCTCTCAGGACTACTCGATACGCCTTGTCCTGTTTCAATTGGTAACAATGGAAGTCGTAGTTTTTGGAAGTTAAATGGCTAATTAATTTTTTATAGTTTTCTATAGAGTTCGTGTTTATTTTAATGTCATTGATTCGAGTGATGCAGCGGAAATTTGGCTGTCCGATTAGTTTCTTGACCAAAAGACACGAAGTTCTCAATTTTTGAAACAAAAACAGGTGGCGGCTCGGGGTCAGAAAAATCTTGAGGCTTCGGAATCTTGCTTGATAAATTGGTATCGAGAATAGTATTCTTGCTGGCTGAGGTGCTTGGTGCAGTTGGCTCTGATTGTGTGGCATTAGATTTACTCCTCGTTTTAGGTGGAGATTTTTCTTGTTCTGCTGGCTTATTTGATTTGTTTGATTTATTTTTTGTTTTTTTCTTATTTGGTGAGTTGCTTCCCGAACCGGGAGCGGAGTTTCGGACACGCTTTTGGAGCGTACGTCTTTTCAAGTATTGCGAGTCAGTCTCGCTACTTTCTGAAAAGGGTGTCTCGTTCTCCGAGTCTTCACAAGAAGTGTTCTTATCCAAATCCATGGATTTATCCATGATGGATAAATGAGTGTGAGAGAGAGAAAGAGAAAAAAAAAATGTTTTTTAAACCTAAATATTAAAATGAAAATTTTAAGATAGCTTCTTAAGAACTAAACTATTTACAAATTATATACAGTTATAATATAAAATATAAAATAATTCATTTCCGAATTAATTAATGAGAAAATAAAATAAAAGTCTCCTGAAAAATATTAAAAATATAAAGAGAAAAAAAAAAAACTTAAATGTCTTGGTTTCGAACTGTGAACAAAGCCGAAGAATGTTAGTATAAACATAGCCGAGACTTGACCGTAACTTATTACAGATAAGGTATAACCCGTAAGGGATTACGGGCCACTTGGGCTTGCCGAACGAGCACTAATTTATTACTGCTTCATTGTTAATCAATAGTTACTAACCTGAACATATGTGAAATAAAATGTACCACTGTTTATATAGTCACTGTTGATATAGTCTTACACCAGAATTTTAAATAATAATAACCACATTACATAGTAACAAAGACAGAGCGATGTGAATCTTCAACTGCACTTGCGGCCATGACAGGGAATATTTAAAGGAGGGGACCCTTGTAATTCTGCATGAAAAAGATGTTCCACCGCAGGACTGGCGGCTTACCAGGATAATAGATACACTTCCAGGGCCTGAAAGTGTAGTTAGTGTGGTAAAAGTGAGGACTGCTACAGCCACTTTGGTGCGACCGGTGCACAAGTTAGTGCATCTCTCTTCTGGAGAAACCTTTTATTGATATGAGTATTTTTTTTTTTGTTTAAATTTAATGAGATGTCATTTTATTTTAAGTTAATTGTAAATTATTAGCCTGATTTCTTTCTTTTTTACTGTAAACCAAGCAATTTTCCTCTCGTTTGTGCCTTACCTGTTAATCACCAATCCCTGAGTTTGGTTATTTCCTTTTTTTTTTTTTTTGTGAAATGAGATATTTCACGGTGGGTGATATGTGTGTGCCAAAAATGGTTTGAATTTCCCGCGTTACGGCGAGTGGTATGGGCAGATCTAAAAGATAAAAGAAAACACTTAAGCCTCAAGAGCTGCTAATTTTCACGGCCACTACTTCATTGGCAGTCAGGGAGACAGCACCACTCCAGCACTAATCCTTCATCCATCTCCATCTATCACTGGGCCAACTATTCGCCTTAAGATTTTTCTTTCGAAAATGTTATTTTCATTTTTAAAAAGGTTATTTTCATCATTCTTGAGATGGTCCAAGATTGGGAAGCATAGGTAAGAACTGGGCGTATAAGAATTTTATATATCACCAGTTTAGTGTTCCTGGTAATGGATCTGCTGCGGAGAATTTTCATTAAGGCAAAATATGCCCTATTTACTCCCACCAGCCTTTTCCTTATCTTAGCAGAGACATCGTTTATTGGAGTTACTAGAGATCCCAAATACGTAAACTCGTTCACACTTTGGAATGTGTATGGGCCAACACTCAGTGCCTCGTTGCCTCCAGTCCCTGTGTGCATATATTTCATTTTATTCTCGTTTATGGCCAATCCCATTGCTGAAGCAGCGTCCATGAGTTTCCTAAAGGCCTTTACCAATGCCGATCGGGTTCTAGCCACGATATCCAGATCGTCAGTTTATTCCAATATCTGTACAGTACGGGTGAATATCGTATGGTCTATCTGTATCCCTGAATCCCGTGCAGCTTTCTCCAGTGCAAGATTGAAGAGGAGACAGACCAGTCCATCTCCCTGTCTTAATCCTTTGTTGGAGAGAAATGCTTCAGAGCAGTCAGGCTGGATCCGTACCTGACACCTTGTATCTTTCATTGTCAACTTCACGAGACGTATCAGTTTACTGTCATATGTACTCTTAAAGTCGACAAACAGGTTGTGTGTAGGGATTTTATATTCATGATCCCGTTCCAAAATTGTCCTAAGGGTGAATACTTGATCAACAGTAGATCTACCTTTCCGGAAGCCAGCTTGATATTTTCCGTTACGCAAATGGGGTAAGTCTGCTGAAAAGGATATTCGAGAGGAATTTGTAGGGACAAGATAACGGGCTATGCCACGATAATTCGTGCAATCAAGTTGGTCTCCTTTCTTATGGAGAGGACATATTATAGCATTACTCCACTGTCGTGGCACACTTTCTTGATCCCAAAATCTTCAGTACTATATTGGACAGTGCTCTATGCAATTCATCTCCCCATACTTGAAGAGCTCGGCTGGTAATTCATCCGGTCCCGGCGCCTTATCTTTTTTCATGCAAAGGATTGCACCCTTTACTTCCTCAAAGTCCGGGGGCTCGATATCTTCAAGATTGTTAGGCATGGCCTCTCCAGCAATGTCGTGTGCCTCTATATCTTCTATAACCGCTTCCTCATTTATTAACAAACGGAAGTGCCTAGCCCACCGATCCAGTATATCCGATTGGTAAGCAATGTTCCATCTTCTTTCTTACGTGTTTCAATACTAGGCTTAAAAGCGGCACCTCCACTATTGACCTTCTGGAAGAATTTTCTAATTTCTTTTACACTCCAATGGGCCTCTATATCCTCCAGCTCCTTTCTCTCCCATACTCTAGTTAAGATACAGTCCACTGCATATAATTCGAATGTTGCCCATAATTTTAAATGTTGCCTTATTGAAACTCATGAGAGTTATTTGCCTTAATTAGAAAAGTTGCCTAAACATCATTGTTTCTGCTAACCTGTATCTATTTGGACAGAAGGCAGTGACGCGAGGTTATCTCCCTTGTTTTATGTAATGATGTTTGGAATATTGTTTTTCCTAACACAAAATTTCCGAACAGATAATAAGTAATGTTCTATCATTTAATTTCACTAGTGATAACATTACTTTTAAGTATTACTATTAAAATCTCCATTGTTTATTTGATCGATGTTGTGTTGTGTGTTGGTGTTTTATATGCGCCCTAAAATATAAAACACCAAGTGCTTCAAAAATAATTTACGAAGATGGTGAGTAATCATTGTAAGAAGGAAGCATAATTATTATTGCAACTCAATCCCTGTAGCACATATACAATTAAGAAAAGTTTTACTAATTAAGTAGAGTAATTATTAATTCTTTCAACAATGATATCAAAGTTTATTTTACGAATCAAGAATTATAGACATCAAAACCTTATCTCTGTATTTACAATTAAGCTTGGATATCAAGAATTCAATCCCTCAGCAGCTTTCAAATAACTCCTCTTGGTGTTATAAATGTTTAAATTAGTTTTGGATAGTTCATTTATAACAAACCAGTATGCCAGAAATGGCCAAGTAAGGAGAATAAAAATGAAGTTCATTTATAAATATTCAAATCATATTATATAATGATTTAAAACCAGTAAAAACCAATATTTTTAAAAGTCTTATGTATAATTGTTGATTTGTTTCATACGCTTATATTCTATACCTTATTTTGAAATTTATGAGCATTCTAATAGTTAAGGTTTATACTAATACTTCTTAATTTGACGTTCATGAAAGTTTGACATATAGGAGAAAATTAAATACATTTTAGTTGAAATGGTAATTTTTTCATCCTGATTCACTTCTAAAGGCCTAATAGGAGTGGAGAACTAGTCTTATGGATCATGCTTCATTTATTGTTTAGTTCTTAATATTTGGGAAAACTCTACAATTTATTTTATATCTATGAATGATTAGATGAGTCAACAGTGTTTTTACACTTGCTTTAGCTGTATTTTCTGCTCTTTCTGGATTTTAATTACCAGTGACTTTTAAATGTCGAAATTCCTACCTTTGTAACCAATACTGTAACTGTTTGCTTACATCATTTTTGCCATAGGCTCAATAAAATCATTTTATGTAAAACACATTTTTATTCTTGTTGAATTCCCATTCATTATGTCAAATTTTTTACTTGCCACTGCCATTTTAAAACATTTCTTCTTTGTAAACATAATTACCTGAAGAAAATTTTTCATTTGGTCTCACATATAGTTTGTTAGTATTATAAGCTCTTAAGGGATGACATTATATAAGAATTGAGGAAGTTAAACTACGAATAAATATTGTGACATAATACAACTCTTATTTTTATTCTATTCCTTGATAATTGGTGCATCAAATGATATTAGGAGGTTCAGTATACCAAACAGTAATTACCAATTGGATATACTCTAACTGTCTTCTATTTTCAAGCAGACAAAGTATATTTCGAAACTGAACATAAAAGTCTTAAAAGAATTAAAAAAACTGTCCCAATTTTCTGTCCCAAAAATGTCTTCATCCTCAGAGGCTTCTTACAAACAATCAGTTCTACTTAATTAAACCATTCCATCGATAGATTGATGCACCATCATTTATTGTGATTCTGCCTGACTGATCCCCAAACAATTGTTATTTGGAACCACCATTGTGATGGCTATAGCCTATACTCCCATGTGAAAAATATTAAATATAAAAAAGTGAAAAATATTATGATTTTTTTTTTTAGCACGTTCCTTTTTATTTTATTTTTAGGTGATGAAAAGTAGGAATAATATGAACAATTATTTGTAATTGTCTTTTTCCTTATTTTTGTTTGAAGTATGAGGGTTGTAACTCATATTTAGCGCTTTCATGTAGTAATACATGAATGTACAATACAGGGCCTACCCATGGCTATAAGCTGTATTACTAAAAAGTAATAAAAACCTACCTATTTATCAAAAATTTATAAATCGGTATAATTTGAAGGATCAGCATATTTTAAATAGTTATTGGATAGTCTTGATATCAGTTTTTAAATGTTAATTATTCTGGTTGTGTAATACTTTTTGTGTGTTTAATTTGTAAGTTTTATTCTTATAATGTTTAATGCGTATTTTTTACAGTATTGGTCTAATTTAGCATCAACTAAGGAAACATTTTTTTCAATCATTATTTTGCTGTAAGTAATGGGTAAAGAAAACCTATTGCAAATGAAAGGTATGTAAATATATTGTATTATTTTCTTAATTTCTTATTCTATTTTTTGTATAAAATTATTTATGTAATAAAATTCTAATGAATATAATTTTGAATAGATTGAAAATAAGTATATAATTAAACCATTCCATCGATAGATTGATGCACCATCTTTTATTGTGATTCTACCTGACTGATCCCCAAACAATTGTTATTTGGAATCACCATTGTGATGGCTATAGCCTATACTCCCATTGCTTTTTATCGAGTAGTAAAATAGTTGTTGATCCACCGTCTTAGCTGAAACATGGTTTGTTAAGAGCATTAGAAAATTGTTTCAATTTCACTAAACTGATTCCTAAAGAAATCATTATTTGATAACCCTTTTTCTAAGTTTCTGAAATAAAAATAAAATTGTTATTTTCATCATGGAAAACTTACTAAACCATCTTTATATTAATGAAATCTGCTATAATAGTAATGGAAACCATTAAGAAAAATTAATTAATTAGACAGCCATTTCTTAACTAACAACCTAAAAGACTCATAGTTCATATATAATTAAAATAGTTTTGTGATTTCTTCTGTTTTTAGCATTATACCACATCTATATTAAGATAATCTCATCATAACATTTTATTATTCTTGGAACAAAATAATTATTATATTATTAAAGAATGCGTTGTTGACCAAAGATAAATTCTATGAAATTGAAGAGACAGAAAATAACTTTTTACTATTTTATGTGTAATAAGGTTTGGACAACATTATATGATTAACCAGCAATGATTGTTAATCATTTTTAATCCTATGCTCTATATTTGTTTGTATTTCTTCTACATTTTCTCTGTTACAATAGCAACAATATACGGCCTACCGGGTGTTTAATTTTTGTCCATACTCTCAACCATTATCTCCTAGATTACTAAACTCAATTTTATTCCACAAATAAGTCCTTCATCAACAAACAATACTTCTCTACGTAGAGTTTTAATTTTTTTCCAGGTTCCAATATGTACCCATATGAATTGTGGCATGGATTTCACTACCACTAAAACTCTCTTGTTTTGGTAAAACCGTATTTATCTTGCCTTAAGATCTTAAATATATTCAGAGCCTTTTCTATAGGTTTTATGGCCATAAAATGATATCACATTTTTTAGCTCAAGCAGTGATGTTCTTTATTTAATGAGTCTACAAAAATATGAAATATCATGGTATGAAAATGGTTTTATAAAGTATGAATATAAAATATTTTAAAATTATTGAAATGAAGTGAAACACCTTGATTGTTTTCTCCCTCAAATAAATATTGGACAACACAAACTGCTATTTTATGTGAAATTTAAAAAATATTAGATTAAATCTACCCCATCTTAAATGATATGCTTTGGTTTAATTCCTTAAAAAATATTATTGTACCATGAAATATAAAGTTAAATTTTTATAGGTGACAAGGAGAGTAATAATCAAATTGTTTCTATACTTGCTGATTTTTGTTTAGAGGAAACAGATTTTACAGTCGAAAAGGATTTAAACAAGAGGTATAGGGATGGCAAGGTGGAGTATTTATTACAATGGGCAGATTATTCTTATAAAGCTTTGTAAATATTATGAATTAGTATAAAACTTTATTTTTCTCAATAAAAAATTGCTTCAGTGTTATTCTCAATTCTTTTTTTCTTTACAAAATTTACAGGCCTTATAGATGTTTGGCTGCTTAAACAAGCATTCTCCACTACAGCCTATATTTGGCTAATGATTTCTAGTTTTCTGTAATGTTGCCCAAATGCGAGACCAAGGTGAGTCTTGGTCTTGCACAGTCAGTCTTGGTCTTGCACAGTCAGTCTTGGTCTTGCGCAATAGTCTCGCAACGGTCTTGCAGTTACCTATTAGCCTATTATTATAGAGATATTACTGTAATTTTTCAGATAGGGGAAACCTAACTAAGGCCAAACGAAAAATTGAAAGAATTATATGCATAAGTATACTGGTTATATCAATTCTTTACACACAGTAACTAAACTTGTTAACTTTAATTAACTATTTTGCCTTAATTTTTATTAAAAAAACAATTTTTTTTTACCTGTGTTATTCTTGGTCTTACAAGAGTCAGGCGATCCAATTCCCTATACCTCTTGTTTAAAACCTTTTCGACTGTAAAATCCATTTCCTCTAAACAACAATCAGCAGGTATAGAAACAATTTGATTATTACTCTCCTTGTCACCTATAAAAATTTAACTTTGTATTCAATGGTACAATAATAATTTTTTAAGGAATTAAACCAAAGCATATCATTTAAGATGGGGTAGATCTAATCTAATATTTTCTAAATTTCCATATATTGTTGCTATTGTAACAGAGAACATGTAGAAGAAATACAAGCAAATATAGAGCACAGGATTAAAAATTATTAACAATCATTGGTGGTTAATCATATAATGTTGTCCAAACCTTATTACACATAAAATAGTAAAAAGTTATTTTCTGTCTTTTCAATTTCATAGAATTTATCTTTGGTCAACAACACATTCTTTAATAATATAATAATTATTTTGTTCCAAGAATAATAAAATGTTATGATGAGATTATCTTAATATAGATGTGGTAAAATGCTAAAAACAGAAGAAATCACAAAACTAATTATATATGATTATATATATTAATTATATATATTAATTATATATGAATTATGAGTCTTTTTTTTAATTTTATTTATTTTCTTTTTTGAGTTCTTTAGGTTGTTAGTTAAGAAATGGCTGTCTAATTAATTAATTTTCCTTAATGGTTTCCATTACTATTATAGCAGATTTCATTAATATAAAGATGGTTTAGTAAGTTTTCCATGATATGGTTTATTTGTTGAATTACATGTCAAGACGTTTCAGGAAAATTATTCCCATCTTCAAAACTTAAATTTAAATTGAAATTCCCAGCAAAAAAGAAGAAAAGAAGAATTCACATTATTAAAATTATTGTAAATTGGTGATATGAACAGAAAAGCTACAAAATTTATATATTTTTATATTAAATACATTTAATTCTTTTGTCAAATATAAAGCATATTTTGTGTCAAAATAGCATAAGTTAAAAAATGTATAAATATCTGCATAGTACCTGACATACCTAAACAGTTATTAAAATTATTATAGTTAAACATATTGTAAATTATTTATTACAGGGACAAATATGGCAGTGAAGGAATAAAATATATATAGGCACATATTTAATATATATTTTATTGTCCAGTAACTAACATCAATTCAATGCTTAATTTTATAAGATATGTATAAAAAATATTTACATTAATATTTACCGAAGGAAGCTAGTCTACTCTTCTACATATTATGGGTGATGAATAGTCAGGACGCAGTCATTATAAATTTTTTTAAAATTTATTTGTGCCAACGTTTCAACCCAAACATGTGGGTCATCTTCAGTACTGAAAATTTGAAAATACAATCAGAGATATAATATTATATGACCGATAATGGTAAATTATAAACTATAGTGATTGATGGTACATGAATCTTAACTATTATTACATTACACAATATTAAGAATGAAATATGTAAAAAGTTATACCTCCCTTGATGCAGAAAGTCTCTTCACCAATATCCCCAGAGACCGGGCTCTCCAAATAATTAAAGAAAATTGGTCTACCATAGAACCACACACTTCCCTTAATCAATCCTCATTCCTTTAGTCCCTCTATGTATGTTGTAACTCGGCCTACCTGTGTGTTCAAAACGAATTTTTTCATCAAACTTCCTTCTTGGTGATGGATAATTGTCTTGCACCAGACCTCTCCAGTATTGTCCTAAACAACCTAATTGATTCTATACTACCTAAAATTCCCAATGATATTTTTTCATTAAAAAATATGTTGACGACCTTTTATTAATCCTCAACTCCCACGCTATTCCAAACATACTTTCTGAATTCAACTTATACCACTCTCGACTCCGTTTTACCATTGAAATAGAATCAAACAATTCCCTCCCATTTCTTGATCTCATTTCCAGAAATAATGATAATACCTTATCCACCAATTGGTATACCAAATTTACCTACTCCGGCTGGCTCCTGAACTATTTTTCCCAACACCCTTACCACCAGTGTAGCTAAAAACCTGACACACCGCAGTCTAACATTAACTGACACGCAATTCCATGTCAATAACCTAACCAAACTTCACAAGATCCTGAAATCCAACGCCTTTCCCAATCACATTAAAAAAAAATCTAACTAAAAATCAATTCAAACCTCATCATCATCAGTCTCCCACAAACCGCTCTCAATCTCCCACCAAGATTTGCCAATACAGATCCATTCCATACATCCCAGTCCTATATCAAAAAATAAAAAAAGCTTTAACTTCGAAATTCTCCCATCTACAAATAGTTTTCAAAAATAACAGTAAATTAAGAAATCTATTCACCAAACTCAAAGACCCTGTTGTGCTCCTACAACAATCTAATATTTCATACCATATCACATGCTCTAGCCCAAACTGCAATTCTTCTTATATAGGAGAAACCAAAAATTATTTTGAAAAACGAATATATCAACACAAATACAGCATCCTCGAAACTTGCTGAACACACCATAAATCTCAATCACACATTTGATTTTGAAAACCCAACGATATTTTCAACAGTTCCCAATCGCAAAAAACGAATACTTTCTGAAGCTATATTTATCAATTTAGAAAAAAATAACCTGGTAAACCACAAAGTAGTCAAAGAAAAGATCTGCAACACACATTAGAATATTTTCCACCTCCTAAAACAATAGTCTATAACCATTAAAATTTTGTTTTTCATTTTCTCCATTTCCGCGTCAACTTACATAGGTAACTACTCCTACATTTATTATATATATGTATATATATATATATATATATATATATATATATATATATATATATATATATATATATATATATACATATAATAGCCATTCTCAATATAAATATATACTGTAAACAGACACAAATATGTTTATACTCATACTATTAAAACTATGTAATCCTTAATATAATACATACTTCTATTATGATTAATACTGTTATTTTTAAAATACTGTATAATATATTTTCCTATGCATCTTTTCAATCCATTATAATTATCTTTATTATAAATATTATTTGGCTAACCATTGTATACCTTTAATCAAACTATGTTATATTTATATTGATTGTCACCTCTTGCTCATGTTCATTTCACTACTAGCCAATATTCACAATTCTCTAACCATAAGAAACAACCCAAATCTTGTACATATCTTAAATATTTAGTCAGCAAATTATTTACATTCTAACAGAAATGTTACCTCCCCCCCCCCCTCTGACTATGTTTACCTACCTTCTGCTATCTGAAAAAGGACATCTGGGAAATCTACCCCGACCTTTTCACTTACCTACTAAATCTGTCAGTACTTGAAAGCCTTCAGTGCTCAGACCACGGTTAGTAAGAGAAAATATTACAAATTTTTATAAATAGATTATATATATTATTGTATATTTATATAACTTTTTACATGTTTCATTCTTAATATTGTGTATTGTAATAATAGTTAAGATTCATGTACCATCAACCACTATACAACCATTATGGGTAGTATAATATTATATCTCTGATTGTACTTTTAAAATTTTCAGCCCTGAAGATGACCCACGTGTTTGAGTTGAAACGTTGGCACAAATAAATAAAAAAAAATTTGATTACGACTGCGTCCTGACTATTTATCACCCATTAATATTTACCTGTTAGCTACTTATTTTAATTGAGATTTTATTGAAGTTGTTAAATAATTTGTTGTGATATAAATATGTTTACCACAATTCTAATAAATGTTTGTTTTTATAAAGTCAAAAGTCTTTTTCAGCAGTGAAATTAATTATTATAATATGTCAATAACATCCTTGTTATTTTCATTTCAATTCAAACTAATTAAGTTAAAAGTTCAATTTTTTCGAAGCTATTTTTGTTTTATATAGATATACATCTGGGATCAAAGTACTAACAGAAAGACCAATAAAGAACTGCTTACAGAAACTGGTCAATCAATGTCCCATGATATGAAGGACCGGAGGTTAAGATGGATGGAGCATGTAGTTCCTAGCAATCCATCTGGAAGCATTTAACTAACAATGAATGAGGAGACTAAAGGAGAGAATATGATGATGAATATTTAATTGTATAGATTAAATCAATATAAAAATTAAAATTGGTGTATAAACCAATGAATGTTCAATGTTCAAAAAAATAAAAATACCCACAATGAAATATAAATAAATATAGCGGCCCTTCATTATCAATCTTGTCGGACTAAAAATATTTTGTGGAGCTTAATTATTTGTTGTAAACAATTGTAATAAATAAATAATTAAAATATACAGTAATAAATAGAAATGAAAAAAATCCTCTGAGCGATCCGGTTTCAGAGTATTAACATTTGGAGAAGAAAGACCAACAAAGAACTGCTTACAGAAACTGGTCAATCAATATCCCATGATATGAGGCATGGAGATAAAGATGGACGGGGCATCTAGCTCCTAGCAATCCATCTGGATGCCTCTACATAACAATGAATCCCTCCATAGAAGGCAAAAGACCACATCGAAGACCAAAAAGCAGATGGATTGATAGAATGAACAAAGATGCAATAGAGCTGTGTGTAGATAAATGGAACGAAATAGCCCAAGGCAGGCAGAGATGGAGCTGACTTTTTAAGCTGGCAAAAGATCTACATGGTCTATAATGCCAATAGAAAAAAAATATATAAATATATATATTTGTGTATGTTAAATTTAGCTGTAAAGAATTTTTTTAATTTTTACAAAATTCTTTAGAATCTTTTATTAGGAAAAAATTTTCTCTACATGAATTTGTTATATTTTTATTTTTAATTAAATATATTCCATTTTTTTGACAAATATAAAGCATATTTTTTTTAAAAAGTTGTGTATATATCTGCATAGTACCTGACATAACTATGTAAATTGGAACTATTATATTTAAAAATGGTGTAAAGTATTTATTACAGGAACAAATTTAATAATAAAGGAATAAAATGTATAGGTATATATTTAATATGTGTTTTATTATGTATGTTATAATACCTAACAATATAAATAGGTATTAAAAACATCAAACCCGATCAGTAATCAATTACAGTTGGATTAAAATACCCAATACAATTTTTGGGATATCAAACCCTAATAGTGCCAGTATGTACACCGCTTGGGTCTCTACTCTTCATTGTATCAAGTCCAGGTATCAGATAAAAATATCCGATACTAGTATCAGATAAAAATATCCCATATAAGTATCAGATAAAAATATTCAATACAAATATCAGATACAAATATCTGATACAAGTATCAGATAAAAATACCCGACACAAGTATCAGATAAAAAGTAATAGGAAGGTAATGACAAACTACTGACCCATTTGTATCAGGTACAAAAGTATCAGATACAAAAAAGTATCCATATCAGTTGTATCTAGATACAAAAATTCTGGTATCAACCCATCCCTAATCACAGATGCCTGGTATTAACTGCACAAAAAATTCTGACTTCAAAATGAAGACCAAGAAAATGGTGGTGAAGCTCAGAACCATATATAAATATTTTCTTTCCTTTTTTAGTGTCTCAGGAGTTGATCCCTGAACGTATACAATATTTTATACTAAGAGATAATATAAATTTCTTCTTCTTCTTCTTTGTTCATCCCTCTAGATGGCTATGTCGGAAAGTACAAATATAAAATTAGTTGTCCTCCAGACGTCCGAAAAGCTTGGTCCCAAGTTCTGCGGGTTGGGGTCATATCTGCCTCCGCATGTCCTCCATCAGCTTGCAGTTCTGCAGAATGTGCTCTTTGGTTTGTTCATTTTGGCCACATTCACACAAGGGACTGGATCCTATCTTAAACTTCCTGATGAGGTATGATTTAAAACGGTCATGTCCAGTTCTGAGGTAAAAAATGACGACCTGATATAAATTCCAATTTTATTTTTTACTTCATTCATAAATGTGTTAATTATTAAATTGGATATTAGATGTATCAATGTTGTTTATTTCATCCTTAGCATTCATAGTCCATGAATCAGTTAAGCCCTCAGCGTCCATTAAATTTACAATAACACATACAATTTTTAATTCAATATTTTTTAGTTAACTCAATTATAATAAAATCAGAACAAAATATATATATGGTGTTGTTTTTTTAACTTTTTAGTTGTTAACTGTTTAACCTTGCAGACATTGGAGATGTAATATATATTTAAATTAGTATTACTTTCAATTAACAAAAAGCCAAGGGATCAGTCCTTTGTACTGAAATTTTTTCTCCTTTTGAATAATACTACATTATTGTTTAAATTTCAGTACTTTCTTATCCACTTCAGCCTTTACTCTATACTGTTAATGTCAAGAGCAGGGGTGCCCATCACCCCCAAGGTCGATGGACCAGGAATCTAACCTCTCCCCTTCCTTAAAAAGTTTATTACTCACCTATTCTTAAAAACATACAAGCAAAAGCAGAATTTGAAAAATTATAGATCGTACACAATTAAACCCCTTCTAGGCAACTCTGGTCCAGAGCCATTATAGAAACTCTAGTAAGTTGAGTGTATTTGTGATAATTGTTACAATACTGGGATCCTTCATTGAATTTTTTTTTTTTTGGTAATTTAATTCAACACTTCATATTTCACAATTTCTTTTTGTTTTCTATTTAATGTTTCTATTATTTCAGAAAATGACATATTATTGCCTGACATATAATTACAGTTTTACTTTAACAAGGACTTACAATCAGGCAAATTCAAAAGAAATTTGAGATTCTATTTCCGAAATTCATTATGTCATCAAAAATTTTTAAAAATAACAAAAAAACTGGAGACTTGAAAAGTTTAAGCAGGTCTAAAAAACATAATATTGCTCCTAAACAACACTTAAAATTATTTTGTTTGAACAACAAGCTAAAAATTCAGCATAAAACTGGCAAAGGAAATAGCCATGCTACAAGGATCCAAGTTCTGTTCTTGTTCAGAAGAAAACTCCAATTATCCACTTTCCAAGGACCCTGCGATACATGAAGGCAACATTCAGACAGAAATTCCCAACGTACCTGCTGCTATGCTGACGTCATCATGCTGCTATCTGATATCAATAATAAAACCGAATGAAACAAAACTTTAGATATGTACCTAAATTATAAAAAAAAATCTGATTAAAGAAAATTGGTTTTATAATGTTATCAAAAACGTTATGTTGTCACACCCATACAAGCACATAAATAAAGTTCAGTGTAGATTCTAGAAAATATTTTAAAAGTGAATAAGTAGAAGTAATAAATATGTTTTTTATGATTAATAACAACATCAAACCTATGCAAGGATAATAAGAATTAGAATATTAGTCGTCTATTCATACAAACTCTAGAAACTAATTAGTGTTAAAAAACACTATTGAAATAAATAATATTAAAAATATAAAATAAATAAATAATGATAATAGTAAATAATAAAAAAAAATATATATATATTTGTACTCGTTTTTTGCTGGGTACATATGTTTCTAGAAAATATAATGCATTTGTATTAGGATAAAAGAAATGTTAAGAATTTAAGCCAATTCTTTTTATTAAGGCATAACTATTACATAAAATATATATTCCATTAATGTTAGCCTAATTTGAAGATTCACAGAGAAGTAATATTTTATTATCATTATTAAAATCAATAAAAATAAAGAGTTTTAAATCTAATAAATTAGTTACCAATTAAACTGATTTGTGTAAGTTGTTAGTCTTATAAATTTTACAGTTCTTCATACACATGATTTATGAATTAAATTATATAAATATATATATATATATATATATATATATATATATATATATATATATATATATATATATATATACGTACAATAACAAATATTTTATTATATATTAACATATTCTATATAAAACAGAACCAACTTAATAATATACAACCACATAATCTGAACAGAAAATTAAATTAAATTATAGAATAATGTGGATTTTTAATTAGATCGAGGATTACAGAGTTCTTCTGATTTCTTCCTCAAGATTATTTAAACCTAAAACATAAAAAAGATTTTCAGTGTTCAAATACAATAACTAATAGTGAGTATATAAATCAATAGACATGTGCATATACCTTATATAATAAAAACATTAATAAACTTGACATTAATCAAATTTTTTACAATAAATTAAGATAAGTATGATATAGAACTATAATTACTAAAAGTGGTGGATGAAGATAAAGAGGTGTGGGGCTCATAGCAAATCTGAACAATATAAGGTCTAAGTTAGTGATTTATTTAGTTACAGTTTTATTTTAACTGTTCCAAAAAATCGTTTCTCGTATTCAGAGATAATACGAAACAAATATGAGAAAATTACATTCGATATTCATTAAATAGAGGTTAGGTAGATGATCAGGTCCCATAATGTTCCTTAATAATCTATTTACAAGTTTCAATTTCAAAAGCAGGCTATTTAGTTTGTAATAAAATAATACATGTTACACTACTATTACTCTATATTCTCCTATTTTGATTTATTATTTGTTGAAATACTATGATTTTTTATGAAAAATGAATACATTTTGAACTAAATAAGTTATGCACTGTGTTATGTACTATTATAATAATCCAATTATCAGTTTTAAGTTAATCATACCAAACCAAAAAATATATACTAAGTCAACTGGTTTTTATTTATGGGAGTATTTTCGGGTCACATTTAATTGGTTTAAGTATTTTAAATTAATATTTATTAGAGTGCTACCATTGGGTAGTTACTCAGCAAGTGTATTCATGTTATTAAATCTATTATGTCCAAATTTACTTGATGTATTTATATAATACAGTTGTAAATGTCATCAGGAAATAAAAAAAAAATTAATATTTAAATATTAACTTACAGGGTTTTTTTTTAGAATAATTAATCTTTTCGGAAATAAAATTAATTTTATTTATAGCACAAACGTAACAAAGTTTGTTTGACTGAATTGACAACAACAATGTGAACATATCTGAATTATTAACAATATAATATAATTTAAAAAAAAAACATCAGTTTTAATTAACTTCCAAACATCCACCTATAAAGTGTTGTTTTAAAAAAAAAAATGTTTCTTATAATTCAAAAATGAATAAAACAAAATCAGAGGAGCACCTTAGTCTTCAAATCTTCTGGTCCTATTAAAAGCTCCAACATTGCTTGTAATTTTACCTCTGTGAGGTGTCATTCAATATTTTTTATTTATTTATTGAGTTTATTGATTAATATAGCATTCTGTCATATGGACGATGATTATAGTCTACGTTCACTAAGACTACATTATATTTACTACATTTAAGACTACATTCGCACTATATATAAAGAAAGTAAAATAAACAGAAGCGAAATGAGTACTAAATAATAATTAGAAAGTATATGCAATGAATACAAATAAAATATCTTAAATATAAGGAAAATAGAAAAAAAATATATTAAAAAAAAACACAGACATACATATATACACTATTCACTATCAGTAGAAGGAAATTCAAGCCAGGATTGTTCCTACAACAATGGAAGCAAAAGAAGGACTCTAGGAGATCCCTGCGTTACTCTCTCAACCACATTACTGTTACTAAAGCCAGTGGAAATTGAGTAAAGGTGTTTCTTTAAAACATATTTATTGAGAAATATTACATTCAGTCACAAGTAAGGACATTTATAATAGTTCACAGAGCACATTAACAATCTATTTACAATAAATAATTCAGAAAAATATTCATACTAGAACTAAACTACTCAAAATAACAACCTAAGACAATTATACTTTCATAAAATATTTACAGAATCCATTCACTCAGGAGAACTCCGAGCCAAGCCTTTCTTCCCACTCATGGAAGGAAAGGCAGGACTCTACGAGATCCCGGGGCCGTCGCATTACTGGTATTAAGGACCAGTAGAGGTTTAGCAAAGGCGCTATTACCAGACATACATACATGGCTTGAGTGGAGAATCTAGCCATTGCCAAAACTCCAATATATGCTTATCCACAAAAGATCTCTGGGCCAATGCTGCTTCAATTCAACGGAAGATTGTAGTGATGGCTGGAACTAGATAGGGATTGTGCAGAAGAATTTGGATGATATATAAGGTTCTGATGAAAGTATGTGAATTTTTCTGGGACAAGGTATAGAACAAATGGGATATTAAGGTCATGGTGTAGAGTTTTGTTGGTTTCATAGAATGCAGCATCAGCTATTGCTCGAATGACTTTAGAATGAAAGATTTTATGGGTTTGATGTTAGAAGATTTTACTGTCTCCAACAGTTAAAGTCCGTATGTCCATATAGGTTTTAAGATTGTCTTGTAGATAAGCAATTGGTTTTTAATAGAAAGATTAGATTTTTTGTCCAGTAGTATGTGGATTCTATGTTAGTCTTGGGTCTAAAAGGTATCGGACTGGGTCTGAGAAAGGAAGCTGCATGGAATTAAAGTAGACTGGTTGGTGGACAGGATTTGCGACAAAGTGTAAAAGTAATATGCTTGCATTTGGATTCCTTTACTTTAATACACCAGTGCTCAATCAGGGAGAAGTGTCTTTGAAGGTTTAAAGTCGCTATATCAGGATCTGAGTTGGATGATAGAATGGCGGTGTCATCAGCAAATGTTGCCAGAAAGGTATCGAGATAATGATATCGGCGGCAAAGAGGATGTAAATGACGGTACCCAATACGCTACCTTGAGGAACACCAGCCTCAAGTGGATAGAAATTGAAAAATTTAGTGCCGCAGCGAACTTGGAAGGTACGATCAGACAAGTAAGAGCGGAGGACAAGGTATAAAGACTGAGGCAGATGGGTTTTAAGTTTAAAAAGAAGCTCGGTGTGCTGTGCCCGGTTAAAAGCCTGAGCTATGCCCAGAAATGCACCCGAGCAATATTGCTTGCTTTCCTGGACTGCGGAAATATGATCGATCACTCAAAGTCCTTGTTGGACTGTGGAGTGTTAGAAACAGAATCCGAACTGATGTGAACTAATATTTTCAAGGATTTTTGAAACGATTGGAAGTTGGCTAATAGGTCTGTAGGAAGTTAAGCTGTTGGGAGGCTTCCTGGTTTCGGAAATAGGATAATAGTAGAATATTCCCATAAAAGAGGAAAGTGGGTGGTTCGTAGGATGCTATTGTATATATATTATCTAATTTATCTAATATATGTTATCTAATTATATTAGATAACAAAGGATTAAAAAGTTAATTTACGTTTAAAAGATTAAAGGTTTAAGGTCCACGTATGTCAAGAGGATACTGAGAAAGGGATATTAAAAGTTATTATTTAAATATAACCAAGACATGATAGAAACTGTCCGCAACTTGATCAAACCTGTTTGTTTACAAGTAAATAAAGGTAGGTATTGTGAATATCAAATTCCATTGTTTATACTTAAAAAGGGATCAAGAAGTCCTAAGAGGTTGTTCACATTTTAAGGATTAAAGGGGTCAAAGTCTATATTTACGCGTGAAGGAGAACAATAAGAGATAAGAGATTACAGCTCCACAGTCCATTGTTTATACTTGGATAGAGATTAAGAAGACCTAAGAGGTAGTTTATAATTTAAGGATTAAAGGGGTCCATCCGCTATCTGCTCAATAGAATTATGTGTAGTGTTTACATACCTAAAATTACTTAAAAATATTCAAATACGAAATCTCCATACGCCTTTTACAGTATTACTAAGATAAATATATTTTTTCCAAATAATAATCAAAAATTAAACATAAAATGTCGAATATCACGAAAACGGTTGGTTTTAGTGCAATAAGGACCTCGGCCCTAGCCCCCGAAGGACACTAGGGAAGTCCGCAGAATCTCATATAGAACCCAATACCATAATAAAGAAAAGTACGGACGGAGGTTACTCTAAGGTTATAATAGTTGGGAGGAGAGAGGAACGCGAGATTTGTCATAAATATATATATATGATCGGGTTAACATAGAATAAGGAATAATAAAAAAATATATTAAAAAAAGGATATATTATTTTAAAAATTAATAAAAACATAAAATGTCAAATATCTCGAAAACGATTGGTTTTAGTGCAAAAAATACCTCGACCCTAGCTTCCGAGGGGGGTCCGTAGAATTCCACGTAGAACCTAATTTCATAATAAAAAAATAGGGAGGTTACTGTAAGATTTTGATGGTTATAATGGTTGGGATGGAGGAAGAAGCGACAGATTTGTCATTATGGAAAAGGTAAACATTAGGGAAGTTATATAAAAACAAAACGATCGGCAAATTCCCCCCCCCCCCCACATCTATCAAAAACAGGTCACGTGACCGATCACGTGACTCTGAAAAGGTAAACTTTAAGTAGGTGGTATAAAATATAAACATTAGAAAGGTTACTGGGAAAAAAATGGCGGAGAAGTCCCCTTTCCCCGGTCTCTCAAATCTCAGGTCACGTAACCGATCACGTGACTTTGAAAAGGTAAATATTAAGAAGGTTATATAAAAGATAAACATTAGGAAGGTTACCAGAAAAACAAAATGGCGAACAAAGCCTCTCAAACCACAGGTCATGTGACTCGGCGGTGGTCACCTGATTCCACACAAAGCTCTAAATATCTTAAGTAAAATGAAAACAAGATGGCGCCGCTCACGTGACTTCTTACAAAAGCCCTAAATCTCATAAGTAGCAGGAAAAAATGGTTACGGTCACGTGATTTAAACCAAAGCCACAAGTCTCTTCAATCGCAGTAAAACAAAATGGGGGTCGAGTTTACCTCTTAGAGTGGGGGGGGGGAAGGGGAGGAATGTAGGAGTCACAGGATTGAAAAGGGTCGTGATGTCATACAAGGCGTAAACGTCGTAAATACCTGAAAAGAAAATGGCGGTCGGACACACTTAGCCTCCTTGAGAGGGGTGGGGAGGGCGAAATGTGATGGTCACATTATCGAAAAGGGGTGTGACTGCTGGTCACGAGACCAAATATTTTTGAAACTCTGTGGTTACAGCAGGGATAAAGTAAAATAGGAGCGTGGCTTAATGGTCAAGTGACTGACCACATGGTGGTTAAGGCTGGTTTGAGGACCTAAAAGGCAAGTACTGTAGTTCAAATTTGAATTCAAACTTCCCGCCATGATGACGTCACTGAAATCCTGGCTTCTTATTTTTTGCCCCGATCGGTGTGCCAGTTCCCGCAAACCTTATCTACTCATAAGCTATCCCGAAGTACGAGCTTCGCGTCGACTTGTACGGCAGCGATTTTTTCGGCCAAGTCAAAACGTGGACATTGGAAGATGATCGAAGCCTTTCACCTCCTGTCAGAGATCCAAGGTGCAGCGTCACATGGTCACATGGTTTTAAGCATATTCATTTGGAAATAATTGTGCCATTAACGTATTCGGTAGGAATGCGATACTGTGTTACAATGATGGACAGGTACACAAGATGGCCAGAGGCTCAATCAGTAGCAGATATATCAGCAGCTACTTGTGCCGAAGGCCTTGGTCATGCATAGATATCACGATTTGGTGTTACCGGCATGCATCACAAATGATCAAGGGCCCCAGTTCGAATCTGATCTATTCCTATAATTGTCTAAGACTTTAGATTTCTGGCTATGCAGGACTACAGCTTATTATCCTAAAGATAACGGCTGCGTCAAAAGGGGGCACCGTAAGCTCAAGACGGTACTCGCGGCATAGCTCAAAAGGAACGCATGGACAAGTTTGCTACCCATGGTGCTTCTTGGTCTTCTCTCGGCGGTTCGAAATGACAATATTAACAGCACAGCGGAGATGACCTTTCGACAACATCTTCGGCTGCCGGTGAACTGTTAGAGACGACTGCACTGCAACGAAGTACTGAAGAGTTTGTTCGGAATCTTAGGGAACTATTAGATAATCTCAGGCCGGCCACTCATCGGTTATCCAAGGGGAAGACATTCATTCATCCGAAATTGTTATCAAACTCCCATGTTTTTTTTTTTTTGATGGATGACATGGTCCAGTGGCCTCTCGTTCCTCCATATATTGGACCCTATGAGGTTCTAAAGAGGGACAAGAAGACGTTCTTCCTCGAATTTCCAAACGGTCCCAAGACTGTAACTATCGACAGATTGAAGTCATTATTCCTGCTAAAGGATCAAGACACAATTTCTAGCCAGCCGGACACTCCAAGTATACTTAAGGATAATGGATGCAATGACTTCGCCGAGGAAGTCCGCCAAGTTCCTGGAGCAACCACTGGTAGTGGGAAGCAGGTCAGGCTTCCAGTCCGTTTTCTTGACGATGTAGCAGTAACCTCCCGGTTGGATTAGAACAATTTGTTGATGTAATGCAAACATATTATTGATAAAATATATACGTTATGAAGATTTGTTAGTATATATTATAGCATTAGTTCATAGGTCATAACATACTAAAGTATCATAGAAATATTGTAAATTGAATATTTATTATTGATTAACGAACTTTCCTCAGATTATAGTCCATTAATACTTCATTTATCAATAGCTCCTATTCCTAAACTCCCCCCCCCCCGCATCGTCCTTCATCAGAAGCCCAGTTAACTGGAAATTCTTTCATCAAATTCATTCAATAAAATTGACCTCAGAATATCCCTGAAAACCCAAGAAGACTTTGATAATGCCGCACGTTATTTTACCACCACTATTCAACAAGGAATCTGGACTGCATTCTCCCCAAACCTCTCTTCAAAAAACCCTAAGAAAATAATTTACCTCAATATCTGATAGACCTAATTCACATCAAACGTCATGCCAGAATATTATGGCAACGCTCAAGACACCCCACCGATCGTCGCTCATATAATTATCATAGTAAACGATTAAAGCAGGTATTGGCCAACTCCTTCAAATCCTAATTCCTCAACTCCTACCTTGCTTTCCTCTCTGTTCATGACAATCCCCTACGGAAGATCACAAATAAAATCCTAAAATCCCATCATATTTCTCATCCCCTCCGTCGATGTGATGGCTCCTGGGCAGCGTCTGATGAAGACAAAGCTAAGGAATTTGTCAGGCACCTCTCTAGAACATTCACTTATCATCCAGAATCCAACCACACCCATACCACAACAGTAGAAGAATTCCTTACACCACCCATTCCACTTTCCTTGCCCCCTAAAGCAGTTAATCCCTGTTAGTTCAAACATCCCTTACAGAAACCTCCTCTCCGTAAATCTCTTGGATACGATCTCCTTACCTCTCAAATTCTTCGACAAAATCCTCCTAAAACTGTTATATTTCCCACATACTTATACAATACCATCCTAAAACCACCCACTTTCCCCTTTTGTGGACACATTTCACTATAATCCTATTTCCAAAACCAGGAAATCCTTCCAACACCTCGACGTCCTACAGACCAATTAGCCTACTTTCAATCCTCTCAAAAATGTTTGAAAAGATCCTCCTGAAACGAATCCTACCTTTTATAAAATCACAAAATCTTCATTCCCATCAGTTCGGGTTTCGTTCACAACACTCCACAGTTCAACAAGGACTCCGAGTGGTCGATCATATTTCCGCAGCGTTGGAAAGCAAATAATATTGCTCGGGTGCATTTCTAGACATAGTTAAAGCTTTTGACCGGGTATGGCACACCGGGCTTCTTTAAAACCTCAAAACCCATCTACTCCAGTCCTTGTACCTAATCCTCCGCTCCTACCTCTCTGATCGCACCTTTCGAATTCATTGTGGTATTTTCCGATTCCTAGTTGAAGCCGGTGTTCCTCAAGGTTATATCCTTTTTACCGCTGATATCCCTGTCCATATCAATACCTTTCTGGCAACATTTGTTGATGACACCGCCATCATGTCATCCAACTCAGATCCCGAAATAGCATCTTTCAAAGTAAGCGAATCCAAATGTAAACACATTACCTTCACGCTCCGGCGCAGATCCTGTTCACCAGTCCACTTTAATTCCATCCAGCTTCCTTTTTTAGACATAGTCCGGTATCTTGGTTATCTTTTAGACCGAAGACTAACGTGGAACCCACATACTAGACTTAAAAGACAAGAACTTAACAGACGATACGGCCAATGATACAGACTACCGAAAAGAAAATCTCAACTTTCAATTGACAACAAATTACTGATCAACAAGACAATCCTGAAACCTATGTGGACCTA
The DNA here is from genome assembly GCA_928085145.1 of Nezara viridula. Lineage (NCBI taxonomy): Eukaryota > Metazoa > Arthropoda > Insecta > Hemiptera > Pentatomidae > Nezara > Nezara viridula. The sequence continues at coordinate 42,257,942 of OV725078.1, forward strand.
CTGACCTGAACTTTGGGGGACAGCAAAATTTTCTTACATCAAACGCATCCAATCGTTTCAGTCCAAAGTCCTCCGAACAATAGTTTATGTTCCGTTCTATGTAACCAACAAAACCCTACATCATGAGCTAATATTCCATTTGTCCTAGACCTCATCCTTAAAAAAATTTCCAAATTCCATCAGAAACTAACAAATCATCCAAATCCACTTGCACAAATCCTATGGAGTTTCACTCATCCTTACAATCCTCCTCGAAGGTTGAAGCGGCAATGCCCAGAGATCTTTTGTAGTATATATCTTGGAGTTCTGACAATGGTCAGATTCTTCAGTCAAGACATGAGTGCATGTGGTGTATGTGTATTGTATATATTGTATGTAGGTATGACTTAGTTTTTTATGTTTTTAATTTACTTATCTTTAGGTTATTTCATTTTTTGTTGTATATAGTTGTTTGATTATTATTTTAATTTTGTTAATTTTATGTTTTCCGTATATATGGTGTGAAAGTGCTCATATCTCACTATAATTTTGTCCACTTGACAGATTATTATATTTCTAAATAAATAAAAAAAAAAGTGTTGCTTCAACAATATGTATAGTCCTATGCCCATAAAATAGTCCTAGGACCCCTTGGTTTCTTTTCAAGGACCTGAATAAAGACTCGATAATACTTACAAAATACTCAAAAATATGTAAATATATTAGAAGACGATATTTTAATCTAATTTATTTAAATGTTAGTAAATACTTTGTATGTAATATCGAAGGGCTAGGAAAAACAAAACATATGTCTTTCAGCTTACTACCTCATGGGTTCTGGCATCCGACTAATAGCAATCCAACTATACATAATTTCTCTACTTCATTTTTGTATGTATGGCACACTTATTAATTATATACAAATTGTTGTTAGTTCTCTGAAATTTCGGCATTTAAAACTTGAGCGGGGTAATAGCTCAGTGAGTATGGAAAACTCAATAGATTCAGTTAAAAAAATTAATTAGGACTTTCCCCAAAATTAAATCGTCGATCCTATACTGTGTCTTTCAAATTGTTCAAAGAAAAACTAGGTCTTTGATTTAAGCGTCAGGTATTAATCTGCTTGAAAGACTATTTAAGTGTTTTTTCATACTAGCAGATCGCGGGATTAAACGTATAGAAATCCCACTTCCATATGTTCAAACCCGTTATACATCATTTATCAGGAACTAAAATTAATCGAAATTCTCTAATTGTCGAAAATGAATAATTTATTACAACGAATCATAGTTAAAAAAATTTTCAATCTAAATAAAAATATCAATATAGAGAAACATTTTCAAATACTTTACTCAGTTTACATAGAAACTTACCAGGTTCGAAGGATTCGGAGTGGGGGAGACTGCGTTTGCCCCACAATCCTTTGAGATTTTGCCAAGCCGGATCACGTTTTCCCCATGAACCTGTAGTGTAGAAAATAGTCTATGATAAATACACCGATAATAATACATAAATATTATTCACTTTAGTCCCATAAAATAGCATATTATTATACGCCAGAAATATGAAAGATGGGAAGATTTTATTAGAGATACTGGAGGGATTCGGCAGAAAAATAAATTAACCTTGGCTTAGAAAAATGTACAGTAATTAACATAAATGTATTTAAAAAATTTCTTAAGAATAGAACATAGGGATACCATTTAGTCGTTGCACAAGTTTATAGAAGAACCAAAAATAATTTTTTAAAAATAAATAATAATAATTGACATCTATACGTCCATTTTCTTATAATATAACAATACGGGTAGTATAGGACTTGAATGGAAGAAGAATTTAATTGAAATAATATAGAAAAATAAACTTTATTCGGGGAAATTGTTTCCTCACAACAACAATAGTGGACAAATTAAAAAAAATACATATCTGGCCAAAAACTAAGTTTATAAAAATTCTAACAATATACACAGTAATGTAAATGATAATATTTAAACAAATATAAAAATAATACCTTCTCAAGAATAATTATAGTTGTCAAGTAGGAATATATATATTTGTGTGTCGAATATCGGGATGATTAGAGTTTCTTAGGGAGACGGCTTGAAAGGATTTCTCAAATCCTTCACAGAAGTTCTGCGAAGAGAAGGATAGAGGTCGGACCTATGGGATCTGGTGTGAAGGGATTGAATGAAGGATTTAAATTGCAGGTTCTATAGAATATGGGGGGGGGAGAGGGGAGGGAGGTTCACTCAAATCTAATAACGTGGTATAGGAAGGTTGTAAGGAAGTACTGACGGTGGTGGGACGGATAGAGCCACTTCACCTTAGTGTAATACTGGGTAACATGCTTACCTCATGGGACCCCGAAAACGTAGCGTATTGAACATTTCATTAGATGTTTATGTTTGGCTTCGAGTTCTTCTGAGAATCTGCCATACGCTACACAGCCAAAGTCGAAGTGGGGGAATGGAAGGCTGTAGCATAAGCGGTTGAACTGGTTCAAGGTAGAAATAGTACGACTGGAAATTAGGGAGATGTGTAATTTGCAGAAAAGGGTTTGATAAAAGATAATACCAAGCTTTTTAACGCTAGTATGGAAGGCGATAGATGGTACGATTTGGAATATAGAAGATTTGGAGGTATGATAATGAATTTGAGGAGTGAGAGGGATCCCATCAGAATGACTTTTTCGTTTTGGGCATTTAAAGAAAGCTTATTGAGATATACCCAAGCGCATATTTTATTGATATCTTCCTGGAGTTTAAATATATCATAGGAGGATTCAGCCGGGAAGAAGAAAAGTGTCGTTGGATTACAGGTGGTGTTGACATTGCATGATAGAGAAAGGAAGTTTTGCTCAATAAAGTTGTTCGACTGAGAATGGACTTCTTTTTCAGTGGCTTGGATAGATTGGTTAAAATGGAGATGGGTCTTAAGTTGGAAGCTGAGGAAGGAGCAAAGACTTTGTTCAACGGGCAGACAATTGCTCTTTTCCATATTTCGGGAAAATTTTAATTTCGGACATAGTATTTACACATACAATTTCTCTCTCTGAAAGCGCGGAAAATAAGGCTGGAATGCTGAGTTTAATGATTTTAACAGGTATTTAGCCAGGTCCATAATTATTTGTTTTGGATTTAAGTATAGCAGATAATAGGTAAATAGGAGAAATATCAAGAAAATAAAACTTATGAGGATCAAAGGAGATTTCGATGGTGAAAGAAAATGAGAGATCAGATGAAAATGCGGAAGGAAGATGGTTAGCGAATAAAAGAAATTTAGCTAGTCCGAATCTATTGGGTATTGAGTACAGGATGTGAAGCTGACGATATAGAGATTTTTCATTATTGTCCATTTGGATTTAAGGTTAGGTGCTTGGGATAATATATTAATAAAGTATTGGTCTTGGAGTGGAGCACACTGAGGTGAACTAACGGTGCTGTAGGACATTGGCTGTAGTGTTGCCCAAACGTGAGACCAAGATGAGTATTGGTATTGCGCAAGAGTCTTTCATTTACCTATCAGCTTATGGCTAAATAAATATCACTGTATTTCTTCAGATAGGGGAAACTTAACTAAGCCCGAATGAAAGGTTAGAAGAGTTAAATGCAAAAGTATATTGCTTATACCAATTCTTTACGTATAGTGAATTCAAATGGTTAAGTATTAGTCACTATTTTGCATTAATTTTTATTCACAAAAACAATTTTTTTTACCAGTCTTGGTCTTGCAACAGTTAGGCTGTCTTGGTCTTGGTCTTGCAATGTGTGTTCCGAAAATTTGGAAGTTTGACTGCATTAGTGACAAACTGATAACACATCCACACTCTATTTCAATAAATAAAAATACATGTTACAAAAAATAATAAGACTAAAAGTAAATGTATATAAACAAAAGAACTAAACTAACCAAAATAACATCTTAAATACGTCCATACTTTTATACAATATTTACAGAATCCATTTACTCAGGAGAATTCCGAGCCAAGCCTTTCTCCCCACTCGTGCAAGGAAATGCATTCCTCTAGGAGATCCCAGCGCCATCAGTTTTTATATTTAGGGCTGGTTTGCCGGCATATTTTTTTCAAACCTAACGATATGTGCTGGGTAGAATTAGTTACTTCTAGTGAATCCTCAGACTGCTGAAACATCGGTTTTTAGAAATATACGTATCTATAATGACGTTTCAAACAATTCCAAACGATATTGGTCTATCTCGCAAATCGGCCGAATATTTTTTATTTTTATTTATTCAGAAATATTGCAATCCTTCACAATGAAGGACATTTATAATAGTGTTCAGAGAGCACATTCACACTCTATTTACAATTAATAAAATAAGTCATACACAAAATAATAATACTAAAAGTAAATGTATATAAACAAATGTAAAGCAAGAACTAAACTAATATAATAACAACTATAACACATGCATACTTTTATACAATATTTACAGAATCCATTCACTCAGCAGAACTTCGAGCCAAGTCTTTGTCCCCACTCGTGGAAGGAAAGGCAGGACTCTAGGAGAGCCCAGCGCCTCGCACTCAGCCGTATTAAGGACCAATAAAGGCTGAGGAGAGGCGCTATAATCAAACATACTTGGCTTGAGTGGAGAATCTGGCCATTGTCAAAACTCCAATATATACTTATTCACAGAAGGTCTCTGGGCCACTGCCGCTTCAAACTTTGAGGAGGATTGTAAGGATGGGTGGTGCTGGATAAGGATTGTGCAAGGAGATTTGAATAATAGGAAACGTTCTGGTGAAATTTGGAGAATTTTTTTGGGATAAGGCTGAGGACAAATGGGATATCAAGTTCATGGTGTAGGTTATTGTTAGTTACATACAATGGAGCATCAACTTTGCCCGAAGGACTTTAGATTGAAAGGATTTGATACGCTTGATGTTAGAAAATTATGCTGTCCATTACAGTTCAAGTCCGTTTGTCCACATAGGTTTCAGGATTGTCTTGTAGATAAGTAATTTGTTTTCAATTGAAAGTTTAGATTTTCTGTTCAGTGGTCTGTATAGTTGGCCGTATCGTCGGTTGAGTTCTTGTCTTTTGAGTCAAGTATGTGGGTTCCAAGTTAGTCTTCGGTCTAAATCAAAGCCAAGATACCGGACAGTGTCAGAGAAAGGAAGCTGGACGGAATTAAAGTGTACTAGTGGACGGAAATTGTGTCGGAGTGTTAAGGTAATATGTTGGCATTTGGATTCATTAACTTTAATGCGCCAGTTATTACACCTGTGCTCAATCAAGGAGAGATGCCTTTGCAGATTTAAGGATGCTATCTAGGGATCAGAGTTGGATGTTAAGATTGCTGTGTCGTCAGTGAATGTTGCAAGGAAAATATTGGGATAAACAGGGATGTCAGCTGTAAAGAGGATTTAAAGCACGAGATCCAAGACGCTGCCTTGGGGAACACCGACTTTAATGGGATAGATATTGGAAAATTCTGTTCCACAGCGAACTCTAAAGAAGCGATCAGAGATGTAGGATACGAGGACTAAGTACAAGGACTGAGGTAATGGATTTTAAGCTTGAAGAGCAGTCCGGAGTGCCCATACACCCGGTCAAATACCTGTGCAATGTCCAGAAATGCACCCGAACAGTATTCCTTGTTTTCTTGGGCTGAGGAAATATGATCAACAACACGGAGTCCTTGTTGAACAGTACAGTGTTTAGAGCGAAAACCAATTTAATGGGAAGGAATATTTTGGGATTCTATTATGGGTAGGATTCATTTCATAAGGATCTTTTCAAAAACTGTTGAAAGGATTGCGAGTAGGCTAATTGGTCTATAGGATGTTAAGCTATTCGGAGGTTTGCCTGGTTTTGGGAAAAGGATAATAGTGGAGTGTTTCAATAACAGGAAAGTGGGTAGTACATATGATGCAATTTTAGATATATGTAAGGAATATGACTGCTTTGGATGGAAGTTGTCGAAAATTCTGAGGAGTAAAGAGATCATATCCAGGACTTTTACGGGGGATTATATTTTGTAATTGAAATTTCGATTCAGAAAGATGAATTGCTTCAGGGGGCAAAGAAAGTGCGATTGGTGATGTAAGGAGGTATTCTACTATTGCGGAGTGGGCGGGATGGTATTCCGGATGGGGAATAAATGTATTGGATAGGTGAATGGCGAACTCTTCGGCTTTATCTTCGTCAGATGCCCACGAGCCGCCATCTCGTCGGAGGGCATGGAAAATTTGGTGACGGTTTAGGATTTTTGTTGTGGTTTTCCAAAAGGGATTGTCACGAGCAGAGAGAGATGATAGGTAGGAGTTAAATCATTGTGATTTGAAGGTGGCTAATTCCAGTTTTAATGTTTCGCAGTGATAATTATAGGAACAGCGGTCGTTAGGATGCCGAATAAGTTGCCAACATAGTCTGGTACGGCGTTAGGTCCAATTACGAAGTTGGGTTTCGTTTCTGGGCGATTTTTACTCTGGAATTAATTCCCCGTCCTCTCCCCTGGTCAGGAAAAAAAATTCGTTTAGCAGAAACGGAAGGTAAACAAATGTTTAAATGAAAGTAACAATTATTAAAGAATAAAATAAATAAATCTATCAAAATTATATTAAATTACCAAATACTGGAGGATTAAAATGAATTCTTATAAATCCCATCAAATCACCTTTACCCCATGACCTCTTGTCCTAAAGTGTCTTTTAATAATACCCCTCTTATTCCTGTTGAACAAGTCCGATACCTTGGACTCCACTTGGACAAACGTCTAACTTGGAATTCCTATACTAGACTGAAACTACAAGAAACCGCTCGACGTTTCCGACAACTCAAGCACTTACTAGACAAACGCTCTAAGCTTCCGGTTAATTATAAAAGACTCATATACATGACTACAACAGTAGCGGATCCAGGAATTTTCTCAGGGGGAGGGAGGGCGTACCTCTGTACCACGTACTTCCTCCACCTCTACCCGTTCCCCCACCACTACCCAATTTCCCTCACTCCTTAGCTGAGTTTAGCCGTATCATGTATTTCACCTGCGAGACTCAGTTCGGAGTCAATAAGAACTAACTGCGAAAGGAGCACAAGCTTTCGCATCTCACGGCGGCCCAAAATCTACATCACTCTTTTCTTTAAATAGATGTTTTACTGGATCTTTTCTTTCAGAATTATTTTTCTAACATCCAGAGGCCCCTCTCCCTCCAAAACAAAGTGGCTGCTGGGCCCAAATAGGAAAGAAATCCAATTCATCATCGGAGTACTAACAGGCCACTGCAGACTTAAAAGACATTTAAAGATCTATGGGATAGTGGATGATGAACTCTGTAATCTCTGCAGAAGTGCACCTGAAACTGCCTTTCACTTCATAACCGAATGTGACAGATTTGCGTCACTCAGATACAGACTTCTGGGAGCAGACAGAATCCAAGTATGCAAAGCTGCCTCCATTAAATGGCCGAACCTTTTGAACTTCATTAGAAGAACAAAAAGGTTTGAGATAGAATAGAGGTACAATAGACAACCACTGGTAGTATCAAATTTTGGGGTTGGCAGAAAATACCAATAGGCCCACTTGCCGTACTAAGTCCCTCCCCCCCTGTACCAGTACCAGTAACATCCAGAGGGGAGGGGGGAGGGGGCGCGCTGGAGGATGAATAAATAAACAAATTTGAATGGTATATGAGGATGAATTTTTCCTATATTTCTCTTTTCTTTAAATAGGTGTTATATTGAATTTTGTTTCACCATCCAAGGGAGGGCTGGTTTCGTTAGTGCTGGTCACTATAATAATTTTTTTTCGTTGGGAAATTCGTGTGTGGGAATGAATTTTCCCTATATTTTTCTTTATTTTAAATAGGTGTTTTTTTAGGAATTATTTTCCACCATCCAAGGGAGGATGCGCCCCATGGCAGAATTCGCTAGTGCCGGTCACGATAATAATTTTTTTTATATTATATTAGGAAATTCATCATCTCTTTTCTTTAAATAGCTGTTTTTTTGGAATTTTTTTTCAGCGTCAGGGGGGGGGGAGGGCGCGCCCTATCTACTACTGGACCACAATAAGACGTTTGAATGATTTTAGCCAGATGTAGTCTTTTAATTATGTACTATTTTGTTATTCTATAGGAACTTTGTCCCAGAATAAAGTTATTTTCTATTTCTATTTCTAATAGGACCTATTCGGACTTATGGAGTTGAGCTTTGAGGTTCGACTAAGCCATCGAATTCCTCTCGTATCCAATCCTTACAATCCAAAATCCTTTGGAAAATCCTCAATGCTCCTTACTTTGTCACCAATAAAATAATCCATAACGACCTTAATGTTCATTATGTTTCCGATTTGGCGCTATCCAGATAAACTTGAAAATTATACGAATCCTCTCGTCTCTAATCATGCTTCCTCTTCTATTCCTGATAACCCTCCGAGATGTCTAAAAAGAAGACGGCCCCAAGATCTCCTATTGTAAATACATTTTATTTTAGAGTACTACCAGTAGACAGTTTCTCAACAAGTGATTTCATGTTATTATTTTCTGTCATCAAATTTACTAAATGTATTTTATTTCTTAATACAAGTTTTCTTAGTAAAAAAAAAATATATATATATATCGTAATTCAAAACTTACCTCGGAAACTCCCCCAGTCTGCTGCTCTCTTTCCCCAACCGCCGTGAAGGGAATCCCAACTTTTCTTCTCCATTTCTTTGTCTTCATCCTTTATTAAACCACAAACATCCTTTAATGAAGCTATGTGAATAATTGTATGTTTATTGATTTAATTTTAATATTAATATGATTTGTAAAGCAAACTGTATTCTTTAATTTGATAAGTCATTTCCGTTCGCGGTATCAATTCCATCCTCAGAACATTTCATTAAACTATTTACATAAATTATGATACGCCTAAATCCTACTTCCAATAAACAATAACGAAAGTATGATTTTTTCATTAAATGTTTTAATAAATCACATTAATTTTAAAAATCCATTCAATTTAGGTAAACAAAAACACATTTGTTACTCTTCCTTTTTGCATTAAAGGGCTATTAAGCATCTGCTATTTATATTTTCATCTCTTAGTACTAAAAGATTGGAGTAGTCAATTATCTGTGATATTTAGAGTAGGTGGACAGCTGCTTTAAATCATGGATATCCAGGGTGGGAGAATAGGTAGGGGAAGTTTAGTTCAAAATTGTTTTTGAAATCATAACTATTTCTATTGGCAGTCCTAGGAGTTTACTATATATAGTGTTAATAGTTCTAATAGCGCATAATAATTCTAAACATCTATAATAATAGCAGGTGGTGTCTCTTTCCGGCAGTATTTAAAAAATATTACAAATCGCAACACTTAAAACTAATAATGTTTTAATTGTTTACACTCAAGCTCATTGCACAATCTCTCTTAAACGCTAGTGTACTGTATCAGTAAATAACCGCAGTGCGAGTTGGTTTTTGTGCTTTTGGACGTTGGTGGAAGCTCGTCCCATTATAACGCTGTACGCCGCCTTCAATTTTTTTTTAATTGATGACCGACAGATATTTAGTCTTTGAGAATATTCAAAAGGAAGATATTAGACATAGAAAACATGTAGATGAAGACATATTTAAAAATATATAGAGAGAAACTGAGTTCATCAAATAAAAAAAAAAACTTATGAAATCAATAAATATTTTAAACTTCACTTCATAGAAGAAATCTATGAATCCTTTGTATTAATTAGGCTAGATAACCAGAAATAAAACACATTTCGATTTCCGCATAAACAAATTAGAGATTCCGCAGAAAAATAGACAAAAACAGAGAGACGAGTTGAGAATACAACCTTCGCATCAGCTGATCCACTGCCTTCATATATATATAAACATAATTATTTAAATTTGGAATTAGGTCACTTGATTACCAATTAATACATAAAAATAATTAAGATTAAGCGACTTAATTCCCAATTTAAATAATTATTGTAAAGTATAATACCTAAAGGTCAATTGAAGAAATTTTGTGTATATAGCATTTCCAAGTCAATTTCAACATTTTCCAAGTCAAATTCAACCTTTTCCATTTAAAATTAAACCTTTTCCATTTCAAATTCAACCTTTTTTTATATATTTAACTATTTTTAATTTTTTGATGTGTGGGTCTGCTGTCATATGAGTAGTTTTTGAAAATAACCTCCATTTTAAGATTACGTCTCTGCGTTTCGACTTATTTAAGTTTTTTTTTATTATTCGATACAAAGGTGTATTCTTATGTTTCCCGAGCCGTCAATTTTGAAAATGACCTCTGTTTTATGAATAAGCCACTGCGTTTTGACTTAATTAAGATTTTCGAATTTATCCAATATAAAAAGTTCTACTTTTATGTTTCCTGAGCCGTAGATTTTGAAAATTACCTCCATTTTATGATTACTACTCTGCGTTTTAACTTATTTAAGTTTTTATAGGAGCGATAGCTGACCTCAAGAGCTACAAAAAGTTCATATAAACAGAGGACAAAGTTTTATCAGAAAATCAGGTCATCCAATTTTTGTTTGTTTTAGATAAGTCGTGATCTTTTTCTTTAAATCTTTTACGACAAAATTGACCACACTATTTCCTCAAAACTCCCAACGACCTTGATAGTGCTGTCAATTCCTGTACTACCGCTATTTACTGTGTCCTCCCTAATAGCCCTGGAGCCAGGGCCCAAAAATCGACCTGATCGCAGGCGAAGGTTTGATTGTAAATTATGAAAGTGTATGTTATTCTGAGTAAAAAAAACATTGTCTGCCGTTCCAGAGCAGCTGCTTTAAAAAATAGCGGCTGATTTAAAATATATTAGGCCAATAATTTGAGGATCGAAACGGGAAATCCATTGCGAAAAATGTGAGAAAAGTTTTTATTTTTTTAACTTTTATATATGGGTTTAGACATGTAAAAAACAAAATTGCTAACGCGGGCCACCAAGGGAAAACTTCTTACATCCAAAAAAGTCAGATTTTTTCGATATTTTTGCGTTTATCACCTATAACTTCTAAACAATGCATCAAAACGAAAAATGTGCTCTTTAACAAATTAAAGAACGTTAAATTTTGCGTCAAACGATTACATAAACATTTTAAAAAAATTTAAAATTTAGTTACACCGTAAGGTATAAAACCACGGTCAACCAAAGCTGAGTTTTACCAAATTTGTCAAAAACTGAGAAAAATGACTATAAATGGTCCTGTAACATGGAAATGAGTTCCCTAAGTGGAAGAACCCATAGAATCAAAGTTGTAGAGCATCAAAGTTTGCGTCAACTGAGTACCAACTAATTTAATGTAGGTCACTGGCTGCGAAAAAAGTCGGTAATCTATCGATAGTTTGAAATTGGTAATAAAGGTAAACCCGATTTTCAATATTTCAACAGTATGGGTGTCTTTTCTAATGATTTAGTTTTGTTTAAAGTCTGTTACATGCAGTATAAGCTTCTTTTTCACCTCTCAACAGCAAAAGATTTTGGTTAACGATGTGCCGAAAGATTCCGAATTTTATAAAGGACTAACGAATCCCGATTCAAGATATATAGTTGGCCTAAAATAAAAGTGTCAGTACTTAATGGACGCAAAATTTGATGCTCTACAACTTTGATTCTATGGGCTCTTCCTCTTAGGGAACTCATTTCCAAGTTACAGGGCCATTTATAGTAATTTGTCTCAGTTTTTGACAAATTTGGTAATGTTCAGCGTTGATTGACTGTGGTTTTATACCTTACCACGTAACTAAACTATAAAGTTTATGTACTCGTTTGACGCAAAATTTAACGTCCTTTAATTTATTAAAGAATAATTTTTTCGCTTTGATGCATTGTTTAGGAGTTATAGGTGAAAAACCCAAAAAATATAAAAAAATTCTGACTTTTTTGGCTGTAAAAAGTTTTCCCTTGGTGGCCCGCGTTAGCAATTTTGTGTTTTACTTGTCTAAACCCATCTATACAAGTTAAAAAAATAAAAACTTTTATCACATTTTTCACAATGGATTTCCCGTTTCGATCCTCAAATTACTGGCCTAATATTCTTTAAATCAGCCGCCATTTTTGAAAGCAGCGGCTCTGGAACGGCAGACAAGGTTTTTTTTTACTCAGAATAACATGCACTTTCGTAATTTACAATCAAACCTTCGCCTGCGATCAGGTCGATTTTTGGGCACTGGCTCTAGGGCTATAAAAGGCTTCCCAAAGATCCTCAGCAATAACCAAATAAATATTTAATTTAAGTAATTGACAATTGTTAAACTAGACAAAATGTTCATCTAATATAGTGTTTGTCTTGATAAAACCATTTAAAGAGGACTTTTGAACGGCTAAACTAAGATAGGTTTTATCTAAACTATAACTTATTCACAACTTTTTTTTATCATCATCCAACTATACTACGGTATGTAGAAAAATGATGTGATTTTTTATCCTGTCACTTTAAACTACCTATGTTTTCGGCCAAAATAACTACAATTGACTGTTGAAAAGCTTTTATTTCTGTTTTTATAAATGTAAAATAAATTTTTCTCTCAGATCTCTATCTTAGAAATTAATCTGTATTTATAAGTGACAAAATTAATGTTTTTATTCCTAAAGTTTTAACAAAGAAATGATTGTTTCAATTATTTCTATGAAAACGTAAATATTAGGATAAAAAACCATTATGTTTATCATTTATATATAAAGATTATTATCTTTGACAGAGATTTTGGAGAAGAACACAGTTTCGGATACACTACATAAAAAATATTTGAAAAATCATTATTTTTATTATTTAACTTTTTTATAAATAAAATATGAATTTAGGGAATTATTTTTATTAGAAAACATCCCAGATCATGGAAAAACAAGAAATAAAAGCTTTGCTACTGTTAATTGTAGTTAATTTTTGCTGAAAACACGAGTACTTTTAGGAAACTGGATAAAAAATTACATAATTTCTTTACACAGCTTGAAGTGAATCTCAAGTTTTTGCTTGCTAAACCTCAAGTTAATTAAAATAAATTTAAACATTATTAGGCGTGGTAGTTTTTCTAAAAGCTGGGTAACTGTATTATAGTTGGATGATGATAAAACAAACCGCGAATAATTTATGACTTTTTAAAAACATAACTTAACTTAGTTTAACCACTCAAATGTCCTCTATATGGCGGCGTTTCGAGACACTCACATTATCAATATTTTGTAAATCATATCATATTAATTATTATTTTCTTATCTCCTTATCTATTAATCTTCCGAATATATGTAAAATCAAATTTTCGTATTTAATACTTCCGGCCTTATTTTACCGCTATTTCACAGTTCTTATTTCATATTGCATATCAGTGCAAATATGTACCGATATTTATTTACATATTGTCAAATTATTCCATTTGTTTACTTATACGTGTCCTTTATTTTTATTTAATTGTTCCTTAACAGTCATTTCGTGCCAGACAAATATTACTTCTGTTGTTCATTTTCATTATTATTAGAGTAACAAATGTCCCAGAAAAAAAATTTACATACACATGTAGACCTCATAACCGACCAACTTCATTTTTAAATAAGAACTACCAACAATTATCTTCGTACCGTTAAAAATTTAATTTTCTTTCATTTAAAATTAGTTCATGGCCCCTAAAACTGTTAACAATATTACAAAAATAGTTTTTCCTATCTATAGGCTTAGTAACAGTTAACAATCATAGTTTATATTTACGATCTATCATTTACTTTTCTGTACAATACTGCAAAAACTCATGAACCTGAAAATCAAATGACAAATGACCAAATTCCAATTTATTACTTTGTTATTCTCACAAGCAAGTTTTATTTAAAGGCGATCTGTTTTTTTTTTTCTCAACCAGCTGACCCTTGGAGCACAATATTTGCTAAACCAAGAAAGCAGACGGTTTATTCAACGGGCCCACGGATTGCACCGAGTAAGCATTGGACTAAACTCAATTTTGTCTACATTATTTACTTACTCGAGGGCTTTCCCTTCAATGGACTGTCTTATACAGCAGAATCGCTTCATATTGAAGGCATTAATTGCTGTTGGAACATATTCTACCATTTTCTAACAAATATGATGCGTACTCTGTTGGTTCTCAAAAGTAAACAAAAAAAATCTGTTGCGCGCAACACATAACTTTCACTTACCGATCTACTTTGAATAGAAATTATTTTCTGGCAATGTTGGGCTATTATAAAATTTTTGAAGTGCATTTTAAACGGAGCTAAAGCTTAAAGCTTACAGATAACAAGTAATTAAAACCATTATAATTACAAAATGTCTGTTTAATATATCGACGACAGGCAATAGAAATCTAGTCACTCCATCTGCTTTTATAAACCACAGAATGACTAACTCCAATTTAAACATTTTTGAGTGATGTCATTTTAGTGATATTTTTAGTGGAAAAAGTTATCTATGCAGACAATTAGTAAGTTGATTCCGAAGGTGGTGATTGCATCTTTGAAATATAGAACTGAGAATAAAGGTATAAATTTAGGTACTTATTTCTTATGAAGATGTTCTAGATACTTTATTAAATATCTGTAGAAAAAAGTTTTTTTAATCTCAACAATTAAAAAAGTATATTTTAAATTTATCCAAATTTTCGCCTCTTCAGGGAAAAAAAAACTAGAGGTCATATCTTTCCTCCTAATTATCCGATTTTAAGGATTTTTTAAGGAAATTCCATAAACTTTTAAAAAACCATATACTACCATATATATCTATAAAAAAGCGTATACTTTTTGAGTTATTCGGAATTTAATTTTACCATCCCTCGTAACTTTTTTTCTAGCTTCTTTTCGTTGAAGTATGTTAATAATAATAATAAGGCTTAGCGAACCCGAAGGTTCGATGCCGACACCACCAATCGCTTGTTACACACCTCCCTCCACCGTTCGCCGTCCAAACCCAGTCCCTTCAGATCGGCTTTAATGCAATCTTCCCACCTTCGCTTCGGTCTACCCCTCGGACGCTTACCATTCGGCACAGCAAATATTAACCTTTTAGGAATTCTCTCGTTACTAAGCCCAACAACTTTACAAGCCCATTTGATTCGCCGCGATGAAATTACCTCAATTATATTACCCGGATACATCTCACGCAATTCGGCGTTGTGTAACCGTCTGAACTCTCCGGTTAACTCATCCTTCTTCGGTCCGAATATTCTACGCAATACTTTATTTTCAAAAACCTTAAGACGCTGCTCATCCCTTAATGTAAGCGGCCAAGTTTCGCATCCATAAAGAACTGTAGGCAAGATAATTGTTTTATAGATTCTAATTTTTAAGTTTCGGGACAAGAGGCGCGAACTAAGTAGTTTTGTCACAGAAAAATAACAAGCATTCCCCGCCTTCAGTCTAACCTTAATCTCTTCTTCAATTTCGTTTTTTCTAGTTATCGTAGAACCTAGATACCTAAATTTATCTACCTGTTCAAACATATTACCATCTATATCGATATCACCAGTAGTATCGCCATTTTTGCAGCTAACCATATATTTTGTTTTATCCACGTTTATTTCGAGTCCTAGTTCTTTACCGGCTTTCATTAACGTTGTCGTATTTAGTTTTATAGTTTCAACGTCTTCGCTTAACAGTACCAGATCATCAGCATAGCCCAGCACGGATGTTGTCCCGCCCAGATCCAACCCTTTCTCGGTTCGCATTACCTCCCTAATGGCATGTTCTAATGCCAAATTGAACAGGACAGGCGAAAGAGAATCCCCCTGTTTTAAGCCCGAACGAACCTCAAATTTTTCGGACAAATTATTACCGATTCTAACTTTATTGAGTGTCTCCGTCAAGCACATCCTGACTAGATTTACTAGTTTTTTTGGAATCCCCTGCTCGATTAGAATATTATACAGTTTCTGGCGGTCAATAGAATCGTAAGCCTTTTTAAAATCTATATACAGCTGGTGAACAATACCGTTATACTCCAATTTTTTCTCTAATATTTGCCGTAAAGAAAATATTTGATCAATAGTCGAACGATTCCGTCTAAATCCGCATTGGTAGTCTCCGATAATTTCCTCGGCGTATTCCGTGATTCGACTGGTTAAGATTAAAGTGAATATTTTATAACATACCGGAAGCAGTGAAATTCCTCGATAGTTATTACAATCCGTCCTCGGACCCTTTTTGTGAATCGGAATAAGAATAGATTCTTTCCATTCTTCAGGTAATTTCTCGTTCACCCAGATCTTTTTAACCAACCGATGTATTTTAGAAACTCCAGCTTCTCCGCATGCCTTAATTAGTTCAGTAGGAATATTATCGATTCCCGCTGCTTTATATGATTTTAATTTTCCGATAGCTACTTCAACTTCCTCTTTACTTGGTCCTTCTATTAATGGTTCAGCACTCTGGTACTCAGAAGGAGGACACAGATCATAATTTACCGTATTTAAAATATTGTCAAAGTGGTCCTTAAACTTATTCAATATGTCAACCGGATCGGTCAGAATATTGTTATTATCATCCCTAATTCCAGACGTTACGGGCCCTACATATTTACGTGATCTGTTTATACCTTTGTACATTTCTCTTACGTTATTTTCAATTCTATTAGTTTCTATTTCAATTATTTTATTTTTAAGATACTCCCTTTTTTTATTTTTGAGCAATTTTGTCGTTTCGTTCTTTGAGATTCGGAAGTATTCCAGATTGTCTTCGCTAGGATTATTTAGAGCTTTTAATTTAGCGGCTTTTCTTTTTTTACACATGTTTAAGCAATCTTCATCAAACCACGGTTTGTTATTCTTATTTTCCTTTTTTCCTAGACACGAGTTACCGACCGCTTTAATATTATCTCTGATCTCTATCCATAACTTGTCAATATCCTCGTGGTCCTCGTCAGGAAGCTCTAAAGCTTCAAACCTATTCTTAACATCTAGCTCGAATTGGTTTCTAATTGATGGATTTTTTAATTTTTCCAAATTAAAATTCTCAAAATCGAAACGGTTTTCTTTTCTCTTTTTTATATTAAGTTTTTGTCGAAGTTTCGCGATTACTAATTCATGATCCGACCCACATTCTGCTCCGCGATAAGACCGTACATTAATTATACTGCTTTGCCAGCTGTGTTGTATCAAGACATGATCGATTTGATTTCGTGTTTGCGAATCCGGTGATGTCCAAGTATATTTATGAATATCCTTATGTTTAAACGTCGTACTTTTAATTATCAGGTTTTTCGAGATGGCAAAGTTTATCAGACGGATCCCATTATCATTACTATATTCGTGCAAACTTTCTTTACCAATCGTCGGAATATAAACTTCTTCCCTTCCTACCTTTGCGTTCGCGTCACCTACAATTATTTTCATGTAGTTTCGCGGTAGTTTATCATAAACCCATTCGAGTTTATCGTAAAATTCACTTTTGACTTCATCGTCACTGTCTTCGGTCGGACAATGTATGTTTATTAATGCGATTTTAAACCAACGTCCCTGAAATGTAGCTACCGAAATTCTATCACTAAAGAATTGTACGTCCCTCAAAGCGGATAGTAATCTACGCCTAATTATAAACCCGGTACCTAAACAATGATTCCCGCTTCCTCCGTACCAAATAGTGTACTTCTCTTCCCTCATCGCGCCCTCCCCTGGCCAGCGAACCTCTTGCAGAGCCACGACATCCAAATTGTACCCATTTACCTCATTCGCGACCGATTTTAGCCCCCCTGCTGTGTTTAAACTCCTTACGTTCCACGTACCAATATTTAAATCCCTATATTTCAACTTGCGCCATGAATCCCCTAAAGCAGTCCCCACCCGGAGACCCGAACGGGGGACTAGTTTACCTCCGGATAATGAGCGTTTTACCTTAGGGAGATCCATGACTTTTTGTGGTGTTTGGTGAACTAAAGATATGTGAGTAGGGCGTTCAATCCTACGTCACACCCTCCAGCAAGTCTGGTGGGCCCCTACCTCCAGCAAGTCTGGAGGTCCCCTCCCTCCAGCAAGTCTGGAGGGCCCCTCTCATTGTTGGTCAGCGAGTCCATCGGACTTATCCGGGAGGAACTTCCAAGGAATTTCCACCGACCATCCCCACATCCGCCACCCGTGGGACGCTCCCCATACGCGGTAATGAGCCCGCGCGAGGAGAAGTATGTTATATAGATAAATTTAAAGGTTGTCGAGAAAATGATTTTTCTGCGTTTTTATTTTTTTTTCTCCTTTATTAACTTATCAAATTCTTTCAAAAGTTATATGAAGCATTTTTTATAACTCTGAATAATGCGAAAAGATTAACTTTTTAAAATAAACCATATTAAAAGTACTTAAGAGGAAGAAATATATGAACATTGGGCATTTAACCCCTGTAAAGTTAAATTAACGGGGATAAGACTTAAATGTTATTAAAGACCACTTAATTATACAATGATACACCGAGGTTAATCAAAATCGTTAGAGCCGTTTTTGAGAAAATTGTAAAAATGTGTTTCAGCGTTCATATAAAGTGTCAATTCCGGTTAGCGGATTTTAACAAACATCCGGCCCATATACAAACCTTAAATACTTAATATCAGTTTCGTACTACTTTTCGTTTATGAGCTAGACTGTTAACACAGTCACACAGACCATTTTGCGACACTTGGTTATTTGTACTCAGGCGACCTCAAAACATGTATTTCCGTTGAAAACTGAGTATCGAAAATTTTCACGATCACAATACTTTCCCTTACTATATGTTACATATATACGTAAGTGAAAGTAAAAATAATTACCAAAAGTTGGTTGTTGGGCAATGATTACCTGCTGATCATTAACGAGTTATGTTATCAATAGGTGAAAAAATGTTATTAATAAAATAAATTTTTTTTAAAACAAAAACTCAATTATTGTGTAGCTTTTTCGAAATAGTTAAAGAGTTGAACAGCTTCTCAGGTACAGAACATATACAACTTAATAAGCTTTATTTAAAATTTTAAAAATAGATCTATATCATAATTATTGCAGTAAATGGAAAGAAATTTATATATTGGGAACATTTATTGAAATTAAAAAATAAATAAATACATTAACTTGTATTATGTATATTGTTTCTTGAATCTTGAATTCTATATGTATACTGTGATGAATCATTTTTACCGTTTATATTTATATTTAGTATTGAAATCAAGATAAATAAAAATTATAAATATCTGAATAATTAAAAGAAAGACGTTAATAAAAAAAATGTATCATTATATAAACAAGTAAAGGCAAGACAGCTCCGTTCCTTTTCCTGTAAAGATTTTAATGAGACTTGGCAACAGTCTTCTCTTGAACCCTTCTTAATCTATGTACACAGCATACTTTCCTAGGCCAAACTTAAACGCATAATGGATTACTCAATACGTTTTGTTTTCGGAATCTCAAGAGATACGCATGTTACTCAGTATTACACCGAGTTGAAATGGTTCTATCCATCAAACTGCCGTCTGTACTTCTTTGCTACATTCCTAGCGACCTCCTATCTCACTAGATCCCGTGCTTTAAGACCTCAATCCTCCTCCTCACTTATCTCAATCAATTATTCTCGAGTATTCTTCTCCGTGGTGGTAATTTTTGCTCACTTCCTGTTGACACGACGATGAAGATCAATGATGACACGAAATACACTTGATAGCAGCCCAAATAATCCGAGAGCCCATGAGAAAAAAATCTACATTATTTGATGATTTTTTTAAAAGCATTGTTTGAATATTTACAACATCTTTATTTAAAAAATCAGAGTTTGCCAGTCGGATTTTACTTCCGGTAAGAACGTCGGCTGATTTAATGAATATTGGGCCAGTAACTTGAGGATCGAAACGGAAAATTCATTGTGAAAAATGTGAGAACAGTTTTTATTTTTTCAAACTTGTATATATTGGTTTAGACATGTAAAAACAAAATTGCTGAGGCGGGCCACCAAAGAAAAACTTTTTATAGCCAAAAAAGCCAGATTATTTCGATTTTTTTTTTTTTTTTTGTTTATTTCATCTATAGTTCCTAAACGGTGCAACAAAGCGAAACACCTTTTCTTTCATAAATTAAATAAAGTTAAATTGTGCGCCGAACGATTACCTAAACTTAATAATTTGGTTAAGTGGTATGTTCGTTAACCACGGCCAACAAACGATAATTTTTACCAAATTCATGAAAAACTGACACATTACTATAAATGGCGCTGCAACTTGGGAATGATTTCTCTAAGACAAAAACTCATAAAATAAAAATTATAGAGCATCAAATTCCTTGTCCATTGATTACTTTTTTTTTGTTGGTATTAATCATTTTATTGAGGTATAATACATTCTACCACACTTAAGGAACTGAGTATTAAATCTGTAAGGCACATTCATACCATATTTACAATATAAAAAAATAAAAAAAACTAAATACACAAAAATAGATATGTAAAAGATAATAATAGTAAAGAAATATGGCTTATAGTGAATTAATACAGAAAATTCATAAGGAAAAAAATTTAAATTAATATTAATGATTGCCTCCAATGCGGCAGAATGGATTAATTTTCAAATAATAAAAAAAATATATTAATGATAATAAATTATTAGAATTGAGTAAATAGAAAAAACACAAAAAAAACAAAAACAAAAAACAAAACTAACAGTCATACTTATTTACAATATTTACAATCAGTCAAGGCAGCTCCGAGTCCAGCCCTTACCTTCACTTGTAGAGGACAAGGCTAGACTCTAAGAGATCCCAGCGCTACTCTCTCAGCCGCGTCACCGGAGTCCAGTGGAGACTAAGAGAGAGCATTACAGCCACAGGTGAAGCCAGAACTCCATTTACATCCAGAAATGACATATTTACAAAAGATCTCGAGGAAAACTGCCCTTTCAACCTTCTGGAAGATTGCAGAGATGACTGGAGCTGGATAAGGATTGTGCTAAGGAGTTAGGATGGTGGATTAGGTTCAGGTGAAAATTTGAGAATCGGGATGGAATAACATCAAGGACATAAGGGATGTAAAGGTCATGATGTAAGGTATTGTTGGTGACATAATAAGGTGCATTGACTATTATACGGAGCACTTTAGACTGAAACGATTGGATGCGTTTGAAGTTCGAAAATTTGGTTGTCCACCACAGTTCAAGTCCGTAGGTCCATATGGGTTTCAGTATTGTCTTGTATATTAAAAATTGAGAGGTTAGATTTTCTGTTAAGTAGTCTGTATAAATGGCCGAATCTTCTGTTAAGTTCTTGTCTTTTAAGTCTGGTATGTGGGTTCCATGCTAGTCTTTTGTCTAAAAGGAATCCAAGATACCGAACCGTGTCTGAGGTGGGAATAGATACTGAGTTGAAAAGGATATGTGGACAGAATTTGCGTCGGAGGGTAAAGGTGACCTGCTTGCATTTGGATTCATTGATTTTAATGCGCCAATTGTTACACCACTGCTGTATTAGGGAGACGGGTCTTTGTAAGTTTAGTTAAGCTGTTTCAGAGTCTAGGTAGGATGATAAGATGGCGGTATCAGCCAATGTTGCTAGAAGGGTATCAGGATGGGTTGGGATGTCGGCTGCGAAAAGGATGTAGAGAACTGGGCCCAAGAAACTGCTCTGTGGAACAGCAGCCTCAAATGGATAATAATTGGAGAATTCAGATGTTTTCTTTATTTATTGAGTAATATAACGTTCTGTTTATTAGACAATAGTTATAGTGAGGTAAGACCACATTCACACTATAGACACATTAAAATTTAAAATAAAGAGAAAGACAATAACGACTAAATAATTATATACGTTATTTACAATCTGGCGAGGGAACTTCGAGTCAGGCTCGTCTCTCCAACTATGAAGGGAAAAATAGTACATCAGGACATCCCTGCGCTACTCTCTCCACCGTATTACTGGCGCTAGACCCAGTGGAGATTGAGCGGGAGGTTAATGATAAACGGAGTTAAAAATAGACTGCAGAATATTCTTGGTCTTAAGAATCGCATAAATGTCTTTTTTTAGATGGATAGGTAAAAGGTTAGTATTTTTAGGTTAAGTTAATTAAATATATTCTTAGAGATATCTATACAGGCGAGGTTTTCAAAAAAGATATGTTTATTTAATTTGAAGTACTCATTAATGATATACATCTTATTAGATTTATAAATTATTCTCCTTTTTTTTTAGATTGACACTATCTAAGATTGTTTTATTATATGTAAATCATTTATTATGGTGGGTTGGCTTATTTGAAATACAGTAATGCGTCTTGCTTACATTCAAATATGTTTTATTAATTATTTTATTTAAAAAAAATAATATATCATAAATGCTTGGTGGGAAATTTCAGAAGCCAATTTCACTAGAGATATATAGTCACGAACAGGGGAAAGAACCAGTAGACCCACGCAAGGATATTTAAACATTATAACCCGACAAATATCCGAACCATGAAGTTTGTGAAAAATTCCATTAAACTCATCAATGCTTGATAACCGGCTCATCAATCTGTAATGGAATAACTTTCCTCCAATCTAGCCACTTCTTGTAAAATCAATAAGTACTTGAACATTTTTTTTTATCTCGGTAATTTAATGAGTTCTAAGTATTACCCATTGATCTTTAGCAGAGTATTTAGGCTGGTTATGGTGAGTGCTGAATTTAAATTTTGTAGAATATATGGATTTAAAAATGATAGTTTAGAAACATAAACCTTAAATCAAAATTGAAATTATGTTGAAAAACATAATGCCATCGAAGAACCCATACTGCACTGAAAAGAAAACAACTGAATAAGTGATTTAGACTATCGTCTAGGTTACTTGAAAGATACTACAAATTAACTGGCTAAGGCTGTTTAATTTTTATTTTAGTGGCTAATGGTTTTATGAATGCCATAGATAAATAATGTGGAATAAACCGCTTGTACTGATAGCGGACGAACCGCCATACACTCTACATAGGCACGTTTTGACTACAGTGTTGCCCAAATGCAAGACCAAGACGAGACTGAAAGACTAAAACTTGTCTCGTAAGAGTCTTGAAATGACCTATTAACTTATTGCTATTTATTAAACATGTTAGTTTAGATCTTAGAAAAACTCTACTACATAGACATAGTTAAGTCCAACCAAATTAATAAAATCAACTTGTAAATACACTACAGGCATTATCAAGAAAGATAGTGATAAGCCTTGTCCTTAGATGGAATGGAAGACTTGTAGAGTAAAGATTATCTATGCAATGTTACCAATTATTCATCAAAACGGTTGTTGAAGAGTGCACATCTTTGAGTTCGAGTAATATTCGATTTCTTCAATCACTAGGATACTATAAAAAAATATATATATTAAACTTGGAGAGCTGTCCCGCGATTAGAAATTCAATATAATGCATAGAACTTCACACCCATCATCCCTACGCCTCGTCAAAACGGTCATCTATTGACGAGATTCGTGTCAGTTTGCAACACCAAGACTTGTACACATTACCCAGACACAGTTTGCTCTACGTCGAAGGGAAATTAATCCAACAAGACGGAGTGACGATTCTGTGATTATCGAAATTGACAAATAATGCGATCGTTTTCCTCTTTGATGAGATCCGATATGAATTGAGTGGAGTAGAAGGCGGACTCACGACTTTATTAAGTTTTTTGACTCCTAACCAATTGAAGCCGGTGTTCCTCAAGGTAGCGTCTTGGGCCCCGACCTTTATATCCTTTTTACCGCCGATATCCCTGTCCATCCCAATACCTTCCTGGCAACATTTGCTGATGACACCGCCATCCTATCATCCAGCTCAGATCCAGAAATAGCATCTTTAAATCTTCAAAGGCACCTCTAAATGATTGAGCACTGGTGTAACAAATGGCGCATCAAAGTAAACGAATCCAAATGCAAACACATTACCTTCACACTCCGCCGCAGATCCTGTCCATCAGTCCACTTTAATTCCATCCAGCTTCCTTTTTCAGACACAGTCCGGTGTCTTGGCTTTGTCTTAGACCGAAGACTAACGTGAAACCCACATACTAGACTTAAAAGACAAGAACTTAACCGACGATACGGCCAATTATACAGACTACTGACCAGAAAATCTTTCAATTGACAACAAATTACTGATCTACAAGACAATCCTGAAACCTATTTGGACCTACGGACTTGAACTTTGGGGGACAGCAAAGTTCTCTAACATCAAACGCATCCAATCCTTTCAATCCAAAGTCCTCCGAACAATAGTCGATGCTCCGTTCTATGTAACCAACAAAACCCTACATCATGACCTTAATATCCCATTTGTCCTTGACCTTATCCCTGAAAAATTTTCAAAATTCCATCAGAACGTTATCAATCATCCAAATCCCCTAGCCCAATCCCTATCTAGTTCCACTCATCCCTACAACCCTCCTCGAAGGTTGAAGCGGCAGTGGCCCAGAGATCTTTTATAGTATTTATTTTGGAGTTCTGGCAATGGCCAGATTCTCCACTCAAGACATGAGTGTATGTGGCTAAAGCGCTCTCGCTCAAACTCCACCGGCTTTAACACCGGTGAGGAGGTTGAGAGACTAGCACAGGGATTTGGGTTCCCCGCCTGATTGTATATATTATATATAGGTATGATTGTATTTTTATGTTTTTAATTTACTTATATTTAGGTTATTTTATATTGTATATAGTTTTTATTTATTATTATTTAGTTATTGTTTTACTTTGTTAATTTTATTTTATTTTATTGTATATACGGTGTGAATGTGTTCATTTATCAATATAATTATTGTCCCTGTGACAGAATATTGTATGTCTAAATAAAAAAAATAAAAAAATAAAGTTTTTTGGTCACTAAGAATCAACATTTGCCTTAATTTTGTCATAGTTGGACGTTTATTAAAGCTGGTTAGTCAGAAAATAATAAAACATGAAAAAATGGTTGGCTTAGACTATAAAAACCACCAGTAAAGTCAAAGTTTTCAACAAGAATTTTCAAGTAGAAAATCAAGTCTCGTTTGTAATTAAGCGGCCAGAAATAACGGAAAAAGTGTTTCATTTAATGGAAAAAGAAAATTCATTTGTCTTTCCAAAACACTTGTATAATTTTTTTAAATAACTAAAGCAGTGTACATAATGTACATAATCGGCGGAAAAACCGGTACTGGCGTTGGTGCCTACAGGCCTCTGCCAGTTCATTCATTACTATTAAATGGCATAGTTATGCTGTTATAATAATAACTTCGGTAGATCATATTGATTGTATTAACGAATAATTTTTTTTTTAAACTTATTTATTAAAAAATATTACAATCTGTCTCAAGACAGTAATTCGAAAATACTTCCCTGAATATTTTGAATTTTTTATTTAACGTTTGCAATTTAACACTTCGTTTTGCATATTAACTGATTCTTAGAGATAATTTAAATTGTGTATAGTCTCCCGAAAATGGGACATATTATTTCAATGGGCTGCTAAAAGAGGATCAGCAGTTTGAATGATAATAAGAGGTTAAACATTATTCTCTGGCTATCCAGCTTTAATAAAAGGTCAACTATGACGAAATTAAGCCGGATTCTGATTATCAGTGGCCAAAAAACTAACTAAAGTCAAAGGCGTCAGTCCGCCATCTTTGGACGCCATTTTGGGTCAGTGCGTTCACTTTTTTTTGTGGGATATGCCATTTATGGTTATGTGAGGAGGGATTGGGAATGATGGGGGGAGGGTGTGGCCCACCGTGTATTTTATCTTATTTTCTTAGCCAAGATGAAGGCCTGAACATTGCGCTGAAATAACGGCACAAATAAAAATAAATATAATTTATTTATTTTGTCTCTGCTACTTTTTGACTGAACACTCCAACCAGTTTATTTTCAGTATGTCTACGACAATAAATTATTAATCTACTATCTTTAAGTCCGATAGTTTGAGCCTGTCTCATCTTGTCACATCCTGTCAATCTTACATACATATATTGTAGCAACCAAATATAAATATAATTGTTGCAACAAAATATTTACATATACTATAGCATTTAACGATATATGGGATATTGTAATAATGAATATATACATATATTGTAACGACGATCTATACATACATATATGTCATAGTAATAATATTGTAAAAATATTGTGTACACATATTGTAGCAATCAATTATACATATATTATTTCGATGAAATATATATCTTAACGATGAGATATATTAATATGTTCTAACAACGACTTATAACATTCTAACTTACCTACGGTGAGTCGAGCAATGCCTGACAAATCCTCAATATTTTTTTTTTATATCATAAATGGAGTAGCGAGTTGAGTGATGAGTCGAGTAACGAGTCAAGTGGGGTCTAATCAGTCTTCAACATTAATTAATCTTACCATAAGTCGAGTAGCGAGTTAGAAATGTAGTAGTGTCTAATCAATCTTCAAGTTCAATTAATCGTAACATAAGTCGAGTAGCGAGTCAGTCGTGCTTTGGCTGTGGCAAAGTTCACAGCGCCGTTTGTGCTTTTTGAAGTTGCACCATCTTTGTACTGCATTACCAATGGAGTAGTCCCTTGTGTGCCTGCAGCCGTCTCCAGGTTTCCAGGAGCAGATAAGTTTAATTTTTCTTACTTATTTTATTAGTTTATTAACATTTCTTAACTTATTTTTTAATATTTTTAATTAAATTATTTCTGTAATATTATTAATTTATTGGCTATATAATATAATTTGTACATCCTTGAAATATTTTTATATTTCGCTTCTTCTTTCACATAAGTACTATGAAATAGTTTTTAAAACAATGTCATCAAAAACAATGGCATCAATCAACAATGGCCTTGATTAGATGGATATTAAATACTTTTTTCAAACTAAAAAAAAAAAAAATAAAGTTTACATTTAGTTAGTAAATTTTCTAGGATACATGTGATTTTCGTTAAATAATATTAGCTTTCACAAATTATTATTTATAATTTTTCGTCACTCTTCATTACCTTCTACGACTTTTTCAAATAAATGTTGTTTTTTCTCAAATTCTCCGCTTTCCAACGATTTGTTATAGTATACATTCTTGCTATTATTTCCGGAGATTCATTGTAGAGCTAAATATACATTTTTACCTTTTCCTGTATTTTTCAATTATCAATATTTTTCAAATGTTTTCTTCACCATTTTTTCGTAACTCCTGACAATGTGAGATAGTAAATTACTTAAAATAAACCAAATTAAAGATACTTCAGAGGAAGACATATTGAACATTGGACATTAAAACCCTGTAAAGTGACATCAATGGGGATAAGATTTAAATGATATTAAAGACTACTTAATTATACAACGATCATCGAGTTTAATCGAAATCGTAAGAGCCGTTTTTGAGAAAATTGTAAAAATGTGTCTGACCGTTGATACCACTTCCGGTTTGTCGATTTTGGTGAAAATGTTGCTGTTACATCACAGACATATAAATACCTTAAATATGCAATTTCACAATCACATGACTTTTTGTTTTTGTGCTAGACTGTAAGAAGATGGGAAGATAAAGTTTCCCATGATTCCAAGATAATGCTGGATTTCAGGAACTGGAAGGCACCAGCACACAAACAAGACGACTGGCGGGGGTTGATTTTAGAGACTATGACTATTAGTAGGTTGTTGCGCCTAGAAAGTCAGTAAGTAATACATATCATTATATCGGTTCCTATATGGAATACATAGAAATATGGAAAAGATGCTCTAATAAGAACTCCAAACCGCCTTAGAAAAGCTGATATCAGTAATGGTTGCAATTGCATCAAACATTACCAGTTTTCTTAATAAGTATACAATGAAAAACTCTTAATATAACCAGCATTATATTTATCATAGAAAACGAATTTTAAAAGAGGAATGTCTAATTGTTATTATTATTTTTATTAGGTAGTACATACATTGTACATAGATTGTAAAAGTATTTGTACAATTTTGTACGATTACAATTGTATATACAATGTATTCCTCATACAATTTGGTGCTACCTTCTCCGTCCTAAGATAAGGATGTTTAAATCTAAGAATCAAATTAAATAAAGTGTTTACTCTAAGTGGATCAAAACTACAATTTCCTACTTACATCTTCATGTTTAGATCTCTTTCCCCAGCCTGAGGATTGGAGGTCAGACCATGACCGCTTACCCCATCCACTGGTTTGCAAGTCAGACCAAGCTTTTTTTCCCCATCCAGTAGATTGCAGATCAGACCATCCTCGCTTTCCCCATCCAGCAGATTGTAGGTCAGACCATCCCCGCTTGCCCCAGCCGGTAGATTGGAGGTCGGACCATGCTCTCTTTCCCCATCCGGAAGAATGAAGATTGCTCCAGGCTCGCTTTTTGTTATCATTCTTGTCCCAATCAGCGGTTTGGTATTCATCAAAATATCGTTTGCCCCAACCTGTTTGAAGATCCCCCCAGGCTCGTTTGCCCCAGGATTTTGAGAAATCTTTCCAGGCTCTCTTCTCATTTCCTATCATTATTGTGTCTTCAAGCTGAAAACAGAATAACTAAATATTATTTTCTAACATAGTAGGCAAGTAACAGAATATTGAATCACACAAGAAGAAAGAAGCCTCTTTCTTAAATCAGATTAAAATTTACAACCAATATTTTATTCCCTAAAATATAAATAAATATTTGAGAAATTTCTTATAGCTATAATTAACCAAAATTTAGCTTACTAGTTAGTTTGTTACTATTTGTCAGTTCTACAAATTAAATTAAACTAACACACACACAAATATATATATATATATATATATATATATATATATATATATATATATATATATATATATATATATATATATATATATAAAGATAAGGACAGGAGTTGGGAAGTATCAGCAGAATGTAAATAAACCCTTAAATATATATATAAGGAGGGTTATTTTACAAATAAAACAGTATTGTTTCTAAAGCCGTGTATTTTATATCTAAACCCCTTTCCTTTCGTTTTATTATTTTATTCTACTTTCTCATAAGTGGTGTCGAAACCATCAACACTGTCAATATTCTGTAATTAGTGACCTATTTTTTTATTTCACTCTTCTTTCGTTTGTTTCTTTTCTCTTCCTTCCGCAAGCAGTGAAGAAGAGTTGAAATAGTGGCAGATGGCATTCCTAACCCGGTAGTATCAAACGCAACAGAAGTCCTTTCTCCCCCCCCCCCCCTCAGAAATCCCTAAATTCAAGTAATCCCCCAGGTTCAGGAAATCACTCCGCCAACAAGGGACACATTGGCGGAAGCGCATGCTAATGAATTAGAATGGATGAAAGAAAGAGCAGCGGCCACTCAGGATTTAAGGAGGGCGATAAGGAGCGCTTCGGTGGAGAGGTAGGCGAGAATAGAGGCGAAACTGTCAGAGAACTTGGTTAACCTGGGAGATGCCGAAGCATTGAAAGCAGCCTTGGTATGTAGGATGAAAAAGAAGTATTCTGAAACTGATACAAGAAGACGAGGAGGCATCATGACGGGTAATCAAGGAGATGCTGAAGAAGGCTTTTGAGGGAGGCAGACTGACCGCTGAAGAAAATATTTTTCAGACGTTCAGAGAGTTCCGGTCGCCATAACAGTGGGTAGTATACCGGAGTACTTCTGTTAAAGTACAACCTCATCACTGAGAAGACGAGCAAAATGATGAGTGCTGGTGAATTAGAATCAAGGATGGTATCTCTGTCAACCATTCTTAAGGTTCAATTGGCGACTCAAACTCACAGCATGAGCCGATAGAGGTCAACATGCAAAAGGTGAGGAAGAACCCTAGCATAGCTCGGAGAAGCGGGCTTTCGGAGGACACGGAAGAGGAAGAACCAGGAAGCAACGGTGACGAAGGAGGAAGGAGCACTCAGTGGAGCGGCTAATGATATGTGGCAGCAGGAAAAAGCAAGCGAGCGGGAATCTGCGATGTGTGCCTGCAGGGCAGCGACCGCACAGTGACATGCAATAATAATAGAGGTAATTCTTGCTTGTTGCCAATCATTAAAATGAGAGGTGGAGTGGGATGCTTAATAAACACGGGTAGTACTAGTACTGTTTAGGCAATTTTTCAACTTTTAATTAAGGCAAATAACTCTTAATGGGCTCAAAATAGGCAAAATTTGATTTATTTATGCAGTGGGCTGTATTTTATGAATTGGTATATATATGAATTGGATAATAAAATATATTTCTTTGCACCTACAACTGACACTGTTTGATTTTCAATGTTTCTATAGCTGATATGGAAAACAAGGAAGTATTTATGCGAAATAAAGTGTTAAAATTCAAATCGATTGTTTCATTGTTGTTGTTATTCAGAGCTTAGAGGCGTGAAACTCCGAGGTCACCTAATCTTCGTTTCATTTACCTCATTACTATTTTTTTTTTTAGGGGGGGGGGAGTTTGTTTAGCAAATCATTAACTTTAAGAAAATTTATCACCGAAATTATTTTTACTTCATCATTCATAAAAATGAATGATAGTTTTGATATAAGTCCTAATTTGGCTAAAATTGATACGTAACTTGACACTGAATTTACAGTACACGAACTTTCCTCTGACCATAGACCTCGACATATCCCTGAAAACTCCCGATGACTATGCCGTCGTTTTCTTTACTACTTCAATTCAACAAGCTGCTTGGACTGCCTCCTCCCCAAGAAAATTCCCAAGAATTCCTAAGAAGAAAAATTTACCACATCACCTCCTTGACCGATTCCATATCACTGTGGCAACATACGAGACATCCCGCTTATCATCACTCCTATAATTACTATTGCAAAAAACAAGCAAAAAACTAAAAAGCAAGTGTTAGCTTCCTATAGGTCTCAATCCTTTAACTCCTACCTATCCCCTCTGTGTTAGTGACAATTCCTTTTGGAAAATTACCAAAACCTCGCCAGATTTTCCAACCCCTCCGGCGAGATGACGGCTCCTGGGCAGCATCTCACTAAGATAAAGCCGAGGAGTTCGCCAGGCACCTCTCTCACTTATTTATTCCCCACCCGGAATCCCGTCCCACCCACACCATAATAGTAGAGGATTTCCGAACATCTCCTATTCCAATTTCCTTGCCTCCTCAATCTGTTCATCCTTCCGAAGTCAAACTTCATTTACGAAAATTGACCCTTAAAGTTAGAATCCAAATGCCAACATATTACCTTTACACTCTTACGCAATTCCTGTCCACCATTACACTTTAATTGAATCCAGATTCCTTCCTCGGACACGGTCCGGCATCTTGGCTTTCTTTTAGACCAAAGACTAATATGGAAACCACATACTAGACTTAAAAGACAAGAACTCAACCGACGATAAGGCCAACTACAAAGACTACTAAACAGAAAATCTTAATTTTTTATTGAAAACAAATTACTTATCTACAATATAATCCTGAAACCTATGTGGACATACGGACTTGAACTGTGGGGGGGGGGGGGCTGAAACATGGTCTAACATCAAACGAATTCAATCTTAAGTCCTTCGAACTATAGTTGATGCTACATTCTATGTAACCAATTAAACCCTACACCATGATCGTAATATCCTATTTTTCCTGGACCTTATCCGAGAAAAATCCTACATATTGTGTTAATAAATAATGTAGCCTTAATTTTAATGTGGCAGAATGTATTAATATTCGATAATTAAAAAAAATGTCTTCTAGTATTATTATTTTTCTGTATTATTTGTTTTTATTTATTGTAAATAGAGTGTGAATGTGCTCTCTGAACACTATTATAAATGTCCTAACTATAATAGATTTACTCGATTTTAGAAAAACTTCCTTGCTTAATAAGCTTAAAAAAAAATTGAAGTTATTTGATATCACGTCACTTAAAAGGTACCTTCAGGTTACCTCAAGTATATTCAGCAAAAATTACTGCAATAAATGATTGCAAAACTTCAATTTAATTTTCTTTCCATTACCTGGGATCTATTATAATAAAAAATAAACTTTTTATTTATTAAAAAAAATGTTTAAAATAATCACTTTTTTATTATTATTTATAATTGGTAATTGGTTGACTGACGTGGATAATGAAGAGAAGAATAGTTGGGGTGGTCAGTCAAAAAGGAAGGCAAAAATAATGTTAATATTTGTTTTTTACATATGCCGACGTTTCGACCTGAAGTTCAGGCCTCCATCAGGGCTAAGAAAATAACCAGATAACAAGGTATGAGAAACAGAAAGACGGTTGTTATCTGGTCGTTGGCCCCGTGTGGATAGATTCATAATTGGTAATTGGTTGAATGTCGTGGATAATGAAGAGAAGAATAGTTGGGGTGGTCAGTCAAAAAGGAAGGCAAAAATAAATGTTAATATGTGTGTTTTTTTTTTTTTTTTTTTTTGTGCGTGAAATGTGCCGGACCACACGCATCAGACACTTGTCAGAGACTTCGAGACCTGCATGCGAAATGTGCCCTTTGTGGTGAAGAACATCCAGCAAGCTACAAAGGATGCAACATTTATAAACATTTTTATAAGCAGAGAACTCAGATCATAGCCTCGAAAAGCGTAAAACTGACCCAAGAAAGTTTTACCCATCTACCTGAAATTGATAATCCATCAGATTTTCCAGAATTGCCAAAAACGACTACTCAAAATACACAGCTAGCGTCTACTTCAAAAGAAATTGATCAACCTCAGCAGGACTTCAACCTCAGCAGAAAAACACCAATCACTACGAAGAAGCAGCAGCCTCGAATTCAGGCGCCTCAAATCTCCCAATGCAAACCTCAACCTCACAATCCCCAATCTCATCCTCCACGTCAGCAAACTCTCCCTCATCATATACTCTTACGAGTCAAATTACCGCCGCAGCATCCTCAACAGTCCCATCCTAACGCCCAGAAAAGAAGTGCAGCACAGGTACCTTCCAATCTAGACCCACCTCGTGCACAACGACGGATCCCGCCCTTAGCTAATATTCCTAATCCACCACAAGAACCTATCCTGAATCCAATTCACAATCAACATCCATCTGATATAACCTCCATTCTTTCATCCTTCCTATTGGACCTCCAAAATACCATAAAACCACTTATCACTCTTCTCACCAGAATCCTGACCGAAATTCCATTCAATTTCCCACGATGAGCACAAAGCCCCTAACTATCCTTTTATGGAATGCTAACGGACTAAATAACCACCGTGACGAACTTGACTTATTTCTTTATAATAATAACATTGACATTGCTTTACTGACTGAAACTCACTTTACTAAACGAATACATTTCTACATACGTGACTACTTCACTTATAGAACTGATCACCCAGATAATACCTCCCGTGCCGGTTCTTGCATCCTTATACATAAATCATTACCCCATTCCCTTATTCCTTCAACTCCAACTGATGACATTCAATCAACTTCTGTAGTCCTTTCAACTCGCCCTTTCCATCTCACATTCTCAGCTGTATACTGTCCTCCTGGTAATTCCCTCTCCTATAACCTCCTTGATACCTTATTCCAATCCCTCGGATCGCGCTTTATTGCTGGAGGAGACTACAATGCTAAACACCAACGATGGGGTTGTCGAACATCCAACCCCCGCGGTAACATCCTATCACGTGTTTCAACTTCCAACAATTATTCAATCCTTTCGCCCATGAGTCCTACTTATTGGCCAACATCCCTCAAAAAACGTCCCGATATCCTAGATATATTTATAACTTCCCAGATTTCCTCCTCACAAACCATAATCAAATCCCTTGATGACCTTTCTTCAGACCATAGTCCAGTTCTGCTTTCACTACATTCGAGCTATGCTCCTAAACCATCAACTCCTAAATTGATTACAGGACGAGTAAACTGGGACGAATTTCGTGATGATTTGGAAAACAAACTAGACTTAAAAATTCCGCTAAAGACAAAAGACGACATTAATGGTGCCATTGAAAAACTGACAGCGTCAATAACAGACAGTATAAATAATAATACTTTTATCAATAAGTTTAACAATTCACAAAAGACTGACTTGCCACAGCATATTCGTATCTTATTGAAGGAAAAACGCAGAGCAAGATCGAAGTGGCATAGAACCAGATATCGAACAGATAAAACTCATTATACCCAACTAACTAACAAACTAAAATCAGAAATTAAAAAATACAAAATTCAAAATTTACTAAATTTTACTGAAAAACTTACACCTACCGACAAATCACTATGGACAACCACTAAAAGGCTCCTGAAATTTAAAGACTGTAATCATCCGCTTCTTACTGAAGCTCAAACCTGGTCCAAATCCGATGAAGAAAAATCACAAATCTTTGCTTGTCACCTCTTTAAAACCTTTAATCCACACCCCGATATTCTTAACCCAAATCACCTTGAATGTATTGAAGCAGAACTGGATATCCCACTCCAAATGTCTCTTCCACCTAAAGCCTTTCATCCTTCAGAAATATCCGACATCATTCAAAGGTTACCTTCCCGAAAAGCTCCTGGACACGACCTAATTACATCCCAGATCCTAAAACTCCTTCCTCGGAAAGCCATTCTATTCCTTACTTATATATATAATGCTGTACTGCGATCAACATACTTTCCTGACCCTTGGAAATTCTCTATTATCAAAATGATACATAAACCCAAAAAGCCACCAGAAAACCCATCCTCTTATCGCCCTATCTCCCTTTTACCCATAACAGGCAAAATCCTGGAAAAGCTCATCCTAAAACGCCTGTACCCCATCCTAGATTCTAATCACATTATCCCAGATCATCAATTTGGATTCCGCAGATCCCATTCCACTATCCAGCAATGCCATCGTGTGGTGGATGTTGTCTCCTCTGCATTGGAGCGCGGAATGTACTGCACGGGAGTCTTTCTCGATGTAGAACAGGCTTTTGATCGAGTCTGGCACCCAGGACTGCTTTACAAACTCCGTAAATTCTTACACCCTACATACTTCCTCATTATCCGTTCCTATCTTACTGATAGATCCTTCAAAGTAAATCATAATAATGCCTATTCATCCCTTTTTTCCCAGTCCGCTGGTGTTCCTCAAGGTAGTATCCTAGGTCCTATCCTTTACACAGTTTATACAGCTGATATCCCAACCCATCCTAACACAGTCATTACAACGTACGCCGATGATACATGTGTCCTATCAGTTAATAACGACCCAACAATTGCATCCCAAACCCTTCAATCACACATCACAAACCTTGAAGAATGGTGTCAAAACTGGAGAATAAAAATAAATTCCAATAAATCCCATCAAATCACCTTTACCCTTCGTCGTAAACCTATGTCCTCTTGTCCTACAGTATCCTTTAATAATACCCCACTTATTCCTGTTGAACAAATTCGATACCTTGGACTCCACTTAGACAAACGTCTAACTTGGAATCCTCATACCAGACTGAAACTACAAGAAACAGCTCGACGTTTCCGACTACTCCAGCACTTACTAGATAAACGCTCTAACCTCCCAGTCAATTACAAAAGACTCATATACATGACTACAATAAGACCTATTTGGACTTACGGAGTTGAGCTCTGGGGCTCCACTAAGACATCGAATTCCTCTCGTATTCAATCCTTACAATCCAAAATCCTTCGTAAAATCCTCACTACTCCTTACTTTGTCAGAAACAAAATCATCCATAACGACCTTAATGTTCCTTATGTTTCTGACTTGGCCCAATCCAGATACCTATCCTTCCATAACAAACTTCAGAACCATCCAAACCCTCTCGTTTCTAACCTTGCTTCCTCTTCGATCCCTGACAACCCTCAGAGGCGTCTGAAAAGAAGATGGCCTCGAGATCTCCTTTTGTAAATACATTTTTAGAGTGCTACCAATGGGTAGTCTCTCAACATGTGATGTCATGCTATTTTATTCCTTTGTTCACATTTACTGAATGTATTTTTACTTGTAATACAGTTGTAAATATCACCAATATAAAAAAAAAAAAAAATATTTGTTTTTTACATATGCCGACGTTTCGACCTGAAGTTCAGGCCTTCATCAGGGCTAAAAAAATAACCAGATAACAAGGTATGAGAAACAGAAAGACGGTTGTTATCTGGTCGTTGGCCCCGTGTGGATAGATTCATAATTGGTAATTGGTTGACTGTCGTGGATAATGAAGAGAAGAATAGTTGGGGTGGTCAGTCAAAAAGGAAGGCAAAAATAATGTTAATATTTGTTTTTTACATATGCCGACGTTTCGACCTGAAGTTCAGGCCTTCATCAGGGCAAAGAAAATAACCAGATAACAAGGTATGAGAAACAGAAAGACGGTTGTTATCTGGTCGTTGGCCCCGTGTGGATAAATTCATAATTGGTAATTGGTTGAATGTCGTGGATAATGAAGAGAAGAATAATTGGGGTGGTCAGTCAAAAAGGAAGGCAAAAATAAATAAACTTCAGGTCGAAACGTCGGCATATGTAAAAAATAAATATTAACATTTATTTTTGCCTTCTTTTTTGACTGACCACCCCAACTATTCTTCTCTTCATTCTCTATAAGGTTTTCTTCTTGGTCAGGTTATCTCATCTTGAATCCGGATCTTCTAGTATCTGGATTTGAGATTCCTATAAAAATATGAAGTTATATAATAAATGGAAATAAATAGTAAAATTAAGATGTAGTGAATAGAATATTTAGATAGAAAATTGAGATTTTGTAAAGTCTATCAATATGTACAGACAGAGTATGAAATAATAAAGAGTTAAAACAGAGAAAAGGAATGAAAGGAAGGAGGAGAGAAACTGAGAAGGTTGAAATAACAAATATTATTATTTATTTTTGCCTTCTTTTTTGACTGACCACCCCAACTATTCTTCGCTTCATTATCCACAACAGTCAACCAATTACCAATTATGAATCTATCCACACGGGGCCAACGACCAGATAACAACCGTCTTTCTGTTTCTCATACCTTGTTATCTGGTTATTTTCTTAGCCCTGATGAAGACCTGAACTTCAGGTCGAAACGTCGGCATATGTAAAAAATAAATATTAACATTTATTTTTGCCTTCCTTTTTGACTTACCACCCCAACTATTCTTCTCTTTATTATTATTTATCATTTTAAATGATAATTAAACTATGATTTTTGTTTTATTAAGATCTATATTATTGAACTTGATCCGAATTTATAAGTGTCCAACTAAAAGTTCCTAATCCTAATATTTTCGTTTTCATAAAATTAATTTAAGCAATCAGCAAATTTCTTTATTTTACATGTAAATATTGAGATAGGAAATATTTATTGTTTTTTTTTTTTTTTTTTTTTTTAGAACGAGACTTAGCTTACGTCATTTGAAGGAGGAGGTATATTTTGAATTTGTTGTTGATGAAGGCTTTTTTCATTAGGAGGGACAGGATGTTGTCGTTGGAATTGGGGTTGCGGCAGGGCCTCACATCTATCAGTCTGCTCTCTACCCCCAAGTATCTGAGAGAAGGAAACTTTAGGGTCCTTTTTTTTAGCAGGTCCTCTTCCGGGATGGGAAGTTTCTTCTTTGTTTCCAGATTTGTAGAACAGATTTTTGATATTTTTATAGATCCCACAGCCCTTGTAGTTGGCAGGATGTCCTTCGAGACATAGAGCACATACTGCCTGTCTGCATTTCACGCATTTTGGTATATGATGGCAGTAAGCCTTGGTGTGGCCATATGCCTGACAGTTGTGGCACTAGAAAATTTCTCTCTTAGTGTAAGGTTTTTCAACCTTAACACTTGTGTAATACAATCTTTTAATTTCATAGATTTTATCCACTCCTGCAGAGCGTTCCAAGTCATCAAAAAATAGAGGTAATGGAATCTTTCCATTTTCTCCTGAGTCATGTCTGTTGTCCTTCATTACATTGGTGACCTGTCTTACTTTAAATTCCATGGCCGTAAGTTCGTCTTGTATCGCTTCAACTGGTATAGAGGGGTGTAAGTTACGGATTACTACTCTCAGAGAGCGCTCTTGCCTGAGCTGGTATGTGTGAAAATCTGCCTTTGTATCGGACAGATATTTAACTATTTGTCGATAAGCATCAGCTGTGCTTGGGGATATTTTAGTATCGCTAGTGCGACTTAAGCAGGTGTAGCTCCCGACATTTGTTATTTTATTTAGCTGTATGCACAATAATGAATTTTTTTTATATTTTAAACAAAAATCGGAGGAGGTCGAGGGTCTTTAGGAATGGGTGCAGATTCCATAGACACCTTTTCATTTTGAAGAATTTCAAAATGATTAGGAGTAAAGAAAGTTGATTCGGTATCTTGAGAAGTACCAGGCTGAAATTGAATGACTTCTGTTGTTACCGGGGTAGCTGGAGTCGCAGGTGGCGTCATTCTTTTCGCTCGACGACTTTTTTGTTTCTCAGGAGACGAGCGTGGTGTGGATCTGACAGATCGACACCGCTTAGGTGCATTTTAAGACGACATGACCTGATGAAAATATCGCATAAATGAAGGATCATATAAAAAATAAATAAATAAATAAATAGATAAAAAAAAAGATCGTCGGCTTGAACTTGACCTTCAATCAATCAACGGCGTGCAGGCCGGGTCAATTGCACTGGTTGAGGGCAGCAGCCCAACTGACCTGTTGATATCTAACTACGTGGCACTATGGCGAGATATGAAAATTATCCACCTTAATTTCTATTCACTGTTCACAACACTACACAATAAATAACAACTGTACTTACAGTAGAATTAGTTCATGTTTTGGTCTAGGTGATTAACTGACGTCTTGACACTGTTTTAATTAAAACTAACACTATCTTTCTAACGAAAAATGAATATTTTTAAGAGCTGAAGTACGGGTCGACTGATACAATAATGCGCAGAACTGGCTAAATTAAGGAAAGAAAATACTGAGAGAACGTCCATAACAGGTTAAAGAAAAATAGCAGGAAATAAACAATAACAATGCTATATTTGTCAAAAGTTAGGATGTGCTTGACGGAAACACTCAATAAAGTCAGAATCGGTTATTACTTATCAGAGAAATTTGAGGTTCGTTCGGGCTTGAAACAAGGTGATTTTCTTTCACCTGTGCTATTTAATTTGACATTAGAACATGCAATTAGAGAGGTCATACATACCGAAAAAGGTTTGAACCTGTTTGGAACATTATATACAATATGGAACAACAGCGACAGTTTCGATGATATCGATATACAAGGGAATGTGTTTGAACACGTACAGAATTTTTGTTATCTAGGGTCAATGATAACTAGAAAAAACGAAATTGAAGAGGATATTAAGGTTAGGCTGAAGGAGGGAAATGCTTTTGTCATCCTTTTTAGTTGGCCGGGGCTCGCTCCAGGCATGGTGCACAAAATGCAGGATCCACAGATTTGTGCTGTTCCCCGCATTTCACTCAACGCGGCAGATTGTGACAATAAGTCTTCGTGTGGCCATATACCTGACAATTATGACACTGCCCGATTTCTCTGTTGGGGTATGGTTTCTCTACTTTCACTATTGTGTAATATAATCTTGTGATATCGTATATTTTCTGATTACAGGGTGATAGCTCTAGATCCACGAAAAATGAAGGTTGTGGAACTTTATTTTTTACTCCAGACTGCTCCTTATTATCCTTCAGAACGTTAGTTACCTGATGTTATCGTTGGTCCTGTTAATGCATGAATAACTGCTGTAATAAGGCATGAATTTATTTAGTTGGGTGCAGAACAACTGGATATTTTTCACGAATTTCGGAGGAGGCCTTGGTTCTGTGGGTATAGCTGCAGATTCCATTAGCTCTCGGTAATTTTGAAGCACCTGGTGTGGGTTTGGATTGAAGAAAGGGGATTCTTTGATCGTTTCTTGCGAAGAAGTTCCTGGTTGGGGCTGAGGATCTGGTTCTGAAGTGTTCAGTTTTGTTGTTAGTAATGTTTCTCGTAGGCAGCGACGAGTTCTTTGTTTGGCTGGTGAACTAACTCCGCCTGACCAAGTCCTTTTGGGCACCTTAGTGGACTTCACTTGATGACTATAAAAAAAAAAGAAAAAAAAAATATCAAACAGCAATATCAACCAGTGCTCTGATGTACACGTGAAATGTATTCAATGAAAAATCAGACAGATCCCGCTGAAAAATAGGTAAATACTGGGAGACCAGTTAAGGGCACAACCTTCCAATCAGCTAATCTTAAATAATTAGAAAATAAAATAAATAAATGTGTATAACACATCATTGTAGAAAAAGAGAAATAATTACATATAATATACAAATAACTAAAATGAAAAACAATTGTGATAATTTAGGGATTAGATTATGATATGAGTAATAAAGTGTCATGACCGCAACTGAAGTTCACTATTCTTATCGTCTCTGCTAGTTTTTTATGTGAGTATTATCTCAAAACCTGTTCTCAGACTTTGTAAACAATGAGTTTATAAACAATTTAACATTTTTACACTACACTCAGAGAGGTGAATGACGTTTCATTAACAATTAGCAACATTAAATTGGTGCTCAATTGCTATAGATAGCTTACGTGGCAGATAATTCCCCTCAGCGGGTCTTATCTTTCAAGTTCACGGCGCTTCATAATACGTTCAGAATATCTTGATTTTGTACATAGAACAGTGTATATATATTTTTTTTTTCCTCTGTTTTTATTGCTTAATTCATTATGTTATTTTATTTATTTATTTACAGATATATTTTTTAAATATTTGTAAATTGATTAGTAATTAAGTATTTGTTTTGTAAATTTTCGTATTAGTGAAACCTTTTTTTTTTCTTATTTTTTTATATATTATTATTTAGAGTATGGAATCTGATAAGAACATTTCTTATGACGAATCAGATGAAGAAACTCCAAATCAGTGAGACGAATTTTCAATATTTAACAAGGCGAACACTCCAAAAGCGGCATAGAAACTCTGCCCCCGGTTCGGCGGGCAACTCACATAATAAAAAAAATAATCCGCTAAAACAAAGCAATCACTCAAAGTAAATACAAAATAAAAAAACCATCAATAGTAATAATTCAGCTATGAAACCTGACACTAAACCACCTACAAACACATCCAGAAACAATTCTGTTGCAGCCAATAACAAAAGTAACGAAATCAATGAACCTAGGACTTTCACCGAACCAGAGCCACCTCCGATATATGTAAGCAAGATTGACAACTTCATTCAATTCGGTCAAGAAATAGCTAATCTGATCGGACCGACCAACTTCCGGTGTTTTTCTCGCGTCAATGACATAAAGATTTTTTTATTTTTTATTTATTGAATATTAATACATTCTGCCACATTGAAGGACATTAATATTAAGGCTACATGATTCATTCACACAATATGTACATACAATTAATATCAATAATAAAGAAAAAGAAATATAAAAAAAATAAAATAAGTAAATTGGTATGCCTGTGTACAAAAAAAAAATAATGAAATAATAGATGAAATTAAAGTAAATAAATCACATTCACACCTATGTACAATATTTACATTCACCCAGGGGACTCTGAGTCATGCCTTATTCCCCGACGTGGAAGCCAAGGCAGGACTCCAGGAGATCCCAGTGCTTCTCTCTCAGCCGCGTCACTGTTATTTGAAACCAGTGGAAACTGATGGAGGGAACTATAGCAACAGACGCTCATGTCTTGAGTGGAGAATCTGGCCATTGCCAGTACTCCAATATATACATATTTACAAAAGGTCGCGGGGCCACTGCCGTTTTAACCTCCGGGGAGGATTGTAGGGATGACTGGAGCTAGATAGGGATTGTGCTACAGGATTTGGATGATGAGTGAGTTTCTGGTGAAATTTGGAAATATTTTCTGGGATTAGGTCAATAACAAATGGGATATGAAGGTCATTATGGAGGGTTTTGTTGGATACATAGAAGGGAGCATCGACTATTGTTCGGAGGATTTTAGACTGGAATGATTGAATGCGTTTGATGTTAGAAAGTTTTGCTGTCCCCCCACAGTTCTATTCCGTAGGTCCAAATAAGTTTCAGGATTGTCTTGTAGATTAATAGTTTGTTGTCGACTGAGAGTTGAGATTTTCTATTCAATAGTCTAAATAGTTGTCCGTTTCGTCTGTTAAGTTGTTGTCTTTTAAGTCTGGTGTGTGGGTTCCATGTTAGTCTTTTGTCTAGAATAAAGCCAAGATACCGGACTGTGTCGGACAGAGGTGGTATGGAGTTGAAGTAGACTGGTGGACAGGAATTGCGTCGAAGGGTAAAAGTAATATATTTGGATTTGGATTCATTTACTTGGATTCGCCACTTATTACACCAGTGTTCAATAAGAGAGAGGTGAGTTTGTAGGTTTAAGGATGCTATTTCAGGATCTGGATTGGAAGATAAGATGGCTGTGTCATCAGCGAATGTTGCCAAGAGTGTTTCAGGATGAGTGGGAATATCAGCACTGGTACAGAATGTAGAGGACGGGACCCAAGACGCTGCCTTGAGGAACTCCCGCCTTGATTGAGTGACAGTTGGAGGATTCTGTACTACAGCGAACTTGAAAGGAGCGGTCAGAGAGGTAGGATCGGAGGATAAGATATAAGGAATGGGGTAGATTTGAGCTTGAAGAGCAGTCCGGCGTGCCATACCCGATCAAAAGCTTGCGCAATGTCCAGGGATGCCCCCGAACAATACTCTTTGCTTTCTAGGGCTGAGGATATGTGGTCAACAAGTCGGAGTCCTTGTTGGACAGTGGAATGTTGGAAGCGAAATCCGAATTGGTGGGTTGGAAGGGTTTGGGATTCTATTATGGGTAGGATTCTTTTCAGTAGGATTTCTTCAAAAATTTTGGAAAGGATTGGGAGTAGGCTAATTGGTCTAATGGATGATGTATTATTGGAAGGTTTGCCAGGTTTCAAGAAAAGGACGATGGTGGAATGTTTCCATAAGAGAGGAAAATGGGTAGTTCTTAGGATGCAGTTGTATATGTATGTGAGGAATGTGATTGCTTTGGGTGGTAGTTGATGAAGGATCTGTGGAGTTAGAAGGTCTTAAGTGGCACTGGGATCTTCCGGAGTCTTGCTTTGCCTTCCGCGTGTGGAGGTAAAAGCCTGGCTCGGAGATTCTTGGGCAAATGTATATATTGTATATAGTTATGATTGTGTTTAGAAGTTTTTATTTTATTTTATTTTTTTTTAATTATTTTTTTTATTTATTTACCTTCTTCATCAGTATTATTTATTTACTTCTTATATTTATATTTATTTCTTTATTATTTGTATATATTGTATGAATGAGAATTTTTAGCCCTAATGCTTATAGCCCTCCAGCAGTGGCTGATTGTATTATTATTCAAAAAAAAAAAAAAAAAAAAAAAAAAGGTCGTATCCAGGAGATTTGCGGAAAGATAGTTTTTGTAAATGATATTTGACCTCAGATGGATGAACTGCTTTTGGTGGTAAAGAAAGTGGAATTGGCGAAGAAAGGAATTCTTCTACTATTGTAGTGTGGGTCGGATTGGGTTCGGGATGAGGAGTAAATGTACTGGGAAGGTAGGATTTTTTAGGATTTTTTTGGTGATATTTCAGAGGGAGTTGTCGTGAGCAGAGAGGGAGGTAAGGAAGGAGTTAAAGGATTGGGATTTGAAGTTGGATAATTCTTGCTTTAGTTGTTTACAGAGATAGTTATAGGAGCTGCGGTCAGTGGGATGTCTGGTACGTTGCCATAACAATCTGGCACGGCGTTTGGTATGGATTAGGTCGAGGATGTGATGAGGTAATTTATTTTTCTTTGGAGCTCTAGGGGAATGATTAGGAGAGGAAGCAGTCCAGACTGCTTGTTGAATGATGGTGGTTAAGGATTGTACAGCATTGTCAAGGTCTTCTGGGGTTTTCAGGGTTATTCTGAGGTCAATTTGATCGGAAAGGATTTGATGGAAGAGTTTCCAGTTGACTGGGCCTCTGATGAAGGACGGTGGAGAGGGTTTAGGAATAGGAGCTAGTGATACTTGGAATATTAATGGACTGTGGTCTGAGGAAAGTTCATCAAGGCGTGCAATGGAATAGTTTAGGGGACCTAAACCACTATGGATGAAGAAATCAAGGATATCGGGATTACGGTTAGGATCAGTGGGCCAGTAGGTAGGTGAGTTCGGGGGAGCGAGATTAAAATGTTGGGAGTTGAGTGCAGACAGCAGTGTTCGACCTCGAGAATTCGTAGTTATTGAACCCCATTGCTGATGCTTGGCGTTTAAGTCTGCACCCAGGATGAAATGGTGTCCTAAGGAATTAAGGAAGGAACTAAATTGGATATTAGAGGTGGATTGGTTGGGAGGGCAATACGCTGATGCTAGGGTAATAGGAAACGAGAAGGTTTTGATTATGATAGCAGTGGTTTGTAGGAAATCGTGATTAGGTAATGGGAGTAGGTGATG
Source organism: Nezara viridula (assembly GCA_928085145.1). Classification (NCBI taxonomy): domain Eukaryota; kingdom Metazoa; phylum Arthropoda; class Insecta; order Hemiptera; family Pentatomidae; genus Nezara; species Nezara viridula. Next base: position 42,302,149 of record OV725078.1, read on the forward strand.
AGAGAGGGATTGGTGTACAATGACTGCAGTGCCGGCATGAGCTCTACCGTCTGGATGGTCAGTACGATATGTTGAGTACTGAGGTATATTTAAAATTTGTTTTTTGGTCAGTCGAGTTTCTGTAATAAGGGCTACATCGACGTTCCTATCTCGCAATAAAGCTGTTAGTTCGTCAGTGTGGTTTGTAACACCATTCGCATTCCAAAGGAGAACGGATAGGGGTTTGATGGAATTCATTTAAGGATTTTTTAAAGGAGGGATGAGGTGAGATACGAGATTTGTAAGGAGAGATATCAGTGGGGTGACGAGGGATTTGAATTCGGTGAGAAAAGATGCCAACAAACTGGTAAGATCAGTGGCTTGTGATGGAGGAGGAATATAAGGAATGTGATGTTGATGAGGGTGTTACATAAAGATTAACACCAATAGTAAAGTTTATTATAAAAAACTTATTAATCACTTGACAACACTCAATCATGACTTCCACTGCTATCAACTAAAATAAGACAAAACATATAGGGTGGTTTTGAAAGATCTTCAATCTACCACACCCACTACCGCTATAAAAAGACATCTGGAAGATATCGGCCATAATTTAAGACGTATATCTTGTGTTTTACATCCAATTGACAAATACCCACTGGCATTGTTTTTCATCGATTTAGAACCAGCTGGGAATAATGATAAAATCTTCGATGTTAAAAGACTGCTGTATTCTATTGTAAAATTTGAAGAGCCGAGGCAGAAACCTATACTCGCGAAATGCACCAAGTGTCAAAACTTAGGGCATACAATGGCTTACTGCCATCACTCGGCGCGTTGCGTCAAATGCGCCGGGCCTCACTCCTCTGACACTTGCCAGAAACCGCTAAATGACCCACCAAAATGTGCCCTTTGTGGTGAGGACCAACCTACAAGCTATCTGGGCTGCCTTATCTATAAGAAGTTATATAAGCAAATAACTTATAACATATCATTAAAAAAAAAAAACAAGAACAGAAGAATCCTACCCAGGTACAGGCACCTGAACTTATAAATTTGGCAGCGTTTCCTGAATTGCCGAACGAAATAATACCACAATTGACACATAACCCTTTTACACCAACAGTTCATCCCCATGAAGACAAGGCAACTATATTCAGACACAACGGTGAAGAATCAGCAGCCGCGACGTCGGACGTTTCAGATTTCTAAACCTAAGATCCAGACTAAAATCTCCCCAATAAAATATCCCAATCCAAAACTAAAATCTCTCACATTCATTCAAAATCTCCACGTCAGCAAATGCCTCCTCATCAGATACCTATACGTGTAAAATTACCGTCTGAACATCCTACTCCTGTTTATTCCCATCTTACTGCTTATATTTACTCTCCTTCCCAAGTTCCATACGATTCAGTCCCTCGTACATCACGAATGGTACATCCTTCATCAGACATTCCTTATAATAAGATCTTTCCCTCACTAACCCCTTATCAAAACCAACATGACCAACAAAACCCAATCGACTTAATAAACTCCACCCTTGCGTCCTTCCTGAAAAAACTTCAAGAGACTATCTAGCCTCTAATCACCCTCCTCACAAGGAACCTTACCGAAATTCCCTTCAATCTCTCACAATGAGCACAAAGCCCCTATCCGTTCCCTTATGGAATGCTAACGGACTATACAACCACCGAGACGAACTTTTTCATTTTTCTCCATGACTACCACATTGATATTGTTCTACTGTCTCACTATTGAGAAACTCACTTCACACAATGTTCATATTTCTACATAAGTGACAACATCACTTATAGATCAGACCACCCCGACAACACTGCCCATGCAGGTTCTTGCATTCTTATCCATAAATCCTTATCCCATTCTCTCATTCCTTCTCTTCCAACTGAGGCTATTCAACCAACATCAGTAATCATTTCAACTCGTCCTATCCATTTAACACTCCCAGCTCCTTAAATTCAAAGATTTGAACCACTCACTTATTATTGAAACCCAAACCTGGTCCAGATCTGACGAAGAAAAATCTCAAATATATGCTTAGTACATCTTCAGAACATTTAATCCACACTCAGACTAATATAACTATAATCCCTATCCTTATTATAGTAATATACCCTAGCTTAACCAGTTGGCTGTTTATCGTTCTCGTTTCTATTATTCTTCTCAATTAATACAAGTTTGATCCGATTTGCCTCTGTCGAGTGCATCTTTGATATGTGGATTGTAAGTGCAAGCTTATTTTTAAACGATGACTGGCAGATCAGACATGTATGAGGTAGGAGATCTTTCGATATTTCTTGATGATCAGGATTAAAAATCTTTGACATGAAGAACTTACGAATCGTAATTCAATTCATTTACAAGGTTCTTTGTTTCTGAAGGGTCTCTATGAAAAATTGAAACAGTTTTTCCCAAAACAATTCCTGTATCTTTCTCCAGGGGTGCCCAAGGGGTTTTTAATGAACAAGCTTACCCATCAACATTTTTGAGGGGTACACATTTTAATGGGGTTTTGAATTTTCGATGGGGGCACATTTCAACTGGGATATGATTTTGCAAAATCAAAAGTTTCAATCAGAGGACAAGAGGAAAGTATACAGTAACATTTGTTTTAATTCTACTTTAGCTTTCACTGATATTAAGTGGAGAGAAATAAAATATCTGGGAGGATAGGGGAGGGGAGGTTTATGCGCCATTGACCTTGGAGGGGATGGGCAACCCTGTCTTCCTCCCATTCAACCGATACAATCTGAAGACTGTCATCTCGTCCTTTTCAATTCTCCGGTGCGGACATATCCTCCAACCAGCTAAAACGGATTTTTATTAAGTGAATGTTGATACAAGTAAATTCTACATTTGTTAGCGTTTATATTCGAATAGTTTTTTAAGCTAATAAATTAATAAATGCAGTTAATTTTATTAAAACGAAATAACGATCCCAGTATATAAGTTAAAAGTTGCAATAATTTAAAAGCATCCAGTTCAATAGGTTAAAAATTATAAAAAATTAAATTATAAAAAAATTAAAAATACATCTATATAATTTTAAAAAATCAATAATTTAATAGAATCTAGCTGAATCAGCTAAAAATTAACCACATACAAAATAATTAAAAAAAGTTTTAACTTTAACTTAAAAGAGTCGGTAATTTAATATGATCTAATCAAATTAACTAAACATTATATGCATAGAAAAAAACATTCAGTTAAAATACATACAAATCCAACTTATATGGAAAATAATCAATAGTTTAATAGAATATAGTTAAATAAGCTAAACATTATATAGGCAAACAAAAAGAAAATATGAAAACTATATAAATGGGCTAAAAATTATATACATATATGCACTGAAAGTTTACGCCAGTGACTGATCTTCCTAGAGCCATAAGGGCTAGGAGATCATTCTTTCATGCGAAAGATCTGTAACAAGAGTCGTAACACCGCTACAAAGAGATGCCCCAAGTAGTTAAGGAGAGAACTGAACTAGCCATTGGATCTGGATCTGTTAGGAAGCTAATATGCTGATGCTAGGGTAACGAGAAAGGAGAAGGTTTTGATTACAATTGTGGTGGATTGTAAGAAATGGTGAGTAGGTAATGGGAGTAGGTGATGGGATTGGTGTGTACAAGGTCTGCAGTGCCGGCATGTGCCCTACTGTCAGGATGGTACAGTATGTTAAGTACTGTTATATTGAAGAGTTGTTTAGTAATCAGTCGATTTCCTTAAACATTAAGACAGGATCGGCATCTTTCTTCAACAGCAGCAGAGGCAGGACGGCACTGGATATGTGTAATTGCGATACGCGGCTTAAGTTCACAGGATGCCTGAAACAACGGTCTTGTAAGCAGTATAGAGGTACCAGAAGATGCGAAGCTACTATTTAGTTTAGCAATAGGTTTAATAAACTTTTTACTATCAATTAATTTTTTTTTATTTATTTAGAAATGTATTATGCCACGTGGATAATAATTATAGTGATGTATGAACACATTTATACCATATATACAGAAAATATTTTTTTTATTATTTTATTATTGAAATTTACAACTGTATTAAATGATAAATACAACAAGTAAATATGAAATAAGTAACATGACATGTACAACATGAAGAGAAACTACCCATTGATAGCACTCCAATTATATTTCTATATAAGAACGTCCCGAGGCCATCTTCTTTTCAGACTCCTCGGAGGGTTATCAGGAATAGAAGAAGAAGCAAGGTTGGAAACTAGAGGGTTCGGATGGTTCAGAAGATTATTATGGAAGGATAGGTATCTGGATTGAGCTAAATCGGAAACATATGGTACATAAATGTCGTTATGGATGATTTTATTTGTGACAAAGTATGGAGCATTGAGGATTTTAGGAAGGATTTCAGATTGGATACGAGAGAAATTTGATGGTTTAGTAGACCCCCAAAGCTCGATCCCGTAAGTCCAAATAGGCCTTATCATAGCATATTAATATATATGAGTCATTTTTAAATAGTTGAATGTTTAGAGTGTTTGTCTAGTAAGTGCTGCAGTAGTCGAAAACGTCGGGTGGTTTCTAGTCGTTTCAGCCTGGTATGGGGGTTCCAAGTGAGTCGTTTATCCAGGTGGACTCCTAGGTATCGGATTTGTTCAACAGGGATAAGTGGACTATTGATGAAGGATACTGTAGGACAGGAAGTCATAGGTTTACGACAAAGAGTAAATGTAATTTGATGGGATTTGTTGGAATTTACTTTGATCCTCCAGTTTTGACACCATTTTTCAAGACTTGTGATGTGTGATTGAAGAGTTTGGGATGCTTATTGGGATGATTAGATGGATCGTTATTAACTGATAGGATACACGTGTCATCGGCATAGGTGGTGATGACATTGTTGGATTGGGTTGGGATATCAGCTGTACAGAAAATATAAAATTAACAAAAGTAAAATAATGATAAAAAATTAGATGTTGTTGAATTGTATTGGCTGCCATGACTCGCTGTGTCACGTCGTTCCTCGTTGATGGACGCGGAGTCTGATCTTCGGAAACTGCCACTTTTTGTACTTTATTTATTTATTTAGATATATAATATTCTGTCTCGTGGACAATAATTATAGTAATAAATGAACACATTCACACCATATATACAGAAAATATAAAATTAATAAATGTAAAATAATAACTAAATAATAATAAAAAAAACTATGTTCAATAAAATAACCTAAAGATAAGTAAATTATTTTTTTTATTTTTTTTTTTTTTTTCAATGGAATTTACAACTGTATTACATAGAGAATACAATAAGTAAATGAGAAATTTGTAACATGGCATGTACAACATGAAGAGAAACTACCCATTGGTAGAACTCAAATTAAAGTTCTATATTAGAAGATCCCGAGGCCATCTTCTTTTCAGACGCCTCGGAGGGTTATCAGGGATCGAGGAGGAAGCAAGGTTTGAAACGAGAGGATTCGGATGATTCTGCAGTTTGTTATGGAAGGAAAGATATCTGGATTGGGCCAGATCGGAAACATATGGAACATTAAGGTCTTTATGGATGATTTTATTTGTGACAAAGTAAGGAGCGTTGAGGATTTTACGAAGGATTTTGGATTGTAAGGATTGGATACGAGAGGAATTCGATGGTTTAGTGGAGCCCCAAAGCTCAATTCCGTAAGTCCAAATAGGTCTAAGTAAATTAAAACATAAAAACACAGTCATACCTATATACAATATATACAATCAGACAGGGAATCCAAAGCCAGGCTTCTCCCTCCAACTATAGAAGGAAAAGCAGGACAATAAGAGATCCCTGCGCTACTCTCTCAATTGTGTCACTGGTGCTAAAGCCAGTGGAGTTTGAACGAGAGCGCTTTAGCCACGTACAGTCATGTCTTGAGTGGAGAATCTGGCCATTGCCAGAACTCCAAGATATATACTATAAAAGATCTCTGGGCCACTGCCGCTTCATCCTTCGAGGAGGGTTGTAAGGATGAGTGGAACTAGATAGGGATTGTGCTAGGGGATTTGGATGATTGATAAGGTTCTGATGGAATTTGTAACATTTTTCAGGAATAAGGTCAAGGACAATTGGGATATTAAGGTCAAGTGTTTTGTTGGTTACATAGAATGGACTGACATCGACTATTGTTTGGAGGACTTTGGATTGACAGGATTGGATGCGTTTGATGTTAGAAAATTTTGCTGTTCCCCAAAGTTCAAGTCCATAGGTCCAAATAGGTTTCAAGATTGTCTTGTAAATCAGTAATTTGTTGTCAATTGAAAGTTGAGATTTTCTAGTCAGTAGTCCGTATGATTGGCCGTATAGTCGGTTAGTTCTTGTCTTTTAAGTTTAGTATGTGGGTTCCACGTTAGTTTTCGGTCTAAGGTAAAGCCAAGATACCGAACTGTGTCTAAAAAAGGAAGCTGGATGGAATTAAATTGGACTGATGGCCAGGAACTGCCCCGGAGGGTGAAGGTAATGTATTTGTATTTGGCTTCGTTTACATTGATGTGCCATTTATTACACCAGTGCTCAATCAGGGAGAGTTGCCTTTGCAGATTTAAAGATGCTATTTCAGGATCTGAGTTGGATGATAGGATGCCGGTGTCATCAGCAAAAGTTGCCAGAAAGGTATTGGGATGGACAGGGATATAAGCGGTAAAAAGGATATAAAGGGACGAAATCCGAACTACTGGGAACTAAAAATTTTGGGATTCTATAAAGGGTTGGATTCGTTCCAGGAAGATCTTTTCAAAGATTTTTGAGAGAATTGTAAATAGGCTAATTAGTCTGCAGGACGGAGAGGTGTTGGGAGGTTTGCCTGGTTTCGGAAACAGGATAATAGTGGAATGTTTCCACAAAAGAGGAAAGTGGGTGTTTCTAAGGATGGTATTATATAAGTAGGTGAGAAATGTAACAGCTTTAGGAGGAAGTTGTCGAAGGATTTGAGAGGTAAGGAGGTCGTATTCAGGAGATTTACGGAGAGGAAGTTTTAGTAAGCGATGTTTGACCTCAGAAGAATTAACTGCTTTAGGGAGCAAGGAAAGTGCAATAGATGGTGTAAAGAATTCTTCTACTGTTGTGGTACGAGTGGGGTTGGATTCCGGATAAGTGGTGAATATTCTGGAGAGGTGTCTGGCGAATTCCTCAGCTTTATCTTCATCAGACGCTGCCCAGGAGCCATCGCATCGACGTAGGGAATGGGAAATAGTATAGGGGATTTTAGAGTTTTTTGGTGGTTTTCCAGAGGAAATTGTGAACAGAGAGAGAATTAAGGTAGCTATCAAAGGATTAGGATCTGAAGGAAGATAATTTCTTGCTTTAGTAGTTTACAATAAGAATTGTAGAAGCGGCGATCGATGAGGTGTTTGGTACGTTGCCATAATGAATGATCTGGCACGACGTTTGGTGTGGATTAGGTCTATGAGGTGTTGGGGTAAATTATTTTTCTTAGGGGTTCTTTAGGAATAATTTGGAGAAGAAGCTGTCCATACTGCTTGTTAAATGGTGGTAGTAAAGGAATGTACGGCATTGTCGAGATCTTCTGGGATTTTCAAGGTTAATCTGAGGTCAATTTTATCGGAAAGGATTTGACGAAAGAGTTTCCACTTAATTGGGCCTCTGATGAAAGACGGTGAAGGGGGTTTAGGAATAGGAGCTATTGATAATTGAAGTTTTAATGGACTATTATGATCTGAAGAAAGTTCGTCAAGACGGGTAAGGAAATGATTGAGGGGACCTAAACCACTGTGGATGAAAAAGTCGTGGATATCAGGATTGCGGTTAGGATCAGTGGGGCAGTAGGTTGGTGAGTTGGGTGGAAGGAGACTGAAACGTTGAGGATTGAGTGCAGACAGAAATGTTTTGCCATGAGAATTTGTGGTTCTTGAACACCATTCTTGATGCTTGGCGTTTAAGTCTGCAACGTTTAAGACTGAAACGATGACCTAAGGAGTTCAGGAGAGAACTGAACTGAACTTTGGATATGGATCTGTTAGGAGGGCAATCTGCTGATGCATGGGTTACCGTAAAGAAGAGGGTTTTGATTAGAGCAGTACCGGCATGTGCTCTACCGTTAGTATGGTCAGTACGCTATGTTATGTACTGTGGAATTCTTAAATGCTGTTTCATGGTCATTATAGTTTCTGTAATTAGGGCTACGTCAATGTTCTTGTATCTTAGGAAAGCTGTTAGTTCCTCAACGTGATTTCATTCGACACCATTCGAATTTCAAAGGAGAATGGACATGGATTTTGGGATGTGAGTCATTAAGGATTTTTTAAAGGAGGGATGAGGTGACATACGCAATTTGTGAGGAGTGATATGGGTGGAGTAACTAGGGACTTTAAATCGGTTAGGAAAGATGCTAATAAAATGGTGAGATCTGTTGCATTTGAAGGAGGGGGAATATGAGGAATTTGAGCTTGTTGACGGTTAGGTAGGTTATAATGAAAAGTCTATTTCAAAATACTGCAAATTTAACATTACATCTTAAATAAGAACTTTTTCATAGATATTTAATGTAATGTAATATTTTAGAAAAAAATTGACTTGAAAATTGCCCTGAAACGTTGTAGATGAGGTAGAAGATACTTTTCTCGTTGATGAAGCACGTTTGAGATGCGTCTCACCTTGTACCCAAGTTCTATTCTATCTTGATGGCAGAGGTGGGGGTAGTGAAGTTAAATTCTATTAAGACAATTCTGTAGGGTCTTTCTTTTCTTATCTGATAACAATGGAAATCATAATTGTTCTCTGTTAAATGATGAATTAATTTTTTATAATTATCCATGTTATTCGTTAAAGTTAAACAAGTTAAAAAAAAAATCTTGAAAAGCATCTAAAGTTGGTTTGCCCATTAAATTTGAAATTTCAAGACCAAATGCCATAAATTCTTGAATGATGTTGACAAAGATTGGAGACAGCTCGGGTTCAGAAAAATTTCGGGCAGCGAAAGTTTCTTCCGTACTATTAGGGTGGGCTGCAAACTTGTTGCTGGTTGGTATGGTTGGTACAGTGTTGTTTATTTCTGATTTATTGGATGCAGTTTTACTGCGAGTTTCAGGAGGTGATTGATTTTTAGCTTTACCTTTTTTATTTTTTTTCTTATTTGGTGAGTTTGGTCCTGCCGACCCTGGTGCAGCAGAACGCTCTCGTTTTTGGAGCTGTCGTCTTTTTAATTATTGCGAATCAGTTTCACTGATTTTGGAAAAGGTATCGTCATCCGTCTCCATAGAGCCTAATTTACCCGAAGACATTTTAAATGAATATAAATTAATGAGCAAATAAGTTTAAAGAGAGAAAGAAAAAAACAAAGTATACAGAATTTAAAAATAAAATTAACTCCTGAAATATTTACAATTATATACATATGCAAAATAAAATGAAAACATTCTCTTATAAAAAGAAATACATATTTCTTGTTTGGAAAAAAAATATGTATCAAGAATTTTGAATTTTTATTTATTTTTTTCTTTTATATTTCATTCCAAAAATTATAATTTTTCCAAAAAGAATATATAACTTGTATTATTAAGTTAATATTGGATACAAACAATAATTAAATTTAAAAAATCATCAATAAACCTTTAAAAAATGCCCATCCTATGAAATTTATATACTATGAATGTATGATTCATAAATAGCTTTTCATATTTATACATCAAAAATCTAACTTGTGGTTATTAGTCAAAATATGAGCCTTTCAGTTGACACAGTGACTTCCTTCAATTTCAACATTTTTGATTATTAATTTTATTGGGAAAATTCATGCTTTTATTCGCAGTTCTATATTTCAACACTGCAGTCACTAACTCTAGAATCAACTTTCTCACTGTCTGTACAGATATTTTCCAACCAGAAATATAACTAAAATGACTTTACAGAAAAATATTGAAATATGAGTTTGTCAAAGTGGAGGAAAATAAGAGAGGGCACGAGGAGCATGCCGATAGGTTGTGGTAGTAGGTGACGGGGCGATGAAATAACTTTAGGGTGTTTATTAACCTTTGGGAGACAAGGGCGATATGGGGGTTTCCAGGAGAGGTTTTCGTCAATGGTGATTCCTAGGTTTTCAATGGAGGAGCTGAATGTGATGGGATGATCTTTGATGACTAAAGGAGTAAGGGAGTTGTGTTTAAAGACATTCAACTAGAAGCTATAACAATGGCCTGAGTTTTCATTGGGTTATGGCATTAAATTATTCAAGGTATTATTTTTTTAATTTAATTATTTAAGGTATAAGCCTTTAATTTTATATACGAGCAAAGCCATGGAGATTGATTAAACTTTAAATCACTACGAATTTTTTTTAAAATTTTAATCCATATCTTACGGTTTGTGTCAATTTTTTATAATGTAGGAGGTAACGGTTTCTTTTTCTGACATGTGTTACCAATTTTTTTTAATTAAAATTGGATTCTGGTGGTACGATTGTTACAGATATAAAAGGAAAATCATTACGAATATAATACAATCCTTGAGGATAGCCAATGTCAATTCTGAAAATATATCTAAAATACATATATCGAAAATATGGTCAATTACTGGTTTATTCGTTTACTATTATAACTATAAGAGCATCGGTCGGTGGGGTGTCTGGAACGTTGCCGTAATATTCGGGTACGGCGTTTAATGTGAATTAAGTCTATCAGGTATTGGTAGGTAAATTATTTTTCTTAGGAATTTTTGAGGAGAGATTTAGAATAGAATAGAAAAATAACTTTATTCTGGGACACAGTCCCTTGAGAATAACAAAATAGAACAAAATTAAAATATTACATCTGGCCAAAATAAAATCAATCGAAAAAAAGAAATAATGTAAAAAAAATATAAGGTAAAAATTCTATATACAAAACAAACGAAACTATTTACAAAACATTAATACTATGACAAGACACTTAAAGCTATTTGCACTTATAGACCACTATACACTTTTAAGAAAATAATAAAGAATTAAAAAATAAAAATGTATCAAATTCTCTATTAAAATCTGCTTGAATGGTTAGCAACTATCTGACTGTTTTTGGGATAGGAATTGGAATAGGAGGGTTTTGTATGAGGATATGGATGGAGAATGTCGAATTTTGATAGGGAGGGAATTGCAGAAATTGACAGAGCGAACAATAAAGGAATTTTGGAATGAGGCAGATCTGAGAGAAGGCATGTAAAGGTTAGAAGGTTGAGATCTTGTGGACAGGGAATGGACTGATTTGAACTGGAGAAGGTTGTAGGCGTAAGAAGGACGATGGTTGTTGATGATTTGGTAGAGGAACGTACCTAGGGAATATTGTCTTCGGAAGGAGGGGAAAAGCCACTTTAACTCAGCGTAGTGGTGAGAAACATACTCCCATATGTATATGGATTTTTTAAAGAAGGGATGAGGTGAGATACGAGATTTGTGAGGATCGATATGAGTGGAGTAAGTAGGGACTTGAAATCGGTTAGGAAAGATGCTAATAAAATGGTCAGATCTGTTGGATTTGAAGAAGGAGGGATATGAGGAATTTGAGGTTGTTGATGGTTAGGTAGGTTAGGAAGTACAGGATATTGAGGTTGGGGTTGAGGTAGTTGCTGCGGCAGGGCTTAACATGTATTAGTTGGGTTCTTACCTCCAAGTAGTTTGGAGAATGGTGTGTTTGATAGGTTTTTTACAGGAGGGATGAGGTGAGTTCGACATTTGTAAGGAGTGATATGAGTGGGGTAACCATTGATTTCAATTCAATGAGAAATGATGACAACAAACTGTTAAGATCTATGTATCTGGGATGGTTAGGTATGTTAGGATGAACAGGATATTGAGGTTGGATTTGAGATAGTCGCTGCGGTAGAACTTAACATTTATTATTTGATTTCTTACCTCTAAGTAGTTTAGAGAATGATACATTATTATTCAAATTCTATAAGGTTTTTTACATAATTGGTAAATAGTTGACTGTCGTGGATAATGAAGACAAGAATAGTTGGGGTGGTCAGTCAAAAAAGAAGGCAAAAATAAATAATAATATTTGTTATTTCAACCTTCTCAGTTTCTCTCCTCCTTCCTTTCATTCCTTTTCTCTGTTTTAACTCTTTATTATTTCATACTCTGTCTGTACATATTGATAGACTTTACAAAATCTCAATTTTCTATCTAAATATTCTATTCACTACATCTTAATTTTACTATTTATTTCCATTTATTATATAACTTCATATTTTTCTGTTTTACATTTTATTCTAAGATTCCCTTTACATTACTTACGTCACCTTTTTTGACTATCTTTACTTCATCATTCCACACTTTGTACTTGTTTTTATTATTTGTCTCTTGTTTTTACTATTGTCATTATTCTAACAACTTCATTTTACTGTAATTTTTATATTTCTCATATCTTGTTATCTGGTTCTTTTCTTAGCCCTGATGATGGCCTAAACTTCAGGTCGAAACGTCGGCATATGTAAAAATAAATGTTATCATTTATTTTTGCCTTCTTTTTTGACTGACCACCCCAACTATTCTTCTCTTCATTCTCTATAAGGTTTTCTTCTTGGTCAGGTTATCTCATCTTGAATCCGGATCTTCTAGTATCTGGATTTGAGATTCCTATAATTTTGGCAGCCTTTGTAGTTAGCTTGGTTTCCCTGTAGGCATAGGGCACAAATTGGAGCACAGGACCTTGTATCGATTTGGTGCACTCTACTGATTTGTGTTGTTCACCAAATTCCACTCATCGCGAGTGGTGGCAATAAGTCTTCGTGTGGCCGTACGCCTGGCAATTGTAGCACTGCAAGATTTCCGTCTTGGGATATGGCCTCTCTATCTTTACGATAGTGTAGTACAATCTCTTAATTTCGTATATTTCCTCGATACCATGTGATGGCTATAGGTCCACAAAAAATGAAGATAGTGGAACTTTTTTTTTTACTCCTGGCTGTTCCTTCAGAACGTTACCTGACGTACTTTGATACCAAGCGTCGTTAGTTCTTATTTCATCATTTTAATCGGGGCTGAGGAGTGAAAATTTCTTATCACCACTCATAACAATCTGTCCTGCCTCAGCTGATACGTATGAAAATTTGCATTCGTTTCTGACAGGAACTTTACTACTTTTCGGTAGGTTTCAGCAGTATCTAGTGTTATTATTGTATCGTTCGTCCTGTTAAAGCAAGAATACTGCCAGAGCAGATTTTGTTTAGTTGTGCACTCAATAACTGGAAATTTTTTATTTCTTTTACAAATATCGGAAGAGGCCTAGGTTCCCATGGTATTGCTGCTGACTCCATTACTACTCTCTCATTATGAAGCACTTGGAACGGTTTTGGGGTAAAGAAAAGGGATTATTCAACCATTTCTTGCGAAGACGTACCTGGAGTTGAGGCTGAGGATCTAGATCTGAAGTGTTCACTGTGGCCATTGAAGGTTTTTCTAGTAGGCAGCGATGAGTACTTTCTTTGGCTGGTGAATCACGAGGGGTAGAGCCGTCTGACCAAGTCCTCTTAGTGGACACCTAACTGGACAACTTGGCGATAATACCGCATATCATAAGGGAAGAAAAGAAAAGAAAAAAAATATCAAACAGTAAATATCAACTGCTCTGATGTACACTTGAACTGGTTGGTTGGTTGTTTTGATGTTATAGGTGCGAAACATCTAGGCCATCAGCGCCTTATCCATAAAATATTTAGCTTATAAAAAAATGAATAAAGGAGTAACAATAAAAATTAAATAAATAAAATAAGGAAGGAAAAGTTATATATATATATATATATATATATATATATATATATATATATATATATATATATATATATATATAAGTTAAGGTACGGAGCGGGACAGTATTAGCTTTAATACCTAAAGCATTTATGTAAACAACTCAGAATGTATATATAGGAGATTATAAGGAGCAATAAAGCAGTCTTGTTTCTGACTTCATGCGTGTTATTTGTGGATCCTTTACTCTTTTTTTTAAGTGTTTGAAGCCCGCAGCGTTTAACTTATATATATATATATATATATATATATATATATATATAGATATATAGATAGAAAGAAAAAAAAACTTTATTCTGGGACCAAGTCCCTTTAGAATAACAAAATTGTACAAAAGAATAGAATAATACTGGCCTAAACGTTTGAAACAATAAATAAAATTGATAAAATGAAATAAAAAGTAAAGAAAACCTCAGGTGAATAAGCTATATACAATACAGATAAAACTATGTACAGAGCATTTAAAACTATGAACAAAACACTTAAAACTATGAATGAAACACTTGAAACTATGGACAAAACTATACACAAGGGTTGAACAACATAAACATACACTTTGAGAAATGAAGAACGAAAAAGAAATATAATAAGTTCATTTCATAAAAAAACTTTACTTGTATATATATGTCAAAAATATTTAGTTATAATTGAATAAAACAAAAAATGTATGTATTGAAATTCCTACGTCAATAGTAGGAAATGAATTTACTATCTCTTACCAAGTATTATCATACGATTATATAATTGCTACACAATACGTATAAAGTATTAATAGTTAGCTGGTATCTGACTGTTTATGGAACAGGAATTGGAATAGGAGGTTTTTGAATGTGTATAGGGAGGGGGCATGCAGAATTCCAAAAGTTGACAGAGCGGGTTATAAAGGAATTTTGGAATGAGGCAGATCTATGAGAAGTGATGTCTAGGTCAGAGGATCGAGAACTTGTAGTGAGGGATTGGATTGAGGACTTAAATTGGAGAAGGTTGTAAGCATAAGAAGGACGATGATCGGTAATGATTTGATAAAGGAATGTGCCTAGGAAATATTGTCTTCCTATAATATATATATATATATATATATATATATATATATATATATATATATATATATATATATATAAAAGAAAACAATTTAAATAAGAGAAGATAAATAGCAAATAGTAATTATTATTTTAGCTCTTTCATTAAATTTGTTCTTGTTAGAAATGTTATTATTTTGTCAGTTCTATTGTTATATTTTCCTGATGATAGTAATATATTTTGTCACATCATTTACGACTATAAAACGGATAATCTTGGATTCATAATTGGTAATTGGTTGACTGTCGTGGATAATGAAGAGAAGAATAGTTGGGGTGATCAGTCAAAAAGGAAGGCAAAAATAAATGATAATATTTATTTTTACATATGCCGACGTTTCGACCTGAAGTTCAGGCCTTCATCAGGGCTGTATACTTAAGTGTTGCAGGGAGAATGAGAATTCATATCTTGATAATCTTGGAAAATGAGAGTTATGGACAGGATACTAATGCAATACTGACGTCTAGGTGAAGAGGTGGAGGTGTGCCAGTCTGGAGTGTCCGATGCTAAACCGAGCAAGGACGACTTCCTTTCTGCTAATACTGCGATCATTCTTTATTAGTTTCAGTTTGCTTGGAGCGCTCTTATCCCATTTGTCTTGCCATTTCTTTTGGATGCTCTCTTTGATTCTTTGGAAGCCGTGAGAGATTTGATGGTGTTAGCAGGATCCCACCACGAACTGGTAGCGAGGGTGCTTCTTTTGCTGCTTTATCGACCATTTCATTGGCTTTTATGTCCAGGCAGCCATATGTAGTTAACTGATTTTCCGTTATCAATCATAAATGTTCCTATTTTAAGTATTAGTTGACTTCCTGGATGATCGGAATACATGTTTGCTATTTAGAGCACTTGAGGAATCTGAAGCAATTACTATAGTTTTGTCAGGTAATATAGATGAATATTCTAGGGCCATAGTTATGGTATTTACACTTCAACTGTATTCAGTGAATAATCAGAGAGATTCCCCTGAAAAATACGCAAAAACTGAGAGTCGAGTTGAGAGCATAACCTTCGCATCAGCTGATCCACTGCCTTCTCGTTGGAATTAGCACATTAAATAAAATTAAAATTATTATTCTAAGAAAAAATAATAATACAAAAATTTAAAGGAGAAAAGGAAGCTGACACTGTTCTGACTTATCGG
This sequence comes from Nezara viridula, assembly GCA_928085145.1. Taxonomy (NCBI): domain Eukaryota; kingdom Metazoa; phylum Arthropoda; class Insecta; order Hemiptera; family Pentatomidae; genus Nezara; species Nezara viridula. The sequence continues at coordinate 42,318,113 of OV725078.1, forward strand.
TCCTTTGTACTGGAGACCCCACAGTGTTTTATTTTAATTGGAGCACCTCAGCTAAGCCAGATTTACAGTGATGACGCCCTCCAAAGCTGTCACCCTTTCGGGTTTTTTATCGGATCCTCTCGATCTAATACTCGGCAAATTGATGAGAAATAAAATCCGGCGAAGACGTTAACTGGGATTGATTCACAACAGACTCCTAAGACTCTCTGTGCTTGACTGTTTATACTCGAATCTTGTCCGGTTACCATGGACTAAAGGTTGGCTGATAAGCTTCTATTAGTCTTTAAACGGATACTATCACTTTGGAAACAACTTATTATCTATAGAATATGTACATTTAAACATTATTTTTCTTAATTAGGACATTTTTCTGTTCATTAAATAAAAATATTGAAACATTAATAAAAATCTAATCATATAAAATAAAAAAAGATTAAAACAGCATTGCTAACGAAAGTAAAACAACTGGAATCCAACATAGAGCGTGGGATTATTCATAGGAGTTATAACACTGTCTTACAAGAATTAGTAGCAGTGGTTCAGTTGCTCAGATTTGTTTTCAACTAAGAATAGGCAATAGACTATGATCTTGAAATGAAAAACTAAGTTAGTCACTGCGGAAAACTACCCGTACTACAAAGATTTTGTGTACGGGTGGAAAGTCGCGGTGGGGCCAGTCCATTTTAATTTAAGAAGAGGAGGAAGAGGTACTATACCATTGGCGTGAAACGGATGAGGAAAGCAACCATGAAGAAAGAGAGAAAAAAATGAAGAAAGAGCAGAAGAACAAGATTCATTTGCAGCAGTGAGATGTTGAGCTGACCTGCCTAACATCTTACTATTGCAGACACCCGTATAGCCTACTAGGCACGGCAGGGTTGATAAATAAAAAAATAAAAAAAATAAACAAAAAAAAAAAAAAAAAAAAGATCTTGAAATGAAAAAATAATTTTATTCTGGGACTACTGTCCCCTAAGAATAATAACAGAGTTACAAATTTATGGGTCTTGGTCTGACATAATCAAAATACAAACTAATTTACTGTTAATTGTTATTTCAATTGTGCAATAGATTGTACATTGTACAATAATAGATTAAACATTGTACAGATGCAAGTAATTTTACATTTTAGGAGAAGTTTGAATGTGGAGTAGGTGTTGGAACAGGAGTTGTTTGAAGGAATTTGAGGACGAGGATTGAAGCATGGAGGTAGTAAGTGAGTTCCATAAGGAAGCAGCACGAATGACGAAGGAAAAACTTTTATGGGAGGGAATATATAAGTCTATAGGTTGAGACCTAGCATTGAGAGAGTGGATAGAGGAACGTAGAGTAAGGAGTTCCAGGATGTAGGGAGGGTTTTGGTTCTGAAGACTTGGAAAAGGAAAACACCAAGGAGGAATTGCCCTCGGGAAGTAGGATAAAGCCGCTTCAACTTGTGTCACATGTGTGCCAGAGTGAAACATGTGAACGCCTGGGGATCCCGTAAATGTATTTTATGAAACAATTCATGAGTCTTTTTTGATGATTGAGTCATGAGATCTTCTTCCTTATTTTCGTTCACTTCTTTTATTTCAATTAAAATTTTACTTTTCCTCTTATCTTTAAATATTTTATACGTATTATTGGTGTAAGTATTATTATATTTTCATTTATGTAATCGCAAAAGAACACAATGTAATGGAATGACTACGCAATTTGTTTCAAGAAATTGATACCTCTTATTAATTAGACGGAGACACAACCTATTTATTTTTTTTTTGTTAATTACTGACAAGCGCTCTCGCTCAAATTGGCTTCAGCACCAGTGAAGCGGTTGAGAGAGTAGCGCAGGGATCTCTTGGAGTCCTGCTTTTCCTTCTATAGTTGGAGGGAGAAGCCTGGCTTGGGGTTCCCTGCCTAATTGTATATATTGTATATAGGTATGACTATGTTCTTTAATTTACTTATCTTTAGGTTATTTTATTTTTTTATTGTACATAGTTATCGATTATTATTTTACTTTTGTTTATTTTATATTGTCTGTATATGGTGTGAATGTGTTCATATATCACTATAATCTATTTTCCACGTGACAGATTGTTATAATTCTAAATAAATAAATTAAAAAAAAATTACTGACAATACGCATAAATATAACTATAAACAAAATTCATAACTGTGTGTCAAGTAATAAACCCTGTTGTATGAAGCTTACTATAAAATTGAAGGGTTCGCTTTCAAAAGTTGTCATCATCATTCGAAACTGACACTTGAATATTTAAGGTATTTTGTTATATTAATATGATTGTATATTACTTGTTGCATTGGTGAAATAGGATCCTCTTGCGATTCTTCTCCAAGTGTTAAGGCAGCTAATCCCACTATGAAGATTAAATAAAGCAACTTCATTTTATCTGAAATTAAAAAAAGAATATAATGATTTATTTTATAAACTATAATTAAAGCTATAAACTACAACAATTAATCTGAATGTTAACATTGTAATAATGTATAATTAGGTCCTATGGATAAGTAAGTAGCACAAACTGAAAGATTTTTTTTTTATTTTTTATTTTTAAGATTACTTGTTTAATGATAAATATTACAATCTCGTAATTATGAGATCCAACAATACATCAAATATTTCAACAATGTAATTTCTTATAATAGCGTCCAGAGCGCACATTAAAAAAATATTTACAGAATCATAAATAAATACGGTAATAATATCCATCGAAATAAGAACGAAATAAAATATCATAGAAAAGATATCATGACACTTGTAGAGCGTGAGTAGAAAAGCGAGGCTTTAGAAAATCCCTGCGCTTCTCCCTCAATCACTTTACTGGCATTAAAAGACAGCGAAGGCTGAATAAGGACGCTACAACCACAGAAACTCCAGGCCATTGCCAGAACTCCAATATATACATGTTACAAAAGGTCACGGGGCCACTGCTGTTTTAACCTGCGAGAAAGATTATAGGGATGGGTGGTGCTTGATATGGACTGTGCTCCGGGATTAGGCTGATGAGTAAGGTTCCGATAAAATTTGGAAAAATGTTCTGGGATAAGATCAAGAATAAATGGAACATTAAAGTCATTATGCAGGATTTTATTGGTGACATAGAAGGAAGCATCGACCATTGTACAGAGGACTTTAGCCTAAAAGGATTGAATGCGTTTGATGTTAGAAAATTTGATTGTCCCCACAGTTCTGGTCCGTAGGTACAGATGGGTTTAAGTATTGTGTAGTTTAGATCAGTAATTTATTTTAATAGAAAATTTACATTTTCTATTAATTAGTCTATATAGTTGGCCATAGCGTCGATTAAGTTCCTGCCTTTTAAGTCTAGTTTGTGGATTCCACGCTAGTCGTCTATCTAAGAGAAAACCAAGATACCGGACTGTGTCGGAGAAGAGAAGCTGGGTGGAGTCAAAATAAACTGGTGTATAGGAATTATGACGAAGGATGAAGTTTATATGTTTACATTTGGATTCATTGACTTTGATGAGTCATTTCATGCACCAGTGTTCAAACAGGAATAGGCGCCTTTGCAGATTTATGGATGCTGTTCTTAGGATTTGAGCTTGAAGATAAGATAGCAGTGTAATCAGCGAAAGTTGCCAGGAGGGTATCGGGATGGACAGGAATATCAGCGGTATAGATGATGTAAAGGATGGGGCCCATGAGGCTGCCTTGAGGAAAGCCAGTCTCAATTGAGTAACAGTCGGAGAATTCGGTACCACAGCGAACGCGAAAGGAGCCGTCGGAAAGATAGGATCTGAGTACTAGGTATAAGGACTTTGGTAGGTGGAATTTATGCTTTAAGAGCAATCCTTCGTGCCATACCCGGTCTAAAGCTTGCGCTACGTCCAGAAATGCACCCGAGCAATACTGCATACTTTCTAGGGTTGAGGATACATGGTCAACAACTCGGAGTCCTTGTTGGACAGTGGAATGTTGGGAATGAAATTTGAATTGATGAGTAGGAAGGTTATAGGATTCTATTATAGGTAGAATTCGTTTCACTAGTATCTTTACAAAAAATGTTGAGAGGATTGGGAGTAGGCTAATTGGTCTACAGCATGCTGTATTGTTGGAAGGTTTGCCTGGTTTCAAGAAGAGGACGATATTGGGATGTTTCCATAAGAGAGGAAAGTGGGTAGTTCGTAGGAAGCAATTGTATATATATATATATATATATATATATATATATATATATATATATATATATATATATATATATATATTATATATATATATATATATATATATATATATATATATACGTGTGAGAAATATGATGGCTTTGGATGGAAGTTGTCGAAGGATCTGTGGGTTTAGAAGGTCATATCCAGGAGATTTGCGAGGAGTGATTTTACGCAAAAGGTATTTGACCTCAGAGGGATTAACAGCTTTAGGTGATAAGGAGAGTGGGATAGGTGTAGAGAGGAATTCTTCTACTTTTACTGTGTGGCTGGGATGGGATTCCAGATGAGGAGTGAAAGTATAGGAAATGTGTTTTGCAAACTCCTCGGCTTTATCTTCATCAGATGATGCCCAGGAGCCATCACCTCGTCGAAGGGGTTGGAAAATATGATGGGATTTGAGGATTTTTTTGGTGATATTCCAAAGGGAATTTTGACATTTTATATTGTCATATTAGTCTTTTCTTTGTTTGCAGAAACACAGAGCTTATTTTAAAGAAGAATTCAATGTATATTTTATTATTTTATTTCTCAAATGTGTATAATTATAATTTTTTCTACTGTACATAGTTTTAAATAATTTAAATATATAGTTTGTTTAATTAATATTTTCTATAATTTTTTTTTTATTGTTTTATTTAGGCCAGATGTAGTATTTTAATTCTGTACTATTTTGTTATTCTAAAGGACTTTGTCCCAAAATTATTTTCTATTTCTATATCAAACAGTGCCTTTTCTTTATTTTAATTTTAGATCTAGATAACTTTATAATTTAATTCAATCCTAATTATTTTTAAGCCAGACAATTTTTATTAAATTTTACATTGTAGTTATTCTAAGGGAACTTAGTCCCAGAATACATTTTTTTTTTTTCTCCTTCTATATTTTAAAATAAAATTGCAAAAGAAATTAAATTACGTAAACTTAGACGAGGTCAATGAATCACATTTAAAAGTAAACTTATTATTAAAATGTTGCCCTCTCTCAGTTTCCACTGGACTCCAATGCCAGTGACGTGGCTGAGAGAGAACTGCTGGGATCTCTTAGAGTCTCGCTTAGTCCTTCACACGTTGAGGAAAGGGCAGCTCCCTTGGCTGATTGAAAATATTGTAATTAAGTATGAATGTTTTTCTTTTTTTATCTATTTATTTATTTTACTTATGATTTATTTAATTTGCTAAGAATTTCTGTATTTTTTAAAAATTTGATTTCAAGTTATATTTCTTTGATTTTACAGTTGTTGCCTTTGTTATATAGATATATATATCTTTTTATTTTTATTTTATTTTATTGTATTGTATATATAGTATGAATGTGCCTCACTCAGCTTTAGTACTCAGTTCCCTTAATTGTCGCGAAATGTATTATTTCTCAATAAAAAGATTTAAAAAAAAATATATATATATATATATATATATATATATTAAAATGTATTATCTGCTCTTGAGACAGATTATAATATTTTTCAATAAATAAGATTAAAAAAAAATGTATTATAGAATGTTATTTTAATGGAAAACAGGTAAATGAAAGTAACACATTCAGAAAACAGCAGTGGTTCGACAGCGAATGTATAAAGTCCCATAACAAGTGTTTTAGGTTCCTGAATATTTATAGAAAGCGAAAAAATAATTATACTAAATTACTATATATCAGTGCAAATAATGAATATAAAAAATTAGTTATCAAAAAATGGAAGGATTATTATAAAAATATCAATGAAAAATTTAAATGCATTAAGGATACTAAACAGCTGTGGACATTGATAGATCAATTTAAGAATAGAAATTTTATTAGTGAGTCGAATATTACTTCTGAGCAGTTCCGACATTGTTTTAACTCGTTGTTCAGTCCTATTATAAAAGTTTATCAATTTTTTTATGCGCCTCAAATTAGAAAGATCTACAGCTAGATAGAGAAATCACTATAAGAGAATTAAAAATTACATTAGAAAATCCAAATAATAATAAGGCGACAGTATTCGATTCTGTGTATTATGAATTCTTCAAAACTTCTCTAGAATGCGTTTTTTTGCACATGGTTAAGATATTTAATGATTATTTTAATACTGCGAATATCCCACAGAGATTCACCGAATCGAACATTTACCCTTTATTTAAAAAAGGAGATGTCCATAAAAAAGAAAATTATAGATGCATTTCCTTCATTAATTTTTCTACTAAATTATTCACTGGTGTTTTATTGGGCCGTTTGTGGAACTTGGTGAACACAAACAAAATTTTAAATGACTTTCAATTGGGATTTCGACCGTGGACCACATTTTTACTTTGTTCAGCATCATTAAATTGACTCTCGAAAGAACGTCGTAAAATCTATGAATTCTTTGCAGCCTTTTATTGCTAGATTTTTAAGTTGACCAATTTCGGATTGTCACATAAATTTTGAAATATCTTAAAAAATATGTATTTAAAGACTAAAGCGACATTATATCACTGTCTGCTAAGTCTTTTACTTTTCGCGCATTTCTTAAAAGATTCGCATGAGGATCTGGATGAAGGATTAGACATCAGAGATATCAACATTAGGTGTTTGCTTTACGCTGATGACGTTGTAGTGCTCTAGCCCCATCCCCAGTAAAGTTACAACGGATGATAAGCAGCCTGGAGAGTTATTGCCGAATGTGGAATCTGCAGATAAACAGATAATGCAGTTAAACAGATAATGCCGAATGTGGAATCTGCAGATAATGTGGAAGCAGCCTCGCGCGGGCTCATTACCGCGTATGGGGAGCGTCCCACGGGTGGCGGATGTGGGGATGGTCGGTGGAAATTCCTTGGAAGTTCCTCCCGGCTAAGTCCGATGGACTCGCTGACCAACAATGAGAGGGGCCCTCCAGACTTGCTGGAGGGAGGGGACCTCCAGACTTGCTGGACGTAGGGGCCCACCAGACTTGCTGGAGGGTGTGACGTAGGATTGTTCGCCCTACTCACATATCTTTAGTTCACCAAACACCACAAAAAGTCATGGATCTCTCTAAGGTAAAACGCTCATTATCCGGAGGTATACTAGTCCCCCGTTCGGGTCTCCGGGTGGGGACTGCTTTAGGGGATTCATGGCGCAAGTTGAAATGTAGGGATTTAAATATTGGTACATGGAACGTAAGGAGTTTAAACACAGCAGGGGGGCTAAAATCTGTCGCGAATGAGGTAAATGGGTACAATTTGGATGTCGTGGCTCTGCAAGAGGTTCGCTGGCCAGGGGAGGACTCGATGAGGGAAGGAAAGTACACTATTTGGTACGGAGGAAGCGGGAATCATTGTTTAGGTACCGGGTTTCTAATTAATAATATATTACTATCCACTTTGAGGGACGTACAATTCTTTAGTGATAGAATTTCGGTAGCTATATTTCAGGGATGTTGATTTAAAATCGCATTAATAAACATACATTGTCCGACCGAAGACAGTGACGATGAAGTCAAAAGTGAATTTTACGATAAACTCGAATGGATTTATGATAAACTACCGCGAAACTACATGAAAATAATTGTAGGTGACGCGAACGCAAAGGTAGGAAGGGAAGAAGTTTATATTCCGACGATTGCTGAAGAAAGTTTGCATGAATATAGTACTGATAATGGGATCCGTCTGATAAACTTTGCCATCTCGAAAAACCTGATAATTAAAAGTACGACGTTTAAACATAAGGATATTCATAAATATACTTGGACATCACCGGATTCGCAAACACGAAATCAAATCGATCATGTCTTGATACAACACAGCTGGCAAAGCAGTATAATCAATGTACGGTCTTATCGCGGAGCAGAATGTGGGTCGGATCATGAAATAGTAATCGCGAAACTTCGACAAAAACTTAATATAAAAAAGAGAAAAGAAAACCGTTCCGATTTTGAGAGTTTTAATTTAGAAAAATTAAAAAATCCATCAATTAGAAACCAATTCGAGCTAGATGTTAAGAATAGGTTTGAAGCTTTAGAGCTTCCTGACGAGGACCACGAGGATATTGACAAGTTATGGGTAGAGATCAGGGATAATATTAAAGCGGTCGGTAACTCGTGCCCAGGAAAAAAGGAAAATAAGAATAACAAACCGTGGTTTGATGAAGATTGCTTAAACATGTGCGAAAAAAGAAAAACCGCTAAATTAAAAGCTCTAAATAATCTTAGCGAAGACAATCTGGAATACTTCCGAATCTCAAGGAACGAAACGACAAAATTGCTCAAAAATAAAAAAAGGGAGTATCTTAAAAATAAAATAATTGAAATAGAAACTAATAGAATCGAAAATAACGTAAGAGACATGTACAAAGGTATAAACAGATCACGTAAATATGTAGGGCCCGTAACGTCTGGAATTAGAGATGATAATAACAATATTCTGACCGATCCGGTTGACATATTGAATAAGTTTAAGGACCACTTTGACAATATTTTAAATACGGGAAATTATGATCTGTGTCCTCCTTCTGAGTACCAGAGTGCTGAACCGTTAATAGAAGGACCAAGTAGGAAGTTGAAATAGCTATCGGAAAATTAAAATCATATAAAGCAGCGGGAATCGATAATATTCCTACTGAACTAATTAAGGCATGCGGGGATGCTGGAGTTTCTAAAATACATCGGTTGGTTAAAAAGATCTGGGTGAACGAGAAATTACCTGAAGAATGGAAAGAATCTATTCTTATTCCGATTCACAAAAAGGGTCCGAGGACGGATTGTAATAACTATCGAGGAATTTCACTCCTTCTGGTATGTTATAAAATATTCACTTTAATCTTAACCAGTCGAATCATGGAATACGCCGAGGAAATTATCTGAGACTACCAATGCGGATTTAGACGGAATCGTTCAACTATTGATCAAATATTTTCTTTACGGCAAATATTAGAGAAAAAATTGGAGTATAACGGTATTGTTCACCAACTGTATATAGATTTTAAAAAGGCTTACGATTCTATTGACCGCCAGAAACTGTAGAATATTCTAATCGAGCAGGGGATTCCAAAAAACTAGTAAATCTAGTCAGGATGTGCTTGACGGAGACACTCAATAAAGTTAGAATCGGTAATAATTTGTCCGAAAAATTTGAGGTTCGTTCGGGCTTAAAACAGGGAGATTCCCTTTCGCCTGTTCTATTCAATTTGGCATTAGAACATGCCATTAGGGAGGTAATGCGAACCGAGAAAGGGTTGGATCTGGGCGGGACAACATCTGTGCTGGGCTATGCTGATGATCTGGTACTGTTAAGCGAAGACGTTGAAACTATAAAACTAAATACGACAACGTTAATGAAAGCCGGGAAAGAACTAGGACTCGAAATAAACGTGGATAAAACAAAATATATAGTTAGCTGCAAAAATGGCGATACTACTGGTGATATCGATATAGATGGTAATATGTTTGAACAGGTAGATAAATTTAGGTATCTAGGTTCAACGATAACTAGAAAAAACGAAATTGAAGAAGAGATTAAGGTTAGACTGAAGGCGGGAAATGCTTGTTATTTTTCTGTGACAAAACTACTTAGTTCGCGCCTCTTATCCCGGAACTTAAAAATTAGAATCTATAAAACAATTATCTTGCCTACAGTTCTTTATGGATGCGAAACTTAGCCGCTTACATTAAGGGATGAGCAGCGTCTTAAGGTTTTTGAAAATAAAGTATTGTGTAGAATATTCGGACCGAAGAAGGATGAGTTAACCGGAGAGTTCAGACGGTTACACAACGCCGAATTGCGTGAGCTGTATCCGGGTAATATAATTGAGGTAATTTCATCGCGGCGAATCAAATGGGCTTGTAAAGTTGTTGGGCTTAGTAACGAGAGAATTCCTAAAAGGTTAATATTTGCTGTGCCGAATGGTAAGCGTCCGAGGGGTAGACCGAAGCGAAGGTGGGAAGATTGCATTAAAGCCGACCTGAAGGGACTGGGTTTGGGCGGCGAACGGTGGAGGGAGGTGTGTAACAAGCGATTGGTGGTATCGGCATCGAACCTTCGGGTTCGCTAAGCCTTATTATTATTATTTATAACCCTATCTCAATGACAGTTTTGATCTTGTATCGATAAGGTCGATTTTCCGAAGCAGGACGGAATTACTTAATTTAAGTTTTAAATCCTGGGAGCAGGAGGTTACTGATAATTGTTCGGTTTGTATTTTCGGGGAAAAATAAGACATTATGCCCTTCCTTGGGTCCTGTCAAGTCTACAGTGAGATCAGGGAAAAATATTTTGGTCGGCAGACATGGTCGTCGGAGGAATTATTAAGTCTATTGAGAGGTGCTAATTGGAAGGCCCTAAGTAATTATCAACAGCAAGCGACATTACAAAGAGCCCAGCTAGTTAGTTTGTGAGTGATTAGTGGAATGCCTTATTAAGTTGTTATGGATAGTATTTATTTGTTATTGTTTATTATTTATTATAACATGTACTCACTCTAACTATTTGAGTATTTAATACTTAGCGTTGTTAATTATTGTTTTATTGCTTGTTGGTCAAGCTTTACTATCTATAAATGTTTATTAAAAAAAAAAAAATTGTTTTTGAAGGGTGGAAAACTGGAACCCAATTTTAAGATGTTTTTAATAATGATGGAAAAATATTATTGCTCATTTATTTGTTAAGGATATAAAATGGAACATATTTTGCAGAAAGATCACACAGACCTGGACATAGCGAATTTTCCATTGTCTGTGTGTTGTAATATTGATATAAATATTATATTTTGTATCTATTCGCTTTATGATAATAAACACGTTTTTATTCATTTATTCAATGTTGTAAGGGTTTGGAGTGAGGGGAGAAGGGGAGGGGGGGGGGGTTCACCTACCCCCACGGATCTCTAAAGGTCTATTTACCTGGCCCTTATTCAGCGGTACCTTTAATTTCCCCACTCTGCATTTCAGGGTTTTATTTTCAGATATTATTTCCTCTAAATGTCGATTGGTTATCTAGTTGATTTCCAATTTTCGTCAATCGGATATTCAGCTCAAAACTAGTTCACCGTACTTATCGAGGGTCGATTTGATGTTTTTTTTATCTCTTCATCAACATTGATGTCCAATCGATTAACAGCTGCCAGTATTTCTGACGGTGGCGGCTTGGTGGTACAATTTTGATCCGAGTTTTCACTCCATGAAGTAATTTTATTAGATTGCTCTCAAGTCGGACATAGCCAAGCTTTTTTTGATATTTTTTGGGTCTCAAATTCCTTTTCTTTCAATTTTAAACATCTTACGTAAGATATTAATTTTTATTTCGTAATCGTGCAAATATGTGATTCCACACCAATCACTTCAATATGAATTTTGAGTAAATCTCAACTAACTATTAATTTTATAAATAATGAATTTCAATTGAGGAAAAAAACAGAGTAAAAATCAATGCAACTTGAACGAAATAAACGAATTATAGGCCAGAGATATGTTGACTGGTTGCTGTTTCAGACCAGAGTGAATTACAATTGAAAACAAATTATTAATCTACAAGGCCGTACTGAAACCTATCTGGACCTACGGGCATGAACTATCGAGGACAGCTAAATTTTGGAATATCAAACTTACCCAATCTTTCCAGTCCAAAGCACTCTGAACAATAGTCAATGCTAATTATTATATCACAAATATGATGTTGTGGCCTGTTCCTGCCGGCCACCATGTCATCTGCTGCCACACACTGGAACGTAGTTCACCGGCTCGCTTCCTGGCAGCGCCACACGTGCGCGCTCACTCATTGCATCCAAATATTGTATTGTTATTCTCATTGTTGTATTGTACAATATTCAAGTTCTAAATTGTAAATATGTATATACAATGTGGATATTTTTTATATTATTAAAGTTTAACAGGGATAAGATAAACTTAAAAATAACTGTAACTGTTGGCTCTTGATAGGCGATTTAGTCATGACGGAATGATTACAGCACTACTCCGAGGAAATAGACAAGTCTTCGGGTCTCCGTCCTTCAGGATATTTGATCAATGTATTCTATATAGGCTTTTTGCTTCAACATCAAACTGCCTTTTATTTCACTATACTCCTTTAATTTTATTCCTATTCTATCTCCGTATAAGGTCTAGATGCTCATCCGTCCGCTATATAATAAGTCAGGAGATTCATCCCTCCGTTAGTATTTTATCCTCCCACAAAGTCAGGAGATTCGTCCCTCTTTTTGTAGTTTCTGATCCTATGGAGTGTTAAGGTTCATCCCTTACCCAGCAGACCAAGAGTGATTTTGGTGCTCATCCGCCTGACACTTGTGGTCATCCTGCCTTTGCCTCTTCCTTCATCTCTTAAGTCATATTACCCGAAGTTGAACACAATCTGTTCAGTCCTTCTAATCACTGTACAAACTATACAATACCCCGACAAAGACCTTACACCGTGACCTTGACATCTCACATGTCCTTGACGTTAACCTATCCAGATTTAAAAACTTTCAACAGAATTTTATTCTACATCCTATTCCTCTAGCTCAATCACTATAATCTTCCTCGAAGGTTAAAACAACAGTGGTCCCGAGATCTTTTGTAAATATGCTAGTGGAGTACGGCCAATTTAGGGCAAAGTTGTAAGCGGTTGCGGCTCCCGTGCCATCTTCCAGTTTCCACTGACTTCTAATACCAGAGACTCGGCTGGAAGAGAAGTAACTTCCAAATCTTGATTTTTTTTCCATATGAGAAGGACAAAGCTTATCTCGGAGTTCCCTGGGCGAGTGTAAATATTCTGCATAGGTATGAATGTGTATAATAATTAGATTACTTTTATTATATATATGTAAGAATATGGTGAAATAATTATTATTTTCGGGAGTTAGGTCATTTACAATTTTAATAAACTACACATATTTAGAGTTTATTCCTTTTATTTGTTAACGTTTCGATCCCTTTCTTGTACAAAGAATGGGATCCTCTTTGGAGCTTCTTATGGACCTTTGATAATCCAAGGCATGGGCACACCGACAGCGTCAGTACCGCCCTCCAATACTTGTGGCTAATTAATATTGTATTAAGAGTGGCTTGATATACGTTTTGGAGGGCGGTACAGAGGCTGTCGTTGTGCCCCTGCCTTGGAGTATCGAAGCTCCATAAGAAGCTCTGAAGAGGATATGTACAAGAAAAGAAGGGATCGAAATGTTAACAAATAAAATTAATAAACTTCAAATTTGCGTAGTTTATTAAAATTGTTAATGACCTAACTCCCGAAAATAGTAATTATTTCCCAATATAATATTTAAGTGTCGATAAAAAAAATAATTTTGTTGAATGAACTCTTTTAATCCTAATAATTATTTCCCTTCAATTGCATATTATTTAAGGATTAAACATGTCCCAAGGATTTTGCATTATATTATTTTTTTTTTATATAGTATAGTAAAATGCGAACATCCTCAAAAAAATAAATAAATAAAAACTTACGTATTACAGTAATTTTAGGGAGTGGCTCGAACAGTAAAAAAAAAGAAGCTGATGGGATTTAATAGTAATTCGAGGTATATGTTGTTTTATTACAGGTTCAAATGTTTAAAATAAAAATTTTAATCAATTTCACTTAGTTTTAATGATTCAAAATATCAATACTTTAATTTTAGAAACTGAAACCAAAAAAATATTTATATCAACTATTATAAAATAATTTCTATATTAACTGTTGAAGAATTTTTCAATAAATAATAATGTTTAAATAGCTATAGATTTTAGTTAGTTTGATTAATCCGTAATAAGGATAAATATTGTATAACTCAACATCAGGTTTAAGTGGTTGACAGCGAATGGAGGTGGGGGATGGAATATTCGTTTTTTACTGTTTTTTACTATCATAAACTCCTGAATATAACATGAAAAGACAATAATTATCAAATAATGTGCATTTGAATATATATAAGACTGGTTGACAATTAATAATATCTATATAATTGGTAAATGGTTGACTGTCGTGAATAAAGGAGAGAAGAATAGTTGGGGTGATCAGTCAAATAAGAAGGCAAAAATAAATGATACTAGGCCATCATCAGGGCTAAGAAAAGAACCAGAAAACAAGGTATGAGAAACATAAGTAGTGTAGGTAAAAAAAAATTAAAGAAAAATTCAGCTGTTAGAATAATGCCAATAGTAAGAACAAAGAGATAAATGATAATAAGCGGTACAAAGTGTTTAATGATGAAGTAAACATAATGAAAAAAAAAAGGTGACATAAGTATTAAAATGGGAATCTTAGAATAAAATGTAAAAGCAGTAATTTATGGAATTTATGGAAATAAACCGTAAAATTAAGGTATTGTGAATAGAATAGTTAGATATAAAGTTGACATGTTGTAAAGTCTATCAAGATGTATAGACAACGTATAATATAATACAGAGTTAAAACAGAGCAGAGGGATGAAAGGAAGGAGGAAGGAAACTGAGAAGGCTGTAATAAGAAAGAGAATAAGAAATAAAAATAAAGAGAAGACCTTGATGATGGCCTGAACTTCAGGTCGAAACGTCGGCTAATGTCAAAATAAATAGTATAATTTATTTTTGCCTTCTAATTTGACTGATCACCCCAACTATTCTTCTCTCCATTAGGGTCTTTTCTTTATTTTTATTTTACTTTCTTATTCTCTTTGTTATTACAGCCTTCTCAGTTTCCTTCCTTCTTCCTTTCATCCCTCTTCTCTGTTTTAACTCTGTATTATATTATACGTTGTCTATACATCTTGATATACTTTACAACATGTCAACTTTCTATCTAACTATTCTATTCACAATACCTTAATTTTACTGTTTATTTCCATAAATTCCATTAATTACTGTTTTTACATTTTATTCTAAGATTCCCATTTTAATACTTATGTCACCTTTTTTTTTTCATTATGTTTATTTCATCATTCCACACTTTGTACCGCTTATTATCATTTATCTCTTTGTTCTTACTATTATCATTATTCTAATAGCTGAATTTTACTTTAATTTTGTTTTACCTACACTACTTATGTTTCTCATACCTTGTTTTCTGTTTCTTTTCTTAGCCCTGATGATGGCCTGAACTTCAGGTCGAAACGTCGGCTAATGTCAAAATAAATAGTATCATTTATTTATGCCTTCTTATTTGACTGATCACCCCAACTTTTCTTCTCTCGAATAATATCTATATTTATTTTCTTACTTATTCTTAGTATTTTATTGATAATAATCAGGGCAGCACGCTGATAGACCGAAGAGTACCGCCACAAAGACATCAATCTACCCTACTGACTAGGATATGTAGCTTCTAGATGTCCGGCTTGGAGTATCGATGCTCAATTAAAAAACTAAAGAGGATCCCATTATTTTTGGTAAAAAAACAGGGATCGAAACGTTTTTGTATAAATGGAATAAACAGAAGTTGTTTTAAGACATCTAAGTGTATTTCATGACCTATTATCCGACTTTAATTCATTCAGCCCCTTCAAACTGTAGGTCACACATCTCAATGGGTTTTATGTTTTATTGTAAAAAAATAAAATAAAAGGAGCTGGTGATAGTAACTATACCTCTTGAAATTGACAAGTTTAAATATTTCAATCTACTTATCTTTGTTAATCAATAACCTGAAAATCAGCTGGATGTTCATACATTTTTATAACCTCGTTGTTTCGACATATGGGGGGTGGAATATACGTCAAACGGCCCAATATTTTAGAAGGGCACCCTTTTTCTCGATTTTGTGATCAAACTATTTTAATACTCAAATGGAAAGTAATTTTATGTCAAGCAAAAAGGGGTCTTTACCGCGTACTAGAATGAATTACTCTAAACAGAATCCGAATATTTACCTTACAAATTCTATAGTTTTTGCCAAAATATCTGAAGACTGTTACTGAATGTAGTTGCTGGACGCGAAATGGTATAGCTTACTGAAACCGGAAAACTCAGCAAGGACTGAATACTAGATTTTGAACACGCATTGTTATGTATGGAATACTGATGCTTGCAGTTGGATGATCCTACTTACAAACAAAATCTTTTATGGATATAAAGATAAGCGATGACTGTTAACAACTTTTTTTGCCGACGTGAACTCGTGGAATAATAAACGATGTTTTACTATTAATATGTTATAAATTAACAAAAAACGATAAGTGCTTAGCGGTAATGGCTTGATTCAAATTCATAGCTTTTTTTTTTAATTTACATCTCTTGAGATCCGATTTTCCGGTCAGGGATTTTGAACAATCATTTGGAGTACAATAACGAGACTAGGAGAAAATAACAAAAAATATTTTGTTATACGGACATTATATTTATAGTATGTTGAAAAATCTAATCTATAATTACTTACTTCACCCTGATGCTAGCATCATTTAGAATTACACAAATGGCACTAAATGTATAAGATCACCCTATGGATCTAATGACATCGGTGTTACAGTAGATGCTCAGTATTAATTAATAATATGAAGTAATACTAGTATTTAAATATGTTTATTGAGTATTAACACAATCTGCCACACTCAATGGCAATAAGAATCAGAGCTAAAAGTATCCACTCATACAATAAATATATACAAGAAAAATAAATGAAGGTAATTAAAGAAAAAATAAAATAAATAAAAAACAAAAGATTTAATGAATAAATAAAATTCTTCTAAAGCTCACACCTATATATAATATATTTAACTAATACTAGCGTCATCTACGCTTATCCGATGGTTATCCGTGTTACCTATTATATTAAAGATTAGTTATCCAAGAATTTTCACTTATTATATTTGTAAAATATTGATTTTTAACGTTGCACGAGCCTTCTAAAGGACCATGAGATAACTTCTTAAGCACAACGAAAATTTTTAATATAATTAATAATATCGTCACTTACATTTTGAATGTTTGGTATGATTTTCTTTTATATTCATAAATAGATATTCCGAACGGTGTCCAGCGTGAAAAAAGGAAATTACTTATTGGTATGTTCAAGTCCACCATACTATTTTGAAAAAGTACTAAAAGAAATATTTAAAAAAATTGGTTGGTCTAGGCATTTTGATCCTAGCCGGATCAAAATAGAGGCCGACCGCAGGTCCAACATTCATTTGTTTATTAAGAAAAAATTCATAATAAGATATTAAAACAGATTTTGGTTACGTCCAACTGCGTCTGTAAGGAGAGGAGTCACACGAAGCAGAGGCGCCATGAGCGGGACAGACGAAATCGCCCGCCTCCACGGGAGCTTCCTCGGAGTTCAAACGGGAGCGACTTTTCTTATGTAGCACGCTATGGTGCTTTTCGCTACAAAATGTGCATGATAATGCGGAAAAGCATTCCGAACTTCGGATCTAAGACAGTTGTAACAGACTCTGGTTGGCCGTACGAATTCGCAGCGCAAGGAACCTGAAACACCGCGCCAAATGATACTCCCTCTTGCAGTGAGGACACGGCTCCTTATTGAGCGAAACTGATTTACCCCGCGGAACATACTCACTTGACCGTCGGTGTGACCCACGTGACCCACTCTTTTCTGAAGCCGTCCGTTTAGGCGATGTCGAACATTTAAATGTGGTGGAACGAATATATGCTTTACCCGCTAACGAGGCTAATCCAGATCTTCCCTTATTCGAGGATTGGATGCGTGACGCTTCGGAAAGTACCGTTTCGAATTCGTGGGCCATCTTAGAGGACATCATGTGGTGCCTCACAGAAGCGATGACCTCATTCGCGGTAGGGAATCCGCTGCTTGCGTGTGAGAGTTTGAATTTCCGTCTAGTGGTCGGGTCAAACGCTCGGAGAGCCAAGATGGACATGACGTCTTCTTCGTTTTCCAGAGCCAACCCGCGGAAAATCTCCATACTTTCGCCCACAGCAGCTAGGAGTTTATACTCGCTGGCGGAAGCAGGGTCCCTATGATTTAAAATTATCTGGAGACAACAGTAAGCGAGAGGCCAGCTGGTATGAGCCGGAATCAAAGGTAAGCGACGCCGGCTCGCCGATATGAGCATTTTTTAAGTAATGCATTTTACTTATCCCCATCAAGTGGGTATTATCGTGGATTAGGGACACGTAGGTGTCACAAAACCGCGTCCACACCGAAAAATCTCCACTGAAAACCGGCACCCCGAGGAGGGGGAGGGGCACACTCGGTGCTATTATTAACTGCACTGCGATGAGAGCTTAATCTACGATGTTTATTTTCCGCACATCCCCCTGAATGGCGTCGTAGCCTGTTTCCCAGTCGGGCGTATAAGCTGAAGCACCCTGCTTAAAAACGCGATTAGCTTTTATCTTTCAATTACATCATATACAAACGACTATTTAACATAGCCTGTCTCCTGGCACCGTTGTCATCATCTATCAATCTTTCTCCCATAACTTATTTACCTTAGCTTGATTTCTGCAGACCATTTCTGTCTCAAATAAAACCATTTTCTTTCTTTTACAATTTTCTCAGCATACTAACGGCCTAAATCATCCATTTTCTAATCCCAACTCAACTTTTTCTTTAATTCTATAAGACACCATTTCTTTCCATATACCGACCTAGTTGCTTAACACCTAGCTGCTATATCAGGAAAACAATATCCTCTCACCCTATACTTCTATGTACTGATCAACTGAAACTATCCGCAATCCCAATCTCCTAGATAATTTCTTCCACAAAGGTCTAGAGATACTAAATCATCCTATTTCAGGGTTCAATGACCATTGTCCCCTTATCTTAATTTTTGCCAAGTCACTAATTTTTAAATCGCCTTATTATCGTATTATAAGTTAACTGGCACCTTCATTCATAATGAAGGTATCAGTTAACTGTAACCTCTGCCTAGAAATAATAAACGAAAACATTGAACTCAGAGTACCTCTAAAACTCCTCAAGACCTAGATGATTCCGAGAATTTCTTCACTATCGCAATACAACAAGCATTTAGGACTGCATACTAACCTCTCTCTTTAAATAACATAAGAAAGATCCTTTTCCCCAAGATCTTATAAACCTTATTCATGCCAAACCATGTTCTAGTACCCACCGGTAAAAAAACAGGCATCCCGACGATTGGCAATTTTACGATTTCTTTTCTAAATTGTTAAAAAAGAAATTAACTACCTTCAGATCTCAATCCTTCAATTTCCACCTCTCTTCGCTCTCTACTTCTGCAAACTCATTGTGGAAAGTGACAACAAATATCCTAAAATACAACTCAATTCTTTTCCCCCTCAATTTGCCATCCAACGTAATGATGTATCTTGGTCTTTGTCATATGAGAACAGGGCAGATGATTTTGCTATGGATCTATTGAAAACATACATTTCCCATCCTGAACACGACCCCTCTCATAAAGCCAAAACTAAGGAATCCATAGGGGATGCAAAGATCAGCACGAATTTGGATGTGTTTTTCCAATGAAAACAAAATATCGAAATTCTATAATAACTTTTAACTGGTAAATAATTTTATTTGCAAGATAAGACTACACGAGAGCTTATTTAATGTTCATGTGTCCAAAGAATATAAAGTCTTAAGTAAGAAAAATTCTACACAAAATTAAACCAGGTGTATGGTGTCCCCAGTATAACATCAAAGTCATTGCAGGCGGCTTCAATGCCATGAAAGATAAAGAAGAAGTTTATAATCCAACCATAGCTTAAGAATGACATTGGAAAAAGAATTATCCCGGTTGCAGTCTCCAGAAAGTTTGTAACAATAACCACACTATTCCCTCATAAAAATATCCATTTACAAACATAACAAACCTTTGATGGAAAAAATGCAAACCTAATAGACCACTTCCGTGGTCTGACCAATCAGTGGTGATAATAGGTATCGCAGTTATTGTTATTGAGTCAGATGACTAGCCAGTAGTGATGAAATTCAAGCAAAGAGTTATGACAAGGTGTTGCTGCTTATATGTGTCATATAACAAAAGTATATTTGTGTACCAAAGAACATTGGAATGCTGAAAAATTAAAGAATAAGAAACAGCATTACAGTGTTAGGAAAATCGTTGACCATTCTCTCAATATGGCTAAATGCCTAATTATTGACGATACATAGAATAAACTGGATTGGTCATCCTCAACTGTAGCTGGGTAATATATCATAAAAAAAAAAAAGAAAAAAAAAAGAAAGGGATTGGTTGAGAGTGATTACAAGCAAGCTATCGAAAAAAGGAACACTGTGCGACTTAAGTACCTGCAGTATCAAATCAGGCAACAGGAAAACAAATTTTGCAAAGCCAAGATGGCAGATGAAGAAAATCATCAAGAAGAAGAATTAATATATTTTGGAGTAATAGTTGAAAAACATCAAAGACATGACTAACATGAACGATAGTAGGGAATTCTACAGGAAAATAGGAACAATTAAGAAGGTATATATATATATATATATATATATATATATATATATATATATATCTGCCAATAATTGGATAAAGAACTAGGAAGGTATATTTCTGATATCAAGTAAAGAGGTCATCGAGAGATAGGAAGAACACTTCTGGGAACTATTGAATAACGATGCTGGAGAAATCGTATGAACAGATGTGATTCCCGATAGAGAAACAATGTCTTCAGAATATGGACAGGAAGAATCAATCCTCCCCCCAACATTAGAAGAGCTAAAGGCGTGATGTGTAATCTGAAGAGAAATAAGGCAATATTACAGTACAGATAATATTAATTATTAATAAAGACAATATTAGTACAGGTAATACTCATGCCTGATTCATTGAAGGTGCGGACTTTTATTATGGTTGCGCGATAAGCGAGTTGCACCGACTCTTAAAACGCATTTTGGAAGAAGAATGCATGTCGGTAAAATTTAACTGTGGATTAATTACCGTGATGGACATTAAGGGATACCTGGCAAATATAGATGTATCACTCAGCTGAAAGTTACATATAACATATGCACATATAAGACTTACTGCATTACTCTACATCTGACTTGCACCGTATGGGAATGAGAAATTCCCATGGGAATAACAAATGGAGTGAGACAGAAAGATGCCTTTGCCCCTATGTTCTTAAAACTCGTGCTAAGATATAATGTAGTGAAGAACATAAATAATACGGAAAATGGAAAAATTATAAATACAATAAATCATTGCAAATAATGGCATACGTTGATTATGTGGTGATTTTCAGAAAAATAATCAAGGGATTAATGAGCCATATACTGCCTCATTTCGGGAGGCATGAAATACATTGATTATGGTCAAGAGACATTTTGGACCATGAGAGGTCTTTTAAAGCATATGTAGAAATCTTTTAAAGCCACATGGACACAATTACCTGTTGCAAAATGAAATTAAACATCAACCAAGATATGTTTCCTCTTTCCCCAAAATAACTTGGTCTACACAATAAAAAATTATGTCAAAGAAAATTAGATATAAATATTGAGAATATAAATCAGAGCATTTGAAATACTGAACGAGAAAAATAACTCATAGTCGCTATAATAATATCCGCAAATATTAACCATAACCTTAATACAAGCGTTAAGGGTAAGCATAAATGGTTAGATTGTCAACTTAGGAAGAAAAGAAAACGAACCTTTAAGCTATTAAATAGATAAAATTATATTTGTTTGATAACAAGATAGTATATATCCATCAAAACCAAAATTTTGAAAAATTATGTTGATGAAAAAAAAAACAATATTAGAGCAATACCGTGAACAATTTTTTAAAATTTTATTTATTTATTCAGAAATATAATAATTTGTCTCTTGGAAAATAAATATAGTCAGATATGAACATATTCAAACCACATATACAGAAAACTTAAAATTAACAAAAGTTAAATAATAATCAAAAACTATATAAAATAAAAAATAAAACAACTTTAAGATAATTATATTAGAAACATTAAAAAAACAACATAAAACAACCATACTTATATACAATATATACAATCGGACAGGGAACCCCAAGCCAGGCTTGTCCCTCAAACTATAGAAGGAAAAGCAGGACTCCAAGAGATCCCTGAGCTACTTGTCAGGGTCACCTCTCCCTTTTTTTTAGAAACACAGTCCGGTATCTTGACTTTCTCTTTGAACGAACACTAACGTGGAACCCACATACTAGACTTAAAAGACCAGAAATTAACAGATGATAAGGTCAACTATACAGACTACTGACTAGAAAATCTCAACTTTCAATGTGGCTAAAGCGCTCTCAATCTCCACTGGCTTTAGCTCCAGTGACACTGTTGAGAGAGTAGCTCAGGGATCTCTTTGAGTCCTACTTTTCCCTCTATAGTTTGAGGGAAAAGCCTGGCTTGGGGTTCCCTGTCCGATTGTGTATATTGTATATAGGTGTGGTTGTTTTTTTTTATGTTTTTAATATAATTATCTTAAAATTGTTTTATTTTTTATTGTATATAGTTTTTGATCATTATTTAACTCTTGTTAATTTTATGTTTTCTGTATATGTGAATGTGTTCATATCTGACTATAATTATTTTCCGTGAGACAAATTATCATATTTATGAATAAATAAATAAAATAAAAAAGATTGTTCACGGCATTTTCCAATAGTTTTCTTTTCTTCATCAACACAATTTTTCAACATATTGATTTTGATGGATGTATACTATCTTGTCATCAAATAAATATAATTTTATCTATTTAATAGCTTAAAGGTTCGTTTTGTTTTCTTCCTAAGTTGACAATATAACCATTTATGCTTATTCTTAACGCTTGTATTAAAGTTATGGCTAATATTTGCGGATATTATTATAGCGACTATGAGTTATTTTTCTCATTCAGTATTTCGTATGCTCTGGTTTATATTCCCAATATTTATATTTAATTTTCTCTGACAGAATTTTTTAATGTGTTGCCCACGCCGGTTCTTGCATCCTTATACCTAAGTATTTACAACATTCCCTTATTCCTTCCTTTCCAACAGATGCCATTCAGTCAACTTCTGTAACCCTTTCAACTCGTCCTCTCCATCTAACACTTTCAGCTGTATACTGTCCTCCTGGCAATTCCCTCTCTTATAGCCTACTTGAATCCTTATTACAATCTCTCGGATGGCGCTTTATTGCTGGAGGGGACTACAATGCTAAACACCAACAATGAGGATGTTCAACATCCAACTTCCGTGGTAATACCCTTTTACGAGTTTCATCTTCCAACATTTATTCCATCCTCTCGTCCACGAATCCTACTTATTGGCCAACATCCCTCAAAAAACTTCCCGATATTCTGGAAATATTTATCACCTCCCAGATTTCCTCCTCCCAAGCCATTATCAAATCCCAGGATGACTATTCTTCAGATCATAGTCCGGTTCTGCTTTTACTACATTCAAACCATGGTCCTAAACTCTCACCTCCTAACTTGACAGGACGAGTAGACTGGGACGAATTTCGTGATGGTCTGGAAAATAAACTGGACTTAAAAATTCCACTTGAAACAAAACAAGATATTGACAAAGCCATAGAAAAACTTACCACATCTATAACAACCGCTGTAAATGATAACACTTTCGTCAATAAAAGCAACAACTCACCACATATTAACTTGCCACAACATATTCTAATCTTATTAAGGCAAAAAAAACAGAGCAAGATCGCAGTGGTACAGGACTAGATATCCTTCAGATAAAAGATACTATACCAAATTGACTAACAAACTAAAAGCAGAAATTAGAAAATTTAAAACTCAAAAACTACTTTACCTAATTGAAAATCTTAAACAACTGACAAATCAGTATGGATGACCACCAAAAAACTTCTCAAGTTTCAAGACTTTAATCACCCAGTACTTTATGATTCCCAAACCTGATCCAAATCCGTCGAAGAAAAATCCCGGTTAACATCTCTTCCAAACTTTTAATCCACATCCCAATATCCTTAATTCAACTCACATCGATTGTATTGAAGCAGAATATTGGTTATTCCTCTCCAAATGTCCCTTTCACCCAAAGCATTTCATCCAACAGAAATATACATCATTCAAAATTTATCCTCCCGCAAAACTGCTGGACATGACCTAATTACATCCCAGATCATAAAACCTCTTCCTCAAAAAGCCATCATATTCCTTACTTACATATATAATGCTGTATTTCATTCCACATAATTCCCTGGTCCTTGGAAAGGATCTGTACCCCATCCTAAATTTTAAATAATCCCAGAAAACCAATGTGGATTCCATACATCCCGTTCCACTATACAGCAATGCCATCGTGTGGTAGGCTTAGTCTCCTCATCATTGGAGGGCGGGATGTACTGTATGGGAGTCTTTCGGGAAGTTGAACAAGCGTTTGATAGAGTTTGACACCCGGCACTGCTTTACAAACTCCGAAAATTCCTACCACCTACATACTTGCTCATAATCCGCCCCTACCTTACTGATAGATACTTTAAAATAAATCACAAAAACGCTTATTCATCCCTCTTTTCTCAGTCCGCTGGTGTTCCTCAAGGTAGTATCCTAGGTCCTATCCTTTATATAGTTTAGACAGCTGACAACTAACCTATCCCAACACGTATGCCAATGGCACATGTATCCTATCAGTAAATAATGACCCATCAATGACCTTAATGTTTCTTATGTTTCAGATCTGGTCCCATCCAGATACCTATCCTTCTATAATAAACTTCAGAATCATCCCAACCCTCTCGTTTCTAACATTGCTTCCTCTTCAATTCCTGATAACCCTCCGAGGGGTCTGAAAAGAAGATGGCGCCGTGATCTCCTAATGTAGACATATATCATTAGAATGATACCATTGGGTAGCTTCTCAATAAGTGTTTTCACGTTATTATATCCATGTGTTCAAATTTCCTAAATGAATTTCTTTAATACAGTTGCAAATATTGAGAAATAAAAAAAAAAAACTCCGAGGGCCAGACCCCCCTATTTTGTCCTCCCCTCCTCAACATTCTTATAAATTGCTTATGATTGTGTTCCTTGTAACGATTTATTTAAAAAAGTAAATGTTTCCACAAAAAAAAGCGAATGAACTGCCCTTAAATGGAGTCCAAACATGGCGGATTGACGACTTTGAATTTAATTAGTTTTTTTGTCACTGAGAATCAGCATTTGGCTTAATTTCGCCATAGTTGGTCTTTTATTAAATCTTGACAGTCAGAAAATAATAAAGCATGAAAAAATATTAAAAAATAATTGGCATAGTAAATAAAAAACAACAGTCAAATTTTACAACAACAAAATTTTCATATTGAAAATCAAGCGTCGTTTGTAATTAAACGGCCAACATTAACTTAAAACGTCTGGGTAATATATTTGTCTTTCTAAAACACTGATTACTTTTTAAAATATTTGAAGCAGTTCCGTAGAAAATGCACTTCAGCGGCCGAAAAGCGGTACTGGCTTAGGTGCCTACAGGCCTCTACCACACCATTCAGTACTCATAAACCGCTTAGTTATAGTGCTATTATAACGTTTTTGGTACATTATTAACAATTATCAATGCAATAAATCAATTGTCCAAAAAATTAAACAATTTTTTAAAATTTATTATTTTATTTTTCATTTATTTTTTAAAATTTAATTTATTTTATTCTATACGGTGGTAGTTTTAGAAGGCATCTATTGTAGAAATGATATAATTATAATAATGAAACTTAAGTCAAAAATATTTTAGTCAATATCTTGAATTTCTTATTTAACCTTTGCAATTTAACATTTCGTTTTGTATATTTACTGATTCTTAGAGGTAATGTAAATTGTATATAATTCCCCGGAAATGAGTCATATTAATACCTGTTTTGTAAACTAAAATAATTTATACCTGATCTGAACTACATATAATAAATAATTGATGGGTTGTTTAGTAAAATTCATATATCACAAATAAAAAAAATAATTTTTATTTTCTTATTTTGTTTAGAAATTAGATCATATCATACAAAATAGGAAACTTTAATATTGAAAAAATTATTGTCTCTGCACAAAGAAAGATGGAAAGCGCGAAGCAATGAGTTCTTCTAGGTAACCGGAACTGATTGTTAGTACTTGTTCCCAAAATGATGGAAAACACGAAATTGAACTCAAAATTGGAAAAATACACTAAGCGAACGAGAGAAGAAGTGCTAGAATCTCGGAAAAGAAAGAAACGATCAGTATCAATTACATGGCTAAACGAATATATAGTAGATAGATGAACAGAATCTTTCAAGGAGCTGCTAAAAGGGTGTCAAATACTAGAACAGTTAGGATGATATTAAGTGGACGATGCAGGTTTATTGTGGTTAAGACCATTTTACCAGTAAGAAAGATTTGTTAGAAGCAATTGGAAGTCAGCTGTGGGCTGGACGAAGTATACCAACCTGCTTCACTCTGTTTTGAGCATACATAGGCAATAAATGTTTTAAAAAATGACATGAAATGACTGTATTTTTGTCCCTTTACAAGATAGGAGGTATTCGGAAATGTAATACTCATCGAGATTCATTCCTGTTTAGTGTACTAAAGAAACTCTACTCAAGAATCGTAGAAGCTAGAAGAATAAATACTGTCGATTGTCAGAGCGATATGGATTGAGAAACTCTAGTTGCACCTTGGAACGGAAGTTGCAAATTGGGTCTTCACTTTAATGCAGGTTATAGCGCAGTCCATACAAGAAGAAAAATAGCTCTCTATCAGTTTAGTGCCTCACACTTTGGATTGTGCTAATATCTACTAGTCTTTCAGAAAAGCTCGTTTCCTTTCAGATTCCTTCAAAAATCTTTTGCAAATGCACTAAACATAAGGAGAGCTATTTCTCTTTCTCGATAGACCTTTCTATAACCTGCTACAAGTGAAGATAGGCCCAATGTGCAACTTCAGTAGCAATTAAAAATAAAGTTGTTTTCACCATAATAAACCTCATTTACTTCGTCCAGAACTGCTGACTTGCCAATTCCTTCGAACAAATCGTTCTTCCTGATAAAGTGGTCTTCTCCATAATAAACCTGCATCGTCCCCTTAATATGATCCAAACTACTTCAGCATTGGACACCCTTTTAGTAGCATCTTGAAATATTTTGTTCATCTGTTTACTACATATTGGTTTAGCCATAAAATTGATACTGATCCTTCATTTCTTTTCCGAGATTTTGACACTTCCTTTCTAGTTCGATTAATGTACAAATACTAACAATCGATTCCGGTTACCTAGAAGAACTTATAGCTTTGCCCTTTCCATCTTTCTTTGTGAAGAGAGAATAATTCTTTCAATATTAAAATTTCCTAATTTTGTATGATATGGTCTAACTTCTAAACGAAATAGGGAAATAAAAATTATTTTTTTATTTGTGATATATGACTTATACTAATCATTATGTGTACTTCAGATTAGGTATATGTTATTTTATATTATAAAACAAATATCAATATGACTCGTTTCCGGGGAAGTATATACAAGTTAAATTACTTCTAAGAATCAGTAAATATACAAAACAAAGTGTTAAATTGCAAAGGTTAAATAAAAAATTCAAAACATCCAGCAAAGTATTTTTGAATTAAGTTTTATTATTATAATTATATCAATTCTACAATAGAGGCCTTCTTAAACGACCTCCGTATAGAAAATTTTGTTGTTGAAAACATTGATTTTACTGGTGGTTTTTATTGTCTAAGCCAATTATTTTTTAAATATTTTTTTATGCTTTATTATTTTCTGACTGGGAGGTACACAATAAGAGAGTCTGGCCAACAGAGTTTTTTTTTTAAATATTTTTCTCAATGATATTTACAACTGTATTGAAGAAATACATTTAGAAAATTTTAACATATGGATATAATGATGTGAAAACAATTATTGAGAAACCCAATGGTATCACTCTAATGATTTGTTAATGATAGGATACATGTGACATCGGCATACGTGGTGATGACAGTGTTGGGATAGGTTGGTATGTCAGCTGTATAAACTGTATAAAGGATAGGACCTAGGATACTACCTTGAGGAACACCAGCGGACTGAGAAAAGAAGGATGAATAAGCGTTTTTGTGATTTACTTTAAAGTATCTACCAGTAAGGTAGGGGCGGATAATGAGGAAGTATGTAGGGGTAAGGAATTTTCGGAGTTTGTACAGCAGTCCCGTATGGGTATCAAACGCATGTTCAACTTCCCGAAAGACTCCCGTACAGTACATCCTGCTCTCCAATGTTGAGGAGACTAAGCCTACCACACGATGGCATTGCTGTATAGTGGAATGGGATGTATGGAATCCACATTGGTTTTCTGGGATTATTTAAAATTTAGGATGGGGTACAGGTGTTTTAAGATCAGTTTTTCTTGGATTTTGTCCATGATGGGTAAAAGAGAGATAGGACGGTAAGAGGTTGGGTATTCTGGTGGTTTTGTGGGTTTTGGGGGTTAATGGTTGACTATCGTGAATAATGAAGACAGGAATAGTTGGGGCGATCAGTCAAATAAGAAGGCAAAAATATTATCATTTATTTTTGCCTTCTTATTTGACTGAACACCCCAACTATTCTTCTCTTCATTTTAACAATAGATCGTTTCCAAGGACCAGCTGAGATGTAATTAGGTCATGTTCAGGAGTTTTGCTGGAGGGTAATTTTTGAATGATGTTGGATATTTCCGTGGGATGAAATGCTTTGGGTGAAAGGGACATTTGGAGAAGAATACCTGCCACTTTCTCCAAGAGTATCCTTATTAAATATGAATCCCTACCAAATTAGGAACCATATCAAAATTATCCATTTAAACTTAAGATAATTACTAAATAATTAATACTGATAACCTATTTCCCATTATTCGACCATTTATCTGTTTTAAGTAATTGTCATCAAATTTAAATAAATTATTGCTCAAAAGTAGTTTTAATACTTTCATAACAGTAAGTTTGTTTTTAATATTTGTTTTTTCTATTATAGTGCTTCAATTTTAATCTTTTATCATGGACCAATATTTCTTAATATTATATTTTGCTTTTATAGAACCAAGAGGAAAGCGGCTAGCGGTCTCTGGCGACGTTAAATAAGAGAACACGAAAGAGGGAAATACGAGCTCTGAAAACGACAGCATAAAAATAAGGATGTATGAGGTTTCGTTGGGGGAGTACGACGTCTCAGACAGGGATACAATCCCTTTCATGAAGGACGAGAAAGGCGATCTTCTGGCTGGCAGAGGCGATGCTATCAATAGGTGGACGAGACACTCCCAGGGACTACTGAACAAGGAAGAAGAACTTAACGAGGATATAATACAGCATAACCTCGACCTGGATAGGACTATAGAAAATGAAGATGAAAACGACGTGAAAGCACCACCTGAGAAGGAAGAGGTTTGGGAAGTAATCCACAGCATTAAGAATTATAAAGCTGTAGGAGTCGATTGTATCCCGGTGGAACTGTATGGTGGAAGGACAGTTCGCGACGAGCTATACGAAATAATTTTTGATGTGTCGGTGAATGAAAAGATGCTGATAAATTGGACAACAGCTCTTTTATGCCCCACTCATATAACGGGAGACAGACTGGAGTGTGAGAATTATAGAAGAATAGCCCTACTTAACGTACCCTACAAAGTGCTACATGGTAGATTGTTGGTGGCTACAAAAGCGGATTCAGGCAAGGAAGGTCGACAACTGACTGCATATTCGCCCTAATACAGCTGTTGGAAAAGACACATGAACATAATGTCACTCTCTATCATATTTTCATAGATTTCCAGCAAACCTATGACCGCGTTGATATGGTAAAACTTCTATACTATTTAAGAAGTTTTGGAGTTCCTAAGAAGCTACTGCTTTTGGTTCGATTGACGATGACCGGTTCTAAATGTCGGATCAAATCACAGGGTTCACTGAGACAGAAGTTTTCAGGTAATAATGATCTTAGAGAAGGAGGTCCTCTGTCAGTAACTCTCTTTAATTTTTCCACTGGAGGAGCATTACGAAGCATAAGAACCCATCCTGGAGAAACCATGTATAACAGATACACACAGATATTGGCCTATGCTGATTTCCACCTTGTAGCCAGAACGCTGCTAGCGCTTGCCGGAGCGTTGGAGGAGTTGGAGCGAGAGGCAAATAGAGGAGATCTCGAGATCAATGAGAAGAAGACAGGATGCATGAAGAGCACCCAGAAACCCCCACAGATGCCACCACATACAATTAATATTAATGGTAATAACATACCAGTTTGTAGGGCTTTTAAAAGTCTTGGAACACTAGTCACCGAAAAGAATGAACTATTCAAGGAGATAGAGGCGAGAATGCCATCAGTTGTTTTTTTTGCGGTACATAAAGTTTTGAAGTTCAAAGATCTTTCTTGGAGCGCTATCATTTACAAGGCAATTATTCGCAGACCTGCGCCAACTTCGAGTTAGAGAATGGAGAGCGGTTGCTGCCGATAGACCAGCCTGGCGTGCAATCTGTGATGAGGCTCATTCTCTTCAAGGGCAGTAGTCTCGAATATTATTATTATTATTATTTATTATATTTTTCTTTATTTATAAATAACTTAATAATGAAACAAAGAAGATTTTTTTTGGCTCGTTGCTAAACCGCTTACAGTATATCGCTACATGTAGTGAATTCTTGACTTCGTCACATGTCTCATACTTCGGGGTCGGCTTTATTTTTATCAAATTTAAGAATTTATTTACATTACCATGGTTGGGTCCCTAGGTAATTAGATTTATCTCCTCACTTCATTCGAAAAATATTTCGATAGAGGCGAACCACGGTTTTAAGGATATTTTTGGATGGATTAAATAGTGGTCTTTACCTTTGCTTTTAAACTCCCAGTCATATAAATCCTGCCATTCATTAATAACTGTTTTACTAAGTATACGCAAAGTTATTTAGAACACATGAATAAATGGATGATGTGGGTAACTATTTCTTTAACAAACATATATTAATATTCTTATTTTATTGTTACTCTTTTTCTTGTTTGTAGTAGTTATAATGTTGTTTTTTTTCTTAGCCTTGATGAAGACGTAAAAATCAGGTCGAATCCTTGGGACGCAATAAAATAAAACCTTTTTTGAAGCGTTCATCCTTCTTCTGATTTATATTGACATGTTTATAAAATTATTCTTTTTTAAGTCAATTTTTTTCTCTATCTTTACAGTAGTATAAAAGTGAATTTTTTTTTTCATTTCTTTTAATGATGGAATGTAGCACAGTTCATCATTAAAATTATTGAGGCTTCATTAATTATAACAAGCTTAAAGTTAAAGTAATAAAAATATATTCTACAAGTTTTAAGTTGTTTTCAATGAACGTCAAACTTCAAATATTAATAATCTAATTTTTTGAGCCCATATTTTAAAATTATTTGAAAATTTAAATGGATTTAAAATTAACGAGACGGACCTATAGTGAAGTGATAAAGTGAATAAGGTCTGAAAAGACTGAAGAAAGTTAAATAATATTCTGAAACCTCTCAAATGCTGAGTGGGTTTTGTCTGAGAAAAATCTGATAAAAAGAAGCGCCGAAGCCAGGTCCATCTCTGCATATTCTAAAACTTTAGCCAGCACTTGTCAGATTTCTTGTCCGGCATTTTAACTTATAACTACTACTTGCTGAGTTAGTAAGGTATATAAGTAAGAGTATTGGTTGGGAATAATCTTTTTTCATTTTTAAATCCAATAAAATTTGTTAGTTTTGAATATTTCAGATAGTACAGTTTTTAATCAATGACTCAGAATTATGAGAAAAAAAATCTGAGAGAAAGTGCAGGAATATGGTAAATTGTAGACCAGGCGGTGAGTGAGGTTTAGGCAACAAAAATCACACATCTAGGTATTTCTTCTGATTATTCTCTGGTATGTCATACTGAACAAGTGGAAGTGCTTTTTATAAGAATGTTGTCAGGTTTAAGGTTGCGCAATCGCGCATCATATTGTAGTAACTGTTGGGATTAAATCTATATAAGGATCTACTATTATGTTGTCGAGGGCGCTTTTAATGATAGTACGTATCTTTTTTTTTTAAATTTATTTATTTAGATATATAACAATCTGTCACGTGGACAATAATTATAGTGATATATGAACACATACCCTATATACAGAAAACATAAAATTACCAAAGTAAAACAATAATCAAAAACTATGTACAATAAAAAATAAAATAACCTAAAGATAAGTAAATTACAAACATAAAAACACAGTCATACCTATATACAATATATACAATCAGGACGGGAACCCCGAGCCAGAAGGAAATACCCCCAACTATAGAAGGAAATACAGGACTTCAAGAGATCCCTGCACTACTCTCTCAACCGCGCCACTGCAGCTAAAGCCAGTGGAGTTTGAACGAGAGCGCTTTCTGGGCTGGAAGGAGGTCGTATCCAGGAGATTTAAGGAAAGGAAGTTTTTGTTAGTGATGTTTGACCTCAGATGGATTAACTGCTTTAGGGGGCAAGAAAAGTGGAATGGGCGATGTAAGGAATTCTTTTATTGTTGTGATATGGGTGTGGTTGGATTTCGGGTGAGAGGTGAATGTCCTAGAGAGGTGTCTGGCGAATTCCTCAGATTTGTCTTCAATTCTTCAAAGTGCCCAGGAGCCATCGCATCGACGAAGCGGATGGGAAATATGATGAGATTTTAGGATTTTGTTGGTGATCTTCCATGGGGAATTGTCATGAACAGAGAGGGAAGTAAGGTAGGAGTTAAATGATTGGGATTTGAAGGTGGCTAATTTCTGCTTTAATTGTTTACTGTAATTATTGTTTCCTGTAAATTATAGGAGCGACGATCGGTGGGGTGTCACGAGTGTTGCCATAATATTCTGGCACGGCGTTTGATGTGAATTAGGTCTATTAGGTATTGAGGTAAATTATTTTTTTTTTAAAGGAATTTTTGAGGAAAGATTTCGGGAGGAAGTAGTCCTGATTGCTTGTTGAATAGGAGTGGTAAAGAAATGTACTGCATTATCAAGGTCTTCTGTGGTTTTCAGGGATATTCTGAGGTCACTTTTATTGGAAAGGACTTGATGAAAGAGTTTCCAGTTAACTGGACCTCTGATGAAGGACGGTGGAGAGGGTTTAGGAATAGGAGCTATTGATAATTGAAGTAATAATGGACTATGATCTGAGGAAAGTTCGTCAAGACGGGTAAGCGAATGATTGAGGGGACCTAAACCACTGTGAATGAAAAAATCAAGGATGTCAGGATTGCGGTTAAGATCAGTGGGCCAGTAGGTAGGTGAGTTTGGTGGAAGGAGGCTGAAACGTTGGGAATTGAGTGCAGACAGCAATTTTTTGCCACTAGAATTCGTGGTTCTTGGACCCCATTCTTGGTGTTTGACATTTAAGTCAGCACCCGGGATGTAGTGATGACCTAAACAGTTGAGGAGAGAACTGAACTGGACTTTGGATATGTATTTGTTAGGAGGACAGTACGCTGATGCAAGAATGACCGGAAAGGAGAAGGTTTTGATTACCATAGCGGTGGATTTTAGGAAATCTTGGGTAGTTAGGAAATCTCAGTCAGATGTAATATATTAATTTTGTTATATTTTGTTATTCTCAAGGGACTGTGTCCTAGAATAAAGTTATTTTTCTATTTCTATTTCTATTTCTAGTTAATGGAAGCAGGTGATGCGAGAGAGATTGGTGTACAAGGACAGCAGTACCGGCATGTGCCCTACCTTCAGGATGGTCAGTACGATATGTCAAGTATTGTGGTATAAGTCGAGTTTCTGTAATTAGTGTTACGTCATTATTCTTGTCAAGTAATAAATCAGATAGTTCGACTGTATTATTTGTAATACCATTCGCATTCCAAAAGAGAATGGATATAGGTTTAACGGGAGTCATTTAAGGGTTTCTCGGGGGAAGAATAAAATGTGATACAAGATTGGTGAGAAGGGATATCAAAGGAGTAACGAGATATCTGAATTCGGAGAGGAAAGATGTAAGTAAACTGGTGAGATCCGTCGAATTGGATGAAGGAGGAATGTGAGGAATTTTATGTTGATATAATTGTTGAGGATTTGGTGGAATATCGAGTAGTAGGATGTTGAGGGTGGGGTTGAGGATTTTGAGTTGAATATTGTTGTTACAGCAGAGATTCACGATTAATAATTTCGTTCTTACCTCCTAGTAAATGTGCAAAAGAAACTGTTGGTTCTACTTATTTGGAGGGTTCTCCTCTTGATCTTTCTGCTTATTCTTGGTTCCGAGATTTTTAATATCTTGACTTGATATTTTTATATATCTGAGGGCCTTTGTAGCTCCCTGGATGTCTTTGAAGGCACAAATCACAACCTGCAAGATCTCGTTGTTTTTTTGTGAATTCACCGAATTTGTGCTGCTCTCCACATTTCAGACAACGCGGCAAATGATGGCAGTAAGTCTTGGTGTGGCCATATGCTTGGCAATTATGGCACTGGACGATTTCCCTCTTATATGGCTTCTCTACTATCACACTTGTATAGTACATTATTCTTATTTCGTATATATTTTTTATTCCTTGTGTTGGCTCCAAGTTCACGAAAAATAAGAGTAAAAGAACTTATACTGATGGCTGTTCCCAACTCTCTATCAGAACATTTGTAACCTCGCTCACTATAAAACCTAAAATTTTTAACTTTTCTTCTATTCCCTCAGTTGGTGTAGAGGGGTGTAGATTTTTCTATAACCACTCTTAATGGTCGCTCTTGTCGTAATTGGAACGTGTGAAAATCAGCTTTCGTTTCTGTGAGATATTTCACAATGTATCTATATGTTTGTATGTTTATTTGGGCTTTGAGGCGTAAAACCGTAGTAGAGTCATCAACGCCTGTTTGTTCTTTATTTTTGTTCTCTAGAGCTTTGAAACTCGTCACAAAAAAAAAGAAAAGAATATATATATATATATATATATATATATATATATATATATATATATATATATATATATATATATATATATATTAATATTTATACACATTTCTATATTCTGTTATATAATCGATGAATTTTAAGGAAATTTATAACGGTTTTTGTATTTGATCGTTATTGTCTTGTATAGCTGAAATATCCGGTCATAGAGATAATCTATTTAAGGTTGCGTTGTAATAAGAGCAATCCTAAAAAATATGGCTGACAGTGAGAGGGCTATTGCAATATTGGCTTGTTGGAGGTTGTTGCTTGTTGATATAAATGAGTCAAATTTGTATGACCTATTTTCAATCTAGTCAAAAAAGCCTTTTTCCTTCGATTAAAACGGTTTAATGTGGCCTAGGGCTTTACTGATTTTTTAATAACTTTCAACTTGCTTGGCGGACTCTCATTCTACATGAGCTGCCAGTTGTCTGATATTTCATTTTTGAAAGGAAGACCCATTTCTAGAGGTGATAGGATAGCTCAATTCCGACTATTCCCACGTGACTTGGAATCCATAAAAAGTAAACAGATTTTCCCAAATTTTCTAGAATATGCAGGTATTTGTGAACTTTTAAGATAGTGTAATGTTTCGAGTACATGTCGTTTAAACCTTTCAATGAACTAAAAAGTGGGATATTAAAACTATTGTGTTTAGAGTGATTAACATACAGAAGTGGAAGGATGAGCCTATCGCATGAAGTTCCGCGTTTATATTGTTTTATCTTATGCGTTGCATTATTAGTAACAAAGGAAGAAGCTGTGGCCTCAGCGGATTTTGAACCGTCAGTCTTTGTAGGGGATGGGAGAATTTGGATTTATATTCAGAGGATGACGTGTTTTTGCTTTTGCTTAGTCGGAATAGATGGAGCATTGTTTTGGGGGGTTTGTTGATCTAAGGTGGGTTTTGAATTTCTGTTTTGTGTATACGTATTATGATCTTAAGGAATTGAGCTGCGGAATAGTCTTTCTGACAGTGGAAATGTAGAATTTGGTTTGTTTCTAAAAGCATTGGAAAATTTTTATTTGAAGATGTATTTATGGGTAGGTTGTTTATTTTGAGGAAGTAATTTCGAACTATAGTTAGTAGCCAGTTTTTTTTCTTTTAAACAAAAGAGGGGGTATACCGGCCTCAGAACAGAGAAAGAGAATCGGACTTGTTCGAAATGCGCCAGTCGCGATTCTAATGCCTGTATGATGGACTGCATCGAGTTTATTCTGAGTCCGATAGCGGGCAGAACCGTATACAAAGCACCCATAATCTATTTTGGAGCATATTAAAGCGCGATATAGTTTTAGCAGAGTAAATCTGTCCGAGCCCCAGGTAGTATTGCTTAGATCTCTTAATGAAGCTAATCTTTTTTTGGTGCCTATTTTTAGAGTAGAGATGTGTGATTCCCATGTCAGTTTCAGGTCAAAAGTCATACCCAAGAATCAATAGTGGTTCGAGTATCGGATTGAGGAATTATCCAGGTAGATTTCGGGTGAGTTTGGGGTATTTCTTTTCCTACTAAAATGTAAGCATTTAGTTTTCACGAGAGAAAACCCCAGACCAATAGACAGAGACCAGTTGTCGATTCTATTAACAGCGTTTTGTAATTTGGATTTTATGGTAATAATATTCTTAGATCGACAAAATATAGCTAAATCATCCGGGAACAATAGTGGTTGAACTCCTCGTATCTATATGTTTCAGCTGTATCTGGTAATATCTTAGTGATCTTTGTTCTACATAGTCATGAGTACCTTCCTGATCCTGTTATTTTGTTTAGTTGAGGAGACAGTAACTGGAAATTTTTAATGTTTTTAATGAATACCGGGGGTATCATGGTATCGGAGCGGACTCCATTACCTCTATATCATTCGAAGCACCTGATAGGGGTTGGGAATATAAAAGGGAGATACTTCAGCTGTCTCTTGTGATGATGTACCTGCTTGAGCATGAGGTTCTTCAATTGTCTCTTGTAATGATGTACTTTGCTTGATTTCATGTTGTCCGGAGCTAACAGGGGTCACTGGAGGTGTTTGACGAGAATTTTGTTTTACAGAAATAGAACGAAGTGTCGAGTCTAGTGACGAACGAATTCTCTTAATAGACGCTCTACTTGACATGACCTAATGATGAAATCGCAATATGAAAAAAAAAAAATATATATATATATATATATATAATTTATAACTTCGCACAGTAAACATCAATTCTTCTTATGTACTCTTGACCAGTTTTAAATGAGCAATCTCAAAGATTCGGCTAAAAAACGAGAAAATTCTGAGAGCCGAGGTGGAAACATAAGCTGTTGCATCAGCTGATCGATCGGAATTAAATATAACTTAAATTTAAGATTTGTTAATTTCGCTGTTGGATTTTCTCAATTAAACGTATTTAATTTTCAACTTATTATGGGAAAAATTCTATTCTTCAATTCTTTGAGCAGTGAACAGGTATGTGAATCATTTGCTACTAGGCCGAACAAAATAGATAGGTATATAACTTTTTCCAAGTCAAATTTAACCTTTTCCAAATCAAATTCAATCTTTTCCAAGTCAAGTCAACCTTTTCCATTTCAAATTCAACTTTTGAATTTTTGTATTTTTTTTCAAAATAAGAACGACTTACTGTATTATCGAAGGATTATTTTTTAGTGAATTAGAATGATAAATGCACTATCTAGAAGTTTTATTTTGATGCGTTTTTTGTTGTTGTTGGCCGTTTAATTATAAATGTTGCTTGATTTTCAACATTAGTTTAAACAATGTGAAAAAATTGAGTATACTGCTGTTTTATTGCTAAGGCCAATTATTTTTTACACTTTTTTAGTGTTTTATTATTCTCTGACTATCCAGATCTAATAAAAGATCAATTATGATGAAATTATGGCAACTGCTCGATAATCCTCCATGTTTGGAAGCCATTTTGTGACAGTGCGGCCACTTTTTTTGTGAGAGCATTACCTTTTTTTAATATATAGCTTCAAGGAACACAACTATATGCAATTTATACTATGTGGGGGTGGAGTGCACGGGAGGGGGTCTTGACCACGAATCACCCTCTTCCAATAAATCTTTCCCATCTGCCATCACCCCTTCTTAAAATATTAAAATTAATAAATGTTTACTTCACTGACTCATATCAGACAGATTATTGAGGATAAAAGACAATTGCATATGATCTAGAATGAAAAATAATTTAAAATGAAAACAATATTTTCCAAATTTTGAAGAACTGTATCTCGTAAACTATTTGATTCACCGAGCCTGTTTTGGCCTTAAATTGTAAAATATTTAATCTAGTTTAAAAATTTTTAGTGTAGTTTCTGTCAAAAACTTGCTGCTTCATTAATAAAATAAGAAAAAGGAATAAAAGTGGGAAAATATAGCAGTTTTGTGGATATTCAAGAGTTATCAGGGAGTGCGCCGAAGTCGAAAACTTTGATTTTGCATCTCAGTCATGTCCCATACAAGAAAAAAAAAACAGAAAACTTCTACTCCTATTTAATGTAAATTAAGATGTACAAGATTACTGGGCTATCATGCAGACCTGTTATTATTCATTTCGTTTTAGTCTATTATATCAATACTATGTTGATAGTCAAGAATCATTGCAGTCCTATTGAAAGTTGAACATCCAGCTAGAATTCCAGATCTCCTTAGTGTACAATCAAAGGCAAGTTATAGAGGAGTTATGCTAGGCATTCTCCAAGTCAAAGCTCTTTTTTGGTGGAATGCCATTCTGAGGTTTTATCCCGAACCGTACATTTTACCCTCTTCATTGTCATGTAAACGTTTGAAGACGAATGGACTTCACTAGAATATCCTGTTGTGGCCACTTAGCAGTAGGTTTCTTTTCACTGTCATACGCGCTGCTAAAATTAATGCACATAGTATAGAATAGAATAGAATAGAAAAATAACTTTATTCTGAGACACAGTCCCTTGAGAATAACAAAATAGAACAAAATAAAAGATTACATATGGCCAAAATAAAATCAATCGAAAAAAAGAAATAATGTAAAAAAAATATAATGTAAAAATTCTATATACAAAACAAACGAAATTATATATAAAACAATTAATACTATGACAATACACTTAAAGCTATTTGCACTGATAGACCAGTATACATTTATAAGAAAATAATAAAGAATTAAAAAATAAAAATGTATCAAATTCTCTATTAAAATCAGCTCGAATGGTTATCAGCTGTCTGACTGTTTTTGGGATAGGAATTGGAATAGGAGGGTTTTGAATGTGGATATGGATGGGGAATTTCGAATTTTGATCCACATACTATAAATTCTTACCTCATTATACTTTCCTTTCTTCAATGCTACTCTTAGGGTAGAAATACTATATTGTATGGATTTCTATTTCATAAAGCCGGCGTGGTATCTTTCCGTTACCTCTTGGGCAAAAGAAAGTTATTATTTCATTAAAAAATAATACGAGGAAAAATATTATATGCACAAGGGAGAGAGATAAACGGTCACGGCAATTAGTGAATTCTATAACATAATTATTTTTATTTATTGAGGATATTATATTCCATCTTATTCTAGTCTTATTTTATTTATGAAAATTGATTATTCCTAAATTATATAAAAATAAGTGTACTCAAAACAATTAGCTACAAAAAATGTATACACCACATATTGATGACAGAGCTTGTAAAGGCCAAATTTAATTTCTTAAGCTCTGAGTCCTCAGTCAAAGGGAATAGAGAAGATAACAGAATATAATTTTTATTACTAATTGTCAAATTAATATTGTTATAACATATAATATTTCCCGGGAATAGTCCGAAACAGTCCATCCGGCCAATAGTGGTCAAACGGTATAGTGGTCAAAAGACCAAGTAGAGGTCCAAATAGCAGATAGAATAGTATATTGAGATTGAATCAACAAATATGCAGATAAAGAAAAAAACGTCTGCCAAGTAAGGTCAGTATAGCTTCCTCACCGTTTCCGTTGTATATTACAAGGTATACAATTTTTCGAATGAGAATAAAATCTCTGAGAGAAGCAGAATCGGAATAGCTGATTACAGTTACCCTTCAACATTCAACAACAGAGGGTCGTATTTGAATATTCCATACTTAATTATGCTTAATAAAAAAATAAATAAATAAAAAAAAAATGCATACTGAACATGAATTTCAATACTGTTAGTTCAAAAGGTCTTATGTATAAATTTATTTATTGTTTTACAAGAGTGCATAAAAACTCAATATTTCTTTATGCTTTATTAGAATAATTTCATATTTTATTTTCATCTGCTATTTTCCATAGTAGCAGACTACTTATATCAGTTGCAGACTACAAAATATCACCTTTAATATACATAGAATTAAAGTTGAAAATTATTACATACGAACTTATGCTCTAATAATAGTATATACATTACCGAATCAAGATTTAATTTTGGAGGAGAGGCTTCAGCACGAAAGATTTAAATATAT
The DNA here is from genome assembly GCA_928085145.1 of Nezara viridula. Lineage (NCBI taxonomy): Eukaryota > Metazoa > Arthropoda > Insecta > Hemiptera > Pentatomidae > Nezara > Nezara viridula. Next base: position 42,358,507 of record OV725078.1, read on the forward strand.
ATATATATATATATATATATATATATATATATATATATATATATATATATATATATATATATATAAAACGATAATTAATTTGAAAAAAACCACTGCAAATTATTTCTCTTTGGTATATTATTTCCAAACAATTATACATATAAAGTAACATTAAATTTCTAGTTATAAAGAAAAATAAATAAAAGGTGATTCTAATTATTGGACTAAAATCTTTAGTAATCATTAGTAATATGATAAAAAAGATAGCATTACTTCAGTAACACATTCAGAAATCAAAAAAAAGATAAACCTTTTGCAATAGCACATCTAAAAAAACCTAGAGACGATATATTTGCTCCTAATTGTCCGATTTTGACGATTTTTTTTTTGTTTTTTAAGAAATTCCGTAAACTTCTAAAAAACCATATACAATATTGACATAAATGTGTATACTTCTTGAGTTATTCGGAATTTAATTTTACCATCCCTCGTAACTTTTTTTGAGCTTCTTTTCGTTATGTATGTAGTATGTAGTATAGATAAATTTAGAGGGCGTAGAGAAAATTACAGTCTATAGCAACGCAGGTTTTTCGGCCGCCATTTTGAAACTAGAAGGCGAATAGTAATGTCGTTGAAGGAGGATGATCCTCGGGTGACCTCTGATTTTATATCCAAATTCGAAAAAAATCGGTCTAGTAGTTTCAGAAAAAATGCGCGGACGGCGGACGGCGGACTAGTTGTGCACATATAAGAGAAAGTGTTGGACACAATTCAATGAAATTGACACTACATTATTTTTTCACCAAAGTCTACCTTTTATCTAACTTTGAGCCAAATCGAACGAGCCTTTTCTGAAATATTGGCATATCTAAAAATATACGTTTGCGCGTGCGTAAGCGGAAGTGCTGGGTGGAATTTGATAAAATTGATATGGGACCATCTAGGCACCGATCAGCATAATCCCTGAAAATTTCATGAAGATTGGATGAACGGTACTAGGTGATATGCCCGTCACATCGATTTGACTACAGACAGACAGACAGACAGACTGACAGACAGACAGACAGACACCGAACCAAATTTGATCCTTGATGTCTGAAACGTAAAACGCGAGTGAAAATTTTCGATTCTGAGCAAAAATTTTTTTTTAATTTCTCGCACGAACACAATGCTTCCCTACCTTCGGTAGTGAGGAAGCAAAATATTTTAAAATCGCGATATCTCTACTATTAGTGCTTCGATTTCGCTGAAACTTTCTTCATTTTTTAGGAAATTTTAATACCCTTGAAACATCTTATCGCAATATTGACATAAATGTGTATACTTCTTGAGTTATTCGGAATTTAATTTTACCATCCCTCGTAACTTTTTTTGAGCTTTTTTTCGTTGAAGTATGTAGTATAGATAAATTTAGAGGGCGTAGAGAAAATGACTTTAGCGAAGTTTCATCAAAATCGGTTCATTCGTTTAGGCGCTACAGTCTATAGCAACGCAGGTTTTTTGGCCGCCATTTTGAAACTAGAAGGCGAATAGTAATGTCGTTGAAGGAGGATGATCCTCGGGTGACCTCTGATTTTATATCCAAATTCGAAAAAAATCGGTCTAGTAGTTTCAGAAAAAATGCGCGGACGGCGGACGGCGGACTAGTTGTGCACATATAAGAGAAAGTGTTGGACGCAATTCAATGAAATTGACACTACATTATTTTTTCACCAAAGTCTACCTTTTATCTAACTTTGAGCCAAATCGAACGAGCCCTTTCTGAAATATTGGCATATCTAAAAATATACGTTTGCGCGTGCGTAAGCGGAAGTGCTGGGTGGAATTTGATAAAATTGATATGGGACCATCTAGGCACCGATCAGCATAATCCCTGAAAATTTCATGAAGATTGGATGAACGGTACTAGGTGATATGCCCGTCACATCGATTTGACTACAGACAGACAGACAGACTGACAGACAGACAGACAGACAGACAGACAGACACCGAACCAAATTTGATCCTTGATGTCTGAAACGTAAAACGCGAGTGAAAATTTTCGATTCTGAGCAAAAAAATTTTTTTAATTTCTCGCACGAACACAATGCTTCCCTACCTTCGGTAGTGAGGAAGCAAAAATAGCCCGCTGTAGGCAGGGATAGAATAGGATTGTTAAGGCTGTAAAAGATCTACAAATTTGATTTGTAATGCCAAAAAAAAAAATTACAATTAAAGTAAAAATAATTAAGCCGAATGCATGATGATTTATGGCCAAACCAGGAGAAAATGAATTTAATAACGTTTTCAGTTAATAACACCAGTACCATATACCAACACGGTACCATATCATTTGTTAGGTTAAGTGCCTACATTTCACCATTGGGACCGTTTGTCAGTGTCCATCCTAGCTCCCTTTTCTCACCTTAGCGAGTCAACAACCATTGTTCTAAAGGTCAGGAAAGATACACAACATACATACATCCAAGCTATTTCGGAAAGGTACATAACATAATTCATAATCATTACCTTAATAACAAATAATAAATATTAATCATGATAAAGGAATTAAACATTAGAAAAATATTTGATGGATTATTTAATTCATAAAGGTTAGATAATTAATGAAAGTACAAATCTACTTTAAACACAGCCATATAAAGTTTTTATAACAAAAACAATACATTGGTAAAGGCTTTATAAATCCGAATGCTCAATGCCGATTTTACCAAGCTTCGTCCAGATCAGTAATTCTTCCCTCCCGCCTCCGCTTCCGTCCACCTCTCAGACGCTTACTAGTTGACACAGCACATATTTAATTGTTATAGATTCTTTCTTTACTAACCCCAATAATTTTACACGCCAATATTACTCCCCGAAATACACTCTCCTCAATTATAATTACAGTGTACAGCTATTCAGCATTGTGTAACTGTCTAAATTACCTAGTTGACTTATCCTTATTCGTTCCAAATACTCTAAAGAATACTTTATTTTCAAATACCTTTAGACTTTGGTCATCCCTTAATGTAAGCGGTCACGTTACACGTTATGAACAGTTGGAGACATTATACTCATGTAATTTCTACAAAACAATTCTAACTTCTAAATTTTGGGACAAGGACTGAAAATTATAACCATTTCAGGCTTTTAACGTTACCTTAATTTAATCTTCAATTTAATTTTTTCTAGTTATCACAGACCCTAGATACTTGAACTTCTCTTCATGTTCAAACGCATTTTCTTTTACAAATATGTCACCGAAATCGTGACCATCTGCTGCTAGCCATACATTTTGGGTTGTCCTTACTTATTTGGAGAACCGTTTCTTTACCGACTTTCATCAAAGTTATTGTAATTTAGTTTTATGGCTCCAGCGCCTTCGTCTATTAATACCAAATAATCATTACAGAAGACAAAGAATATTATTTCGACCAAATTCAAACATTTTTTTTGGTACGTAACACCTCTATAATGGAATGTTCTAATGCTAAATTAAATAGGATAGGTGAAAGGGAACCATCCGGTTCTGGACCTTAATCAAGTTCTCGTATATATAACTACAAATTCTAACTCTATTGGATGTATTGATCAACTTTATTATAACCATGGGGTTGTTTGGAAAATAATGCAAAATTTCTTGTTTTCTTTACATTAACCCAGTATATAACAAACTATTAACGTTTAGGGGTTATTCATCTGTACAGTTGTCAACAATTATTATTCACCTTCCAAACAAAACTGTTTTCTATATTCTGTAGCAATTCCAGTTGGAAATAATTTGGTCATTACTAACATGTCAAAGCTTAATTTAAAATTTGTTGAAACTCGGCTGGAATGGATCCCAAATGACCAGAAATAATAATGAGGTATGAGGCGATGTCATTGTAAGTGAATGCACCCGTGATTGATAATTTAAAAAAACTTTGAGAGGGAGGCTTTCGATTTAAGGCAATGATGATCAAGGAAGGTCTTCATCCCTTGATGACGATGTTCTATGAACTTTCATCGAATGAAATCTCCTAATAAAAGTTTAAAAAGTTGCAGAAAAAATGTTAAAACACCAACTATAGCTGTCCAGCTTAAGGGAATTGGAAAGTTAAATAAGCTTGAAACTTCCTCATTCAAACGCACAAAAAAAACTCTTTGCTATGAAATTTCCCGATACAGAAGGAAACCTTTTCCGCTTTTTCATCTTCATCTGTTCCCTAACGATACTGACAGTTTTTTTTAAATCAGAGACACTTTTTAAAAGGTAAAAATTTTATTGATCAAAGTACTTCAAAATATGCCTTTTCAGAATTTGTAATAATAAGGATTCAACATTGTAGAGGGTGTGGAAAAGTTACGAAGATATAAATTAATAAAAATAGGCTGTGTTTTATTTATTTTAAAACCATAAACCTGGATTTATTTCCGGACAGTCCAAAAGATTTAATAGGTTGTTGTTGGTATCTCCTGCTTAATCAGAATATCAGACAGTTAATGGAACCAAAGGATCATTTTTAAAATCGATATAATATTTATCAACACCGCTGTATTCTATTTTTTCACTAACAAATGCTCCTCAGATAAGTATTTGATCATTATTGTTGCCCAAATGCAAGACCAAGACAATTCTTGGTCTTGTGCACTCAGTCTTCTTCTTGCTCTTGGGCAAGAGTCTTGCAACAATCTTGCAGTTATCTATTAGCTTGTTATTATAGAGTTATTACTATAATTTTTCGGATAACCTAACCAAACCCGAATGAAAAATTGGAAGAGTTAAATGCAAAAGTATGTTGGTTATACCAATTCTTTACAAATAGTAATTAAAAATGTCAAGTATTAGTGACTATTTTGCAGTTAATTTTTATTCACCAAAACTATATATTTTTTATTTATTTTTATTTTCTATTGGAAAATGCAAGACCAAGACTGATTTTGGGCAACACAAATAGTAGTCTCCGATAATTTCCTCGACATATTCCGTAATTCTACTGATTAACTAAATTCTTTCTCTAAAGTGCCTTTCATATTATTTATCAGAAATAATTAAAGATCTTTGCTTGTTAGCAGTGATACAAAATTGATAAATATGAAGTAGAAATATTTCTGGATATTGAAATCGTATTTCTGGAAACGAAAGTAGGAGTATACGTATATGCTATACCGCGGAGAAGCTTATCAATAAAACTAAAATGAATATCCAACAAGATAGAAGAAAGTACTGAAGAGTGACGAAAAAGTAATGAAATTTAATGTTTATTGTTAATAATGCCACTAAATTGTTCATTATTATTACTCTTAGGGGACCAAATGTCCCAAAATAAAATTTACTTTTCTTTCAATATATCTAGTTCTGCCATAAATACTATTACAAAAGTTGAACTTTGTTTACATCCTTGGGTATAATTTAGATAATCCTTATCTCTATCAGAGTATTTTCATTTAAATGTCAGGATTACAATCCCAATTTGTTTGAATTTTTTTCTCTGTTATTTAACAGGGATCAGGAAAGAAAACCGAATAGCTGTGATCGCCTTACATAAAGTTGGAAAATATAGGTCAGAGATTTTCAACACTTTGAAAACTGTGGGTATCAGCCTATGTTCGTATGCCGTACTTTAAATAGATATAATGAGACCCTATCTGTACAGACCTCGACCGGGGCTGGGAACGGCAAATGCAATTGAGTTCAGTGGCTGCTCGGATCAGAATAAATCCCATTTGATGGTACCACAAAGCTCCATTTTTGTGAAAAAGGAGTTAAAACTACCGCTAAAAACTATCAGGGCGATATTTTTGAACCTATTGTCAAGCCTCTAAATGATACTCTGTTTTGGTGGAAGTCTTAGGGTTTCCAGCAAGATTCCGCTCCAGTTCACAAGGTCAGGTCAAATCAGCATTGGCTGCATAAGAACATTCCGGAGTTCATCTCTGCATCGGATTGGCCCTCAGGAGTCCCTGATCTCAACCCAATCCGAACTGGAGAGGATGTCATACAACAGAGCACATCCTAACTTGGAAAGCCTCAAACAATCTCTGCTCCGAGCAGTTGAACGCTTTCCTCAATAAGTGCTGCGTGCTGCTATTGATAACGGAGATTAAATGTCTGTGTCAAGGCAAAAGGAGGACATTTTGAGTATTTTTTTGTTTTACTCTCTAAAGATACACATTTTATTTTCTAATAAAGTTAATGAAAAATTAACTTTTCTGTTCAAAACCGTATATATTTCCTTGTAACAATATTTATGACAGAACTAGGTATATCTGATTGATCAGCTGTAGTTATAAGTTGTGTTTCAACCTCGACTACCAGTATTTACTTTTTTTTTCCAGAAGAATTTGATCTTTCACTCAATACAGATCCATAGTACATCAGAACAGTTGAAACTTGCAGTGTCCACAGTTCAAAACCTTTTATTCCCATTTTTTTTCATTTGTGGTTTTATCACCAAGTGATGTCTAGTAAGACGCCCTAGGGTCTCGGTGATATGTCTTCACCCATCGTGGTTCATCAGTTTAACAATGAACTCGTTGCAACCTAAGGGAAACTCTTTCAGTGACTACAACGAATTCTTCAGGATCTGAACCTCAGCCTTAATCCGGTACATCTTTACAAGAAATAATCTTACTCCAAACCCGTATCAAGTGTTTCAAAATGACAGAGGAGTAATAGAATTTACAAAAAAACACCGAGAACCAAGGCATCCTCTGATATTTGTGAATACCACTTTTTTTTAAAACTTGTTTATTGAGAGGTATTAAAATCTGTCTCAAAAGACATTTATAATAGTGTTCAGTGATCACATTCACTTTATGTACAATAAATAAAAATAAATTAAACAGAAAAACAATATATATATATATTCAATCGATCAATCGATCTTTATTTGTTTTTAAGGGAAGAAACCTATACACATGGAAGCTATAATAAAATAACAAACATTACCATCCTAATAGAAATACAAATTCATTCCTTTTTATACTACATAACAGATATTACAGCACTTTTAAGCATAAATTAAAAATCATATTCGGTAAAAATCAGACAGTTAAAACAGTTCCAATTATAAAATTAATATAAAATCCAAAATTTTCAACAATATACATAAATAAATACACATAAAAAAATAAATACACATTTTTAAAAATATTGATATTAAACTATGTTTTAAAATTATTTTTTTATTTATTTATTTAGAAATATAATAATCTGTCACGTGGACAATAATTATAGTGAGATATGAACACATTCATACCATATATACAGAAAATATAAAATTAACAAAAGCAAAATAATAATCAAACAACAATGTTTTAAAATAAAATTAAAAGATTACCCCTACATCTAACAGAACAAACGAGAAAAATACGCGGGCAGATTACATGCCGACATGCAAAATTTTTAACATAGTATACAGAGGACAATATTCGAGATTACTCTACCAATTCTCTATAATCTGATATAATTGAGATAAAAACAATTAAATATCATTTCCTCATATGTTCTGCACTGCTTAGCTTAAATACTTCTATCCCATTAAGATTTTCCATACCCTGGTAAATTCTTAACCTTAAACTACTATAAATTAAGTATTTAAATAATATATGATGAAGTGTTTCGTTTTCTTTATTGTTGCACATTTTGCAATGATGTTGTGAAGTAATTTTCACAATTTTATTATTAACAGAAATCTTCATCATATATTTTCCCAGAGTCGGATCTGTATTAATAATTTCGAATATTTGAAATTAGTCGGTATCAACAAAGACAGGGGTATCTGATCATTATTTTTTATTTTTTTTAAATTTTATTGAGAAATATTACAATCTGTCACAGTTAAGGACACTTATAATAAAGTAATCATTATTAAGAAAAAGGTTTAAATGTTCTTTATAATATATATATATATATATATATATATATATATATATATATATATATATATATATATATATATATATATACAATAAATAAGAATAAATTAACTTAAAAATAAATAAATAAAAACACACCTCACTATAACCAATGTCCAAGAGACAGATTGTTATAATACTCAATAAAGAAATAAAGAAAAAAAAAACTAAATAAAAAAGAACACATACATACCTATATACACTATTTACAATCAGGAGAGATAACTCCGAGCCAGACTTGTCACTCCTACTGTGGAGGGAAAAGTATGATTCCAGGAGATCTCTGCACTACTCTCTCAACCGCATGAAAAGGACCAATGACACTAAAATAACATCGGATACTGCTGAAATATTTATCAGAAAAGAAGGCGAAATTTCACAAGTACCAGCTGAGACATGAGTGAACATTCCGAGTGGTGTTAAAAAATTTGCAATCTTCAACCACCACTGAAGTGATAAAAGAAGAACTAACGACCCTATGTATCAAAGTTCGCCAGGTAACCAAGGTTTTGAAGATGAATAAGGGGCAGCCAGAGGTAAGAAATAAAGTCCTACTACCCTTGTTTTTCGTGGACCTGGAGCCATCACCAAATATTAAAAAAATATAAGAAATCACAAGATTGTACTACACTAGCGTGAAAATAAAGAAGCCTACCTAAGAGAGAAATAGTGCAGTGCAAAAATCATCAGACGTATGGCCACACGAAGTCTTATTTTCACCACTTGCATGAAATGTGGCAAACGTCACAACTTTGGCGAGTGCGGCAAAAGAATAGAAATTCCTGCAGTTTGTGCCCTATGCCTTAAGGGAAACTCAACCACCTGCAAAGACTGCTAAATTTCTTAGATCTCAAATCCAGATACCAGAAAACTCGCATTCAAGATGAGTCAACGAGACCAATTAGAGAACTTTCTAGAATATTTAATAATACTACTTTTTATTGGAATAATAATAATACAATCTGCCGCAATAAAGAGGATTGGGTATTAAGACTCTATTTGTACATCCATACTATTATATACAAATTAATAAAAAAGAAATAAAAAGAAAACATCTAAGTAAAATATATACAATAAAATACTAACAAAAATATAAAATACTTGAAAAAGGGGGGGAGGGAAATAGCCACACACATTTCTATATATAATATTCAGATTCAGCCTGGGGAACCCTGAACCATGCTTTGCTGCTATCGTGTGAAAAGCAAAGCAGTGTTGAAAGAGATCCCAACGTTTCTCTCCCAGTCGCATCACTGTTTGAATGTCAGTGGAGGGTGAGTGAGAACGCTAAAGCCACACTCAGGACTTGGGCGGAGAAGCTGGCCACTGCCAAAACTCTAAAAGCGTATTTACAAAAGGTCTCTGGGCCATTGCCGGGAGAATTGTATGGATGGTTAGAGCTGTAGAGGGCTTGTGCTAAATGATTAGGATGATGGATAAGTTTTTGATGGAAGTTTGAGAATCTGGATGTAATTAGGTCAAGGACAAATGGGATATTGAGATCATGATTTAAGGTTTTATTTGTGGCGTAGTATGGAGCATTGACTATTGTTTGAAGGACTTTGGATTAAATTGATTAGATGCTTTTGATGTTCGAAGATTTAGTTATCCACCACAGTTCGACTCCGTAAGTCAAGGTGGGTTTTAGTATGGTCTCGTATATTAGTAGTTCGTTTTCAATTGAAAGATATGAGTTTCTGTTCAGTAGTCTTTATAGCTGGCTAAATCGTCGGTTAAGTTCTTGTCTTTTGTGTCTGGTATGAGGGTTCCATGTCATTATCTTGTCTAGGAGGAAATCCAAGTATAGGATTGTGTCTAAGAAGGGAAGAGGTATTCAGGACTTCGCTTCGGAGTTTGAAAGTAATATGCTTACACTTGGATTCATTTCCTATAATACGCCAATCATTTTATCACTGATCAATTAGGGAAATATGACTTTGCAGGTTTAGGAATGCCATTTCAGGTTCTCAGTGAAACTAAAGGATAGCGGTATCACCAGCAAATGTTGCCAGGAAATTATTGGGATGTTAGTAGTGAAGAGGTTGTAGAGAATTGGGCCCAAGAAGCTGCCTTGAAGAACACCAGCTTCTATTGGATAATAGTTGGAGAGTTCTGTGCCGCAGCGGACCTGGAAGGAACGATTGGAAAGATAAGATCTAAGGATTAAGTATAAGGATTATGATAAATGGATTTTGAGTTTTAAAAGCAAGCCATCGTGCCATACCCTGTCGAATGCTTACGCTACGTCCAGAAAGGCCCCGGTGCAATATTGCTTGCTTTCAAGTGCGGAAAATGTGTGATCAACAACGCGAAGACCTTGTTGAACTGTGGAATGTACTGAGTGGATGTGAGGGGATTTTCTTGGAATTCAAGTATCGGTAGGATTCGTTTGAGAAGGATTTTTTTCACAGATTTTTGAGTGGATCGGGAGAAGGCTTATTGGTCTGTAGGAAGAGGTTTCATTAATAGATTTGCCTGGTTATGGGAAAGGATAATGATGGATTTCTTCCATATCGGAGGAAAGTGGGTTATTCGAAGGATACAATTGTATAGGTAGGTAAGGAATATAATAGCTTATTAAGGAAATCGAAGGACCTGGGAAGTGAGGAGATTGTATCCAAGAGATTCACTAGGTTTCAGTTTATTTTCAAGGAATTTAACCCCAGAGGGGTAAAAGCTTTAGGAAGTAAGGATAGAGAAGTCGGTGAAAAAAAGGAATTCCTTAGCTTTAGTTATGTGAGAGAGATTGGTTTTAGGATGGGGGATGAATGTTACCCTCCTTCTTACCAACTGAATTATCTTCTGGCCCACAGGATCCTAACCGCAATCCTGACATCCTTGATTTATTCATCCACAGTGGTTTATATCTACTCAATCATTGCCTTCTAATGAAAAAAAAAAAAAAAACCTGTACCATTACAACCCATGAAGGGTCTGGGGTTCAGTACTATTTAGGGAAAGCACTGTTTCTAGGTCAACGGTTGTGCAAGGAGGTGATTTGACCGAGATCACGATCAACCGCCAGGTTTTCCCCCTTAATCAATTATTTAATTAAGGGTACCCACTTTATAGAGGCTGGGTGTGCCCCAGGAGGGACTCCTGACCCAAGGTCGCCCCACGGCCAATGAAACAGATAAATAAATTTTCTGCCAAGAGCCGGGGTTCGAACTCGGGACCTTTGCATTGACAGCTCAGTGCCCTACCACTGAGTTACCCCGCTCCCAATCATTGCCTTCTAATGACCCGAATTTTCACAAAAAAAAATAAAAATAAACGGAATAACATGTTTATGTAATCATCTCTGGGCTCGGTGACTTAAAATCAATACTATTACTATTTTCAGCCAATCAGTGAAGGCAAAAACCTTACAATGGTGGTGGTCACTGATAACAATATTATTTATATAGCCTATTAGAATATCAGTAGTTAAAGAATATAATTATGAATTATTATTGTATTAATATATTAAGTTGTGTAATATTTTAAAGTATATAAACAAATATTTTTTTTATATTTTAGGATATATTTAGATTTTCTAAGATGAGAAAAGGTGTGGATTGTTGAAGGGACCGTAAATGAAAGGCATATAAAATGAAGTTTTTTTTTTTTCGAGTCAACAAGCAACCAGTACCAATCCTAGGTATTTATGATTAAAAAAATAACTTAGTTGTTAACATGAGAAAATTTAGTACTGGGCTTAACACCTTGATCAGCTCTTTATGAATGGAAATTCTAAGGATTCTATTGTCCAGGAAGATGAAGTTTCCTCAGAAGTTTTATCGCGCAGCGCAGCCCTTGATCGAAATAGTATCCCTAAAAGAAGTTGAAGAAGCCATAGAGAAAACGAAAAATAATAAAGGGTGAGAAGAGGATAAAACCCCAGGATAGATAATACCTCCTAAATGGATACTTGGAGTTTTCTTTCAAATGTATAAGAAGTGGGTTAAGTAACTTATAAGAATAAGTGGCATATAATACATTTCCTACCGCCCTTTATCTGAATAGAACATATTAGGCAATCATTCTAGTTTTAGATCAACAGAAGGCACTGTTTTTGAGATATTTGTTTTAAGACAAGCCCTGAAAATATTCCAGAAGTATAGGCCGGATATGAATACCATATTTATCGACTTTCAGGCGGTTTTTGATAAAATATCATGACCATATGCCATACGAAACTGTGGCATACTAGATACACTTATATGTATGCTATAAATGATATTTAAGTGTGATCTAATAAAGTCATAGTAGGAAGTCAATCTAGCGAATCATTTACGGAAGAATCTGATGTACGCTAAGCAGACGTCCTATCATCGCTAAAATTCATTCTGGCAATTGAAGAATTGGAAACAAAATAATCCAATGTTAAAAGGATGACTCAGTTGCGTGTTTTGCCGATAATGGTGATAATTTTTAGTGGTGTTTCAGATCCTGAAACAAAGGTCTAGGGTCTTTAAATTACTCAATTCTGCGGCTCGATAACCTTTCCTCAGATCACAGTCCGCTAAACGTAACCCTTTTCGCATCTCCTATTCTAAGGTTATCTCCTCCTTCATTCATCAGAGGCCCAGTGAACTGGAACCTTTTCCGACAAACAATCACAGATGCAATAGATCTGAGAGTATCCCTAAAAACTCCTCAAGACCTAGATAATGCCGTGAGTTCCTTCACCACCTTGATTCAACAAGCAATCTGGACTGCATCCTCACCACTCCCCTCCAAAAAATCCTTAAAAAGAGTCCTTTACCCCAAAACCTTACTGACCTCATTAAATCCAAAAGCTAATCTAGGACCCTCTGGCAAAGAACCAGGCATCCTGATGGTCGGAAATTGTACAATTACAATTCCAAACAGGTTAAAATGAATTGGCTTCCTCTAGATCCCAATCCTATAATTCCTAACTTTGTTCTCTCTCTACCGATGACAACTCCCTCTGGAAAGTGACCAAAAAAATCCTTAAATACCAATCTATTTCCCAACCCCTCCGACGAGATGATGGAACCTGAGCTTCCTCAGATGAGAGTAGAGCTAATAAAATCAGCCAAGGGAGCTCTGAGTTCACCACTTTTCCTCACATGTAGAGGACAAGGCTAAGATCTAAGTGATCCCAGCACTACTCTCTCAGCCTCTCACCGGAATTAGAGTCCAGTGGAGACAAAGCGAGAGCACTACAGCCACAGACCCTCATGACTTGAGTGGAAGCTAGCCAGTGCCAGAACTCCAATGACATATTTACAAAAGGTCTCGAAGCCACTGCCATTTCAACCTTCGAGGAGGGTTGTAGGGATGACTGGAGCTGGATAACGATTGTGTTAAGGGCCTGTTGCCACACTGCCCTGTGGAACACCAGCCTCAACTGGATAATAATTGGAAAATTCAGTGCCGCAGCGGACTTGAAAGGAACGATTTGAGAGGCAGGATTTGAGGCTTAGGTACAAGGATTGCGGTAAATGGGTTTTGAGCTTGAAAAGCAAACCATCAGCCAGCAGAAAACCACTAGTGCAATATTGCTTGTTTTCAAGCGCAGAGGATATATGGTCAACAACAACTGTTGTTGAACAGTGGAATGTCCTGAGTGGAAACCAAACTGATGGGAAGAGATATTGTGGATTTCGAGAATAGGTAGGAAACGTCTGAGAAGGATTTTTCATAGATTTTTGAGAGAACGGGAGCAAGCTTATTGGTCTGTAGGATGAAGTATTATTAACAAGTTTAGCTGGTTTAGGGAAAATGATGATTATGGAGTGTTTCCATATCAGAGGAAAGTGAGTTGTGTGGAGGGTACAGTTATATAAGTAGGTGAGGAATATGGTTGCATTATTGGGAAATTGTCTAATGATCTGGGAAGTAAGGAGATCGTGTCCAGGGGATTTTCGAGGTTTCAAGTTGTTCATAAGGAATTTGACCTCATAGGGGTTGACAGCTTTAGGAGGTAAGGAGAGAGGAATCGGAGAACAGAGGAAATGTTTAACTTCAGCAGTGTGGGTGGGATGCAGTTCGGGGTGGGGAGTGAATGTGTTGTATAGGTGTTCGGCAAATTCTTTAGCTCTAGTCTCATCTGAGAAAGCCCAGATTCCATCATCTCGTTGGGAAATAGATTGGTATTTTAGGATTTTTTTTGGTCACTTTCCAGAGGGAGTTATCATCGGTAGAGAGAGAAAAAAGTTAGAAATTATAGGATTGGGATCTAGAGGAAGCCAATTCTTTTTTAACCTGTTTGGAATTGTAATTGTACAATTTCCGACCATCAGGATGCCTGGTTCTTTGCCAGAGGGTCCTAGATTGGCTTTTGGATTTAATGAGGTCAGTAAGGTTTTGGGGTAAAGGACTCTTTTTAAGGATTTTTTGGAGGGGAGTGGTGAGGATGCAGTCCAGATTGCTTGTTGAATCAAGGTGGTGAAGGAACTCACGGCATTATCTAGGTCTTGAGGAGTTTTTAGGGATACTCTCAGATCTATTGCATCTGTGATTGTTTGTCGGAAAAGGTTCCAGTTCACTGGGCCTCTGATGAATGAAGGAGGAGATAACCTTAGAATAGGAGATGCGAAAAGGGTTAGGTTTAGCGGACTGTGATCTGAGGAAAGGTTATCGAGCCGTAAGAATTAAGTAATTAAAAGGCCCTAGACCTTTGTTTCAGGATCTGAAACACCACTAAAAATTATCACCATTATCGCCACATTATTGGCAAAACACGCAACTGAGTCATCCTTTTAACATTGGATTATTTTGTTTCCAATTCTTCAATTGCCAGAATGAATTTTAGTGATGATAGGACGTCTCTTTAGCGTACATCAGATTCTTCTGTAAATGATTCGCTAGATTGACTTGGATTTAATGAGGTCAGTAAGGTTTTGGGGTAAAGGACTCTTTTTAAGGATTTTTTGGAGGGAAGTGGTGAGGATGCAGTCCAGACTGCTTGTTGAATCAAGGTGTTGAAGGAACTCACGGCATTATCTAGGTCTTAAGGAGTTTTTAGGGATACTCTCAGATCTATTGCATCTGTTATTGTTTGTCGGAAAAGGTACCAGTTCACTGGGCTTCTGATGAATGAGGGAGGACTTTTCCACAGCTTTTGACTGCTTAGATCACTCTATACTCTACACTAAATTAAATCTTTCCTCTCCTACAGAACTCAAGCAGTCAAGCAGCATTCCGAAACAACACATATCTTCCTTCCTTACACTGTCCCCTGGAGTGGCCCAGGGTTCGAGCATTTCCCCTCTCTTTTTTAATTCCTATATAAATGATCTTCCCAAATCCATCTACCATTTATACCTTCACACCATTTATACGCTGATGACTCACAAATCTATTTATCCTTTCACCCTTATGAGCTATTAGTCTTGTTCGCCAATATGCAGGAAGACCTAGATAGGATCAGTGCCTGGGCCAGTATGAATAATTCAAAGCTAACCGCGATGAAAACTTATTGTAGTTTTCAGTTCTATTCTTAAATCCAACTCCTTCCTTCCTTCTTTAGTCATTAATGGTCATCCCATCACATTTAGCTCCTCTGTTAAAATTCTAGGAATCACCATTGACGAAAACCTCTCCTGGAAACCCCAAATGGCTCTCATCTCCCGATAGTCAATTCCGCAAGCTCCTTGTATTCCCTCTTATTTCTCCCCCTCTTTCACTACGGCTGTGTGGTGTACGGAGACATCAAGATGGTACTCGAGGATAGATTGAAGCGAATCATGAATTTCTGCCTAAGATTTGTATTCGGTACTTCCAGGCGGTCTGATGTGTCCCACCTTTACGACGAGTTAAAGTGGCTCTTACCTTCTTTTGGCAGATAATATTTGCTTGGATCTTTTCTATTCCAAAGGATCAACACCCGAAACCCTTCCAAGATCTACAATCTCCTACAGTTCAAACCCGTGGTCTACTCCCAAAAAACAAGATCTCATGTTACCGACATTTATATCCCTTTCCATATAATTAAGACATTTGAATATTACTTTATTGCTCGTTCCACTGCCTTCTGGAATTCCTTGTCATCTGATATCCGCCATGCCTCTCACTTTTCCTCATTCAAACATCATCTCTACCAATTCCTTCTCATATTCCAAAATGACTTACAATGAAATAACTATTATGAATCAAATTTTGACTGAATTGAATGGTTGTTGAAATTGTTTAAGTTTTTAATTTACGAATTAACCCATAGTGCATATAACATTTGTTTTTTATTTTACCTGGTTTCTGTTTTTCTATTCATTTAAATAATGATTGTTTTTTTTTAAATTGTTACATTTTTATTTGTTTTATTATACTTTTACTGAAGATGTTGTATATATTCTTTAATTTTGATTAATATAATTTTTGGCCAGATGTTTTATTTTTTAATTTTTGTTCATTATTTTTATTCTTAAAGGACCTCGTCTCAGAATCTCAGAAAGTTTATTTTCTATTCTCTCTCTCACTCTCTCTACCTCCCCCTCTCTCACACTCTCTCTCTCTCTCTCTCACCTCTCTCTCCCTCTCTCTCTCTCTCTCTCTCTCTATATATATATATAAATATATATATATATATATATATATATATATATACAACCGCGCACGCACGCACACACACACACACACACACACACACACACACATATATATATATATATATATATATATATATATATATATATATATATATATATATATATATATATATTCATTTTTTTCTTCTCTCACTGCAACACGGTTAGTACATTCCATGTAGCTATGGTCAAGTCCTTATACTTTTTCCTTTTATTATGTAATTGCCAATATTTCCATCAGGCTTGAATTGTGGATTTCGAAATTCATAGGTTTTTATAAGATATGACAGTTGGCCTGACGCGGAACACCCTCCCAGGAGGACCAGGAGTTTTGATTTTGTGGTACCCTTCCTCTAGGAGGTTCCATTCAGTAGAAGTAGGAGTTCCTCTTACCCTTTCTCAGTAGACATCTAACTTTTTGCTTAAAGTCTTAATGGGATGATCTGTTGATGTAGAAGGGTTATGTGTCAATTGTGGTAATATTTCGTTCGGCAATTCAGAAAACGCTTCCAAATTTAGAAGGTTAGGTGTCTAGGGAGGGTAGGATTCTACTGTTCTTCTTTTTTTTAATGATATGTTATAAGTTCTTTGCTTGTATGGCTTCTTATAGATAATACATCCCCGATCGCATGTGGCCTCATTTAACGGTTTCTGGCAGGTGTAAAAGGCGTGAGGCCCGGCACATTTGACACAACGCGCCGAGTGATGGCAGTAAGCCTTTGTATGCCCTAAGTTTTGATACTTGGTGCACTTCACTAGTATAGGTTTCTGCTTTGGCTCTTCAAATTTTACGATAGAATACAGCAGTCTTTTAACATCGAAAATCTCGGAATTATTCCCGGCTGGTTCTAAATCGATGAAAAATAATGGCAGTGGGTATTTGTCAATTGGATGTAAAACAGAAGATATACGTCTTACATTATGGCAAATAACTTCCAGATCTTTTTTATAGCGGTAGTGGGTGTGATAGAGTGAAGACCTCTCAAAACCACCCTATATGTTCTGTTATCTTTTAGTTGATAGCAGTGGAAGTCATGATTGAGTGCTTTTAAGTGATTAATAAGTTTTTATATCATTTTTAGTATTGGTGTTAATATTTATGTCATTGACGCTAGAAAAACACCGAAAGTTGGTCGATCCGATCAGGTTAGCTATTTCTTGACCGAACTGAATGAACTTGTCAATCTTGCTTACATATATCGGAGGTGGCTCTGGTTCGGTGAAAGTCCTAGGTTCATTGATTTCGTTACTTTTATTATTGGCTGCAACAGAGTTGTTGCAGGATGTGTTAGTAGGTGGTTAACTGTCAGGTTTCATAGCTGATTTATTACTATTTCTAGTTTTTGACTGTTTATTTACTTTGAGTGATTGCTTTGTTTTACCGGGTTTTTTTTTTTTTTTTATTAGGTAAGTTGCCCGCCGAACCGGGAGGATAGTTTCTATGGCCCTTTTGGAGAGTTTGCCTTGTTAAATATTGAGAATCCGTTTCACTAGTTTCGGAGAAAGGAGTCTCTTCATCTGATTCGTCATAAGAAATGTTCTTATCAGATTCCATACCTCTAAATAATAATATATACAAAAAGAAAACGAAAAAAAAAAGTATCACTAATAAGAAAATATACAAAAGTAATACTTAATAACTAATCTATTTACAAATCTATATACAAATCTATATGTAAATAAATAAAATAAAGAGTCTCAGTAAAAGAAAGATTAAAATAAAATAATGAATACACAGACTAATAATATACTGTCTTAGGTACGAACTCAAGATATTCTGAATGTAATATGAAGCAGCTTGACCTTGAACTTGAAAGATAAGGGGAATTATCTGCCACGTAAGCTATCTCTAGGAATAGAGCTTCAATTTAATGTTGCTGATTGTTAATAAAAAGTCACTCACCTAGCTGATTGTAATATAAAAAGGTTAAATTGTTTATAAACTCACTGTTTACAAAGTCTGACAACAGGATTTGAGATGATGACCACATAACAAATTAGCAAAGACAGAACGATACGAATATTGAACTTGAGTTGGGGCCATGAAACTTGATACTGTACAAATTTTAAATAAAAAATCTCAGTAGAAAATATTTACCTATTTGTTTATTTTATCGAACTCCACCGAAGCCAATCCTAAGCCAGTTTGAAAAAAGAGGTGGGCTCCTCTGCAATCTGAGGGTGCACTTCAATAACAGGAACTATCTCAGGCCTGTAGAGGCCGATTACCATCTAAGGTGTGAAACAGAGGAGAACTAGCCTGTCAGCTTTGAGGAGACAACCCCACCATCAGGCTCTGGGAGCAGCAGGCCCATCACCAGAAACAAATACGAAAAGTCAGAGTAAAAATAGAGCCGATCAGTTCACGCGTAACATGACATGATGCGGAGAACGGTTAATACGATTCGAAACCTTGAATGTCATAGGATTAAACGGGAAGGAATTGAAACTGATTAAGGAAGTCAATCAGCTCGAAATGAATATATTTGAAATCGCCGAGACCAAGAAAAAAGGAAAAGGAAAAGAAAAATTAGGTGAATGCATATTGTTATACTCATGGGTAGGGTCATGAATGCATGCAAAAGGCGGAGTGCGATGTATGTTCCATCACACGCTTTCCCCCTTAACAATAAATGGAACGCCATAAACTGGAGATTATTAAAAGGGAAATATTCCATCCAAAATCAGCCGTTCTAGCTGTTCATTTCTTGCTGTCATCATGATATTGATAACCGGGAGGGTTTACCCATAATAATGGGAGATTTGAATGGGTAAGTAGGTAGTGACGTAGAGCAATGGCCGGAAATTTTTTTTGCAGGCACGCAGAAGAGCACTTTAATGAAATGAGAAATAATCCTAAAAAAATTTGTAAAAAAGAGTACCCACAAGTATGCGCAGAGAAAACGAACTTGCGTTGAAGCAAATCAAGGACAAGAACGGAGAAATTCTCACCAACACAAAGGAAATAATGGAACGCTGAGAAGAATATTTCAAGGAGTTTCTTGAATGTGAAGCAGCTGAAGAAAATGGTCGACATACGGAAAACCTTTAAGGGGAAGAATATGATTACATCGATAAGGAAGAATTTGCAGGAGCACTGCCAACACTGAAAGCAGCCAAATCAGCAGGAATTGATAGAATCTCTCCTGAGAGGCTGACGAATACGGATTCCTAAGGCGTAGAAATCTTCCAGCATTTGATAAATTTAGTATGGAACACAAAAACAGTCTCCATCAATTGGAAATAGCCATTATTGTTCCGATTTTAGAAAAGGGATACTACAGGAAGTGTCAGAACCATAGAGGAATTTCTCTCCTAAGCATACCATCAAAAATATATTCCAGGCTTCTAGAAACAAGGTACTGTCACTTCCTTGTTAATAAGGGAACAGTATGGCTTCAGGCCCAACAATAAAGATCCTCTCAGGCAAATATCGGAGAAGGCTATTGAAAAAGACAAGGAAGTAATAGCCTGTTTGGTAGGCTTTCGATAGAATCAGATGCCGTGATATAGAGGAAGCATTGCCGGAAAAAGAGTGAACTTGGGTTTAAGGGAGGCCATTAGAAACCTTTATAATAACAAAGGAACTTTGTCAGTGCATATAACATGGTATCCAAAGACGTATAGTATCAAAGATGTAAGGGACGTAAGCCGCTGTTGATGAAGAAATCGTGGATATCAGGATTACGGTTAGGATCTGTTCCACATTTCACAAATGATGGCAATAAGTCTAGGTGTGGTAATTATGGCACTGGCCGATTTCCCTCTGAGGATATGGCTTCTCTACTGTAAAACTTGTATAGTACATTCTTCTTATTTCCTATATTTTTTCGAACCCTTCAGTTGGCTCAAAATCTACGAAAAATAAGGGTAAAGAAACTTTTACTCCTATCTGTTCTTTATTCCCTTTAAGAACATTTATAATCTGGTGCATTATGAAACCCTAATTTTTCAGTTCTTCTTCTATTGCTTGGGTTGTTGTTGAGGTGTGTAGACTTCTTATAAATACTCATAAAGCTCACTCTTACCGTAATCGATAAGTATGAATGTCCGCTTTGGTTTTGTTTTAGATATTTCACAATTTCGTATAGATTTCAGTAGTATCTGGTGATATCTTCATGTCCTTTGTTCTGCTTAGACATAAGTAGCTTCCAGAGCCTGTTATTTTGTTCAGTTGAGAGCATAGTAATTGATTAAAAAAAAAAATTCAACGGATATCGATGGCGGTCGGTGGTCTTTTGGTATCGGCACGGACTCCATCACCAATCTATCATTCTAAAGCACCAGATAGGGATTGTGGGTAAACAATGGAGATTCTTCAATTGTCTCTCATGAAGATGTACCTGGTTGATGCTAAGGTTCTTCAATTGTTTCTTTTAATTTTTTACCTGGCTGGGTTTTCTTTTCTCCATTGCTAACTAGGGTCATTGGAGATGTTTGACGAGGGTTTTGTTTGACAGAAGAAGAACGAGGTGCCAAGCATAACGACCGAACTCTCTTAATAGAAGCTCTTCTAGACATGACCTGATAGCGGTATCGCATGAATGAAAAAAAAAAAAAAAAATATATATATATATATATATATATATATATATATATATATATATATGATTTGTAACTGCGAACAGTAAATATCAATTGTTCTTATGTACCCTTGACCTGCTTTAAATGAATAATCTCAAAGATTACGCTGAAAAACAAGCAAATTCTGAGAACCAATTATGAAACACAACCGTATTGAAAAATACATAGCTAAAGATGTGAGATAAATATATCAGTAGGAAAACCCGTTACTGCCAAAAAAGTAACAGCGACAATTTACTGGGCTACATATTGTGTAACATTGTTACAAAGGATAACTACTCCTTAAAAATGCACAAAATGCATGAAAAATTTGTCTGATTTGAAAAATGTAAAAAAGGAACGTTTCCAGCCCAAATTAACAGAAAAGGAATTACTTTATCTCAAAGAAATGCTTTTCAGTTAACTTAAAACTAATGGCGAATATTCTAAAAGTATATTCATAGTTACAAAACTGATTATATATCCGTTTTGAATAAAACTGACGAATTACGATATGATACCGCTACCATATCTGTCGATCATTAAATGAATATGATCCTGCAGTTTCTCTAAAATATAGATTGTAATTAATTAATATGAATTGCGTTTTATACTACTAGACATTTGGTAAATGAAGGAGATTAATGTCATGAAATGAACTTATATTCGATCGGATATTGCAAGCCACAAATTGAACACGAGTTCATCATTGGAGAGCAATTATCGGGAGAGGGGAGGGGTATTCCAGATTCAAACAGAGGTCCTGCTCTGGTCTCGTTTAACCGCTGTCGGCAGCACGAGCAATAATCTCGTAATAGATAATATTATTATTTGAGTAATGAGAACTGTCAGGTATATCAACTGGAAAATGAGATAGGTAGCCATAAGCTCTGTCCACACTTCACTAACCCCAATTACATACATTTAATACGTGTTATTAGTAAATTGTTTGTCAAGTTCTTTTGCAATCGTATTGATGGACTAAAGGAAGTGGATCGATAAAGATAGAGAAGGAATATAATCGAGAAAAAAAATTCTCGTACGAAATAATCAGTACTGTATGAATGACGTCGATGGATAAAATTGAAAACGACTGATTTATGTACAAAATAACCGCTATTCAAAGCTATTGTATTGAGCACCTCCTGTTTTTGTTTTACTGGTTATTATTATTGAGATATAAAAAATCAAATTGATCCAATTGGTTACCACTAGTGTTGTCCAAAATTGGTCTCGTTCTTGGTCTTGCACTTTTGAAAGACCAAGACCAAGACCACAAAAATTGTTGCAACACCAAGACCAAGACCAGACCCTGTAAGTCTCGACTATTTTCAGATATAGTACGGGGCTTAAACATTTTAATCATCTATTCTAAATAGCGTTGTGTTTTCTTGTGGGATTATATATTTCACTATAGCTTTCCAAATAATAATAAAAAATTAATCTTTATTTTTGTTCTCCCCTACCTCGCCATTCAGGTTACACGGGGGTTTCTCGGGCCAGGGGGTATGGTCGGCGGAATAATGCCAGAGTTAAAAGAACCCATAATTATTTTACTGTCTCCAACTTCAGTTATCGGTGCAGACTCCATTCATATCCATTCAGTCCAGGGTCCATTCATATCACTTGGAACTAACCTTGACAGCTAAACGGGCAGCATCGCTCTGGTAAGGAGACCCCAACGTGATGACCTCCACCGAAACTCCTATGCTGAGGATACGAGGCGCGAGAAAAGATCAGGAAGTTCCGAATTTTACCAAGAGCCACTCAAGTGACACCAGATAAAGGACAGTGCAGAGGTCACCGTACCTGTTGGAATTCCGGTTTCAAACCACTACGAGGCTCTTGCGCCCCAGGAACCAGATGCTACCCAATCTGAAAATATCCGACCGCCTCCACCCATCATAATCAAGCCACCTATTTCACTGACATCGCTGAAAATTCTACTAAGAGAGCTCAACATAGAGGGATACTGTTCCAATTCTTCTAAGCGAGAAACCAGATTGTACCTAGCTACTGAGGTGGATCATAACACAGCTCTCCAGGCACTTCCAAGTGAGAAAAAGGTAGAATTCCACACTTTTGCCCCGTGTGGAACCAAAAAATCCAAAACTTTGTCCGTTATGTCTTTGATGGCGATTACGACATCAAAGACATAATCGACAAGTTAAAAAGGGTACAACTAGCCTTCAGACTCGCAAGGAGGTTAACAAAACAAGCCCCCAATGGTGAACGATATGACATCGAGGCCATTAAAATAATAGTCGATCATTTTGTAAAAATCCAGAAAGGCACTAGTGCAATATTGCTTGTTTTCAAGCGCAGAGGATATATGGTAAACAACGCGGAGGCCTTGTTGAACATTGAAATGTCTTGAGCTGAATCCAAACTGATGGGAGGGGATTTTCTGGGTTTCGAGAATGGGTAGGATACGTTTGAGAAGGATTTTTTCAAAGATTTTTGAGAGGATCGGAAGTAAGCTTATTGGTCTATAGGATGAGGTATTATTAACAGGTTTACCTGGTTTATGAAAGAAAATAATAATGGAGTTATTCCATATCAGATGGAAGTGAGTTGTGCGGAGGGTACAGTTATACAGGTATGTGAGAATTAAGAGCAGACAGCAATGTTCGCCAGCGGGAATTCCTGGTTCTAGCTCCCCATTGCTGATGTTTGGCATTAAGATCTGCACCTGTAAGGAAATAGTATCCTAAGGAATTGAGAAAGGAAATGAAGTTAGGTTCAGGTATTACTATATTAGGTGGAGAGTATGCTACGACAACTGTAACACGAAAAAGTGAGGTTTGGATTGTTATGGCTGAGGTTTGTAGACAATTATGAACTAGTAAAGGATACAAGTGATGGGAGAGGGATTCATGGATGATGGCTGCAGTGCCTCCATGCTCTATTCCATCAGGGTGGTCTGTTCGATAAATCTTGTATCCAGATATGTTGTTTGTTAGTTAGTCGGGTCTCAGTAATTAGGGCTGTGTCAATGTTATTGTCCTGTAGAAAAAAAGTTAGTTCGTTGATGTGGTTTCGAACACCAATCGCATTTCAGAGGAAAATGAAGATGGGTTTTATTGTGGACATTTAAGGAATTCTTGGCGGTGGGATAAGATTGGATATGAGATTTGTAAGTAAGGAGATGAGCGTAGTGACAAGAGATCTGAATTCTGAGAGAAATGATGTTAGGAGACTGTTGAGGTCATTGGAATTGTTAGGAGAAGGAAGATAAGAGATTTGCCTGGACTCCGTAACGAAAAGAGCTTCTGCTTGCTGCTACCAAGTAAGCTAACTTCTTTATCTATTATATTATAATTTAAAAATATTCTTTTATTTCCTTTTTGATTACTATTTTTGAATTATATAGGATATTTATTGATTTTATTGATTTTATTTTATATATATATTTTATTTTATTTTTTATTTTTTGCTACCATTATTTTATATTAATGCAGACCGATGGATAACTCTGCCGATCAAACCACTCCTCTGGCTAAAAGAAAAATACCTCGGGGTCGAATCAAAAATCCCCCGGATAAAATATCCATCGAAGACGGCCAGAAAGTGAAACCCACCTTCTTGTTTGCATAGAGAAGTGATGAAGAAGATTTTAAAAACGTCTCTCCATTTTTAATTAATACGTTTGTCACAGAGATGGTTGATGACTTAAAAAATATTAAAAAACTTAGGGATGGATCCTTATTGATTCAGACCTTTAGAGGTACCTAATCAGTTGCAAGAATAAAAACAAAAAAAATCGGAGGGCGATTTTCCTTCGAAGAAACTCCACACAACACGTTGAATTATATTAAAGGAATAATTACAGTTTATGACTTTCAAAACTTTGATGTTGAGGAAATAAAACAGGAAATGGTAATTATAAATGATATTGTTTGAATAAAAAGAAATGTTTACGAATTAGCGACTCATAGCTATATTGTTACTTTTCCTACACCCATCGCACCTAAAACGATTAAGATAGGACATCAAACTATCGATGTGTGGACTTATGTGCCTAATCCACTAAGATGTTTTAACTGCTTAAAGTTCAACCACGTGACAAAACAATGCAGAGACCAATCAATCTATTTATCTATCTGTGCGAAAATACGATAAGGAAAATTCGAAATACCTAAACGATTTTAATAGTATTAACTGAGTGGGAACAACACATCACGCGTTCAATTGCAGCTGTCCAATATTTCAGATGCATAAAATAATAAAAACAATACAAATTAATAATAAAGTATCCTTAATGGAAGCGAAAAAAAAATATAATGATCGATTCCCTGGTTCTAATAAATCTTTTGCAGATATTGTAAAAAAAAATTATGTATAACATCGAAAAATATATACATGTCCTTTCCGCTCTCCGACCTATTATTAACCATAGAAAAACTTCAAGAATACTTGGATAGGATTTGTGACTGGGCAAGAGCAAACAAGTTGAAGTTGAATGCGGAAAAGACAAAGGCAATATCAGTAGGCTCCAATCACCTCTTTAAAACTGTTCCTAATATTCCAACTCTGGACCTACACAATAATCCATTCAAATTTAATCCCACCATCAAAAATCTTGGAATAACCATTGATCAAACGCTTTCGTGGAAAAATCATATAACCAATATTTCCCGCCGTACCGTTTCCATAATAAAACGTCTAAATTATTCCCGTCACCTATTTCCTTTTGAAACCCGTAGGCCCCAAGTCACTTCCTTAATATTTCCCCACTTTGGATATTGGTGTATGGTATATGGGGGCATCTCTGGGGATCTCGAGGCGAAACTAAAACGTTTGATAAATTGGAAGAAGATGGTCTGGGGTTGCAGCCGTAAATAGGCTAAATAGTGGTAAAACTATTTTATTGAAAGCCGACGTTTCGACCCAACTTTGCAGGTCTTCATCAGGGCTAGAACGGACAAGATACAAAAAGAAAAAAAAACGTTAGCTTTCAATAAAATAGTTTTACCACTAATTAGCCTATTTATGACCGCAACCCCGGACCATCTTCTTCCTTTATAATGCAACGGTCAACTATTAAATATTCAGTTTGATAAATTGATTTGTAAGATTTATCTTCGGGATAACAAGGGACGCCTCTGTTTCCCATTTTTATGCGGAGTTAAAATGGCTTTATCCTTCCTGCCGTCGTAAGTATTTAATGGCATCCTTCCTCTTTCAAGTCGTCCAATCCCACCGTCCCTCATACATATCCTAGCTCCTTCAATTCAAATCCTGTGTTCGTTCCCGCAGTACTAGTTCTTCTGATTTATACATAAGAGCCCACCGAACCGCTGCTTTCGACAAATCGTCCATTATCCGATCCTAATCCCTATGGAACTCCATCCCTTTCCACATCCGTCAATCCTATACCCTTCCTACCTTTAAATCCCGCCTGTTCAATCATTTCTAATGCATCCAGTCCCCATAGAACCGTAAATATGCATATAAATTATTAGTTTGTTCTTCATTATTTTTACTCCAATTTTTTTTTTTTTTTATTATTAACTGATCAAAATTAGAAAGTAACTTATATATATATATATATATATATATATATATATATATATATATATATATATATATATATATATATTTTTTTTTTTTTTAACTAAGACTATTCAATTGCTCTGTATTTTTATTTATGTATCTCTGAGCCTCCTTAGCCCACATTTCTGTCTTGCTGTATTATTCTAAAGGGGTTCGCTCCAGAATAAATAAAGTATTATTATTATTATTATTATATATATTTTGATACATATGTGTGTAACGTCTAAGAATATGTGTATATGTATGTTATGTATGTATGGGTGCACCTTTGCATACATGTATGTGTGTTTTATGTATAAATCTAATTTTGTTTATATGCCTGATATATATATATTGTTTTTACTTTTTTATAAGTCTAATATGAAATGTACTCATTTACCTTCAATACTATTACTTTTATTTATCGTATCATTATTAAATTATTTATCTAATACATCATTTACATACTCTCTCTATTATTACTATATTTGTTATATATTCTTTTTTTCGCTTGTCAGCTTCCATTACTACTCTTTTTCTTTTTTCTATTCTTATGGATCTTTTTTAAAACTAAATACTTACTTCTTTACACTTAGTACTATAAATCTGCAAGTATTTTCATTCGTGTTTTCTTATATTATCTTTATAACTACTACTATCACTTAATTACCTATTTATTAATTTACAAATGTAATCTTTCAACTATTACTCTTGTTATTGTTTATTCATTTATTTATTCTCTATTTATAATTACTGCAATTTTCTTCTACTTACTTTCACTTTTTCTACAATTATATCCTTACTATCTTACACCTATTACTCTCATGTGCGTGTGTGCCTATGTTGGTATAGATAGATAGATAGATAGATAGAAAGTAAACTTTATTCTGGGACAATGTTAAAGAATATATAGTATCTTCAGTAAAATTAAATTAAAACAAGTAAAAATAACACCATTTTGAAAAGAAAACAAAATAAAAAAAACATTATTTAAATGAAAAGAGAACAAAATAAAATAAACATGGGTTGATTTTTTAAATTAAAAACTATATCAATTTTTACAACTATTCACCTAACTCGAAATCTGTTTCGCAATATTTATTTTATTGTATAACGTCATTTTGGGATGTGAGAAGGAATTGGTAAAGATGATATTTAAACGAGGACAAGGAAGAGGCATGGCGGATTTCAGAAGGCAAGGAATTCCAGAAGGCAGTGGATCGGGCAATAAAGGAATATTCAAACGTCTTAGTTCTATGGGAAGGGATATAAAGGTCGGAAACACGGGATGGGAGTTGTTTTCTGGGAGTGGACCACGGGTTTAAACTGCAGGAGACTGTAGATGTAGGAAGGGTGTCGGGTGTTGATCGTTTGGAATAGGAAAGATTCAAGGAAATATTGTCTGCGGAAAGAAGGGAAGAGCCACTTTAACTCTTCTTAAAGGTGGGACACATGAGACCGCCTCGATGTACCGAAGACAAATCTTAAGCACGTATATATGAGTCGCTTCAATCTATCATCGAGTACCATCGGGATGCCTCCGTACACCACACAGTCGTAGTCAAAGTGGGGGTAAATGAGAGAGGATACAAGGAGCTTGCGGATGGGTTGTGGGAGTAGGTGGCGGGAGCGATGAAATAGTTTAAGGGTACCTATTGACTTACGGGAGATGAGGGCGATATGGGGTTTCCAATAGAGGTTTTCGTCTATGGTGATTCCTAGGTTTTTAACGGAGGAGCTGAATGTGATAGGACGATCTTTGATGACTAAAGGAGGAAGGAAGGAGTTGGATTTAAGAATAGAACTGAAACCTACAATAATGGCCTGAGTTTTCATCGCGTTTAGCTTTAAATTATTCAGACCGGCCCAGGCACTGATTCTATCTAGGTCAGCCTGCATATTGGCGAACACGACTAATAGCTCATAAGAGTGAAAGGATAAATAGATTTGTGAGTCATTAGCGTATAAATGATGTGAACAATGGTAGATGGATTTGGGAAGATCATTTATATAGGAATTAAAAAAGAGAGGGGAAATTCTCGAACCTTGTGCCACTCCTGATGACAGTGTAAGGAAGGAAGATAGGGGTTGGTTTGGAATGCTGATTGCTTGAGTTCTGTCGGATAGAGAAGACTGCAACCAGAGGATAGAGCTGTTGGAGAAGGATAGAGATTTTAATTTAGTGTAACGTATAGAGTGGTCTAAGGAGTCAAAAGCTTTGGAAATGTCGAGAAGTATTAACACAGTTAACATTTTGTCGTCCATTGTGGTATGTAAGTCATTGGTAATTTTTAGTAGGGCGGATTGTGTGGAGAAGCCAGGTCGAAAACCAGATTGGAGAGGATCAAGTAGTTTTGAGTTTTCAAGGAATTTAGAGATTTGGGATTGAGCTATTCTTTCCAGAGGTTTAGAAAGGTTAGTAAGAATGGAGATTGGGCGGTAGTCTTTAGGAGAAGTAGGATTGGGGATTTTGTTTATAGGTCTGACTAATGCTTTTTTCCAAGCAGCCGGAAAAACTGAGTTCTGGAGGGAAAAATTATAGATGAAAAGGAGAACTGGAACTACTTCGAGAAGGCATAATTTTAACAGTTTGACTGGTATTCCATCAAGTCCGATGTGTGGGATTTCATTATAGAGGAAATAAGGACGGTTGGTGAAATGTTAGAGAAATAGAAATTATTACTGTTAAATGAGGGTGATAAGGAAAATTAATAAGAGGTAGGTGAGCTGTTGCTGGTGGTGGAAAATATGAAGTAGGAATTTAGTTCATCAGGTATACATCTACATAATACCTTAGCATTGTGGTACTTATGATAATTAAAAAATTCTAATACAAGATAAGACTCATTTTGGCATACCCTTCAACAGACACACCTTACAATAAAAGTCAACTTTACTTTAAAAATCGTTGATATATATAGAAAAGATAGCCCTAACCCAAACTACAGTCAAAGAGTGTTGATATCCATTCACAAATCCGTATATTCAGAATCAATCAATTATAACTTTAATCTACAAATCGGTGCAGTCAAAGTTCACCGGGGCTTCTCTTTTTCCATATGCAATAGAAACCTTCCACAAATGCCGTACAATAGATACACAACCACTCTTAAACATCTACAATCAACTACCCCGTCTTGTACTTTTTATTGGGGACATTAACGGTCAAAACCCCTGATGGGGATCCCAAAGCATTTACGCACGAGGTAATATAGATAATTCTAATCTACTTTTACTTAACACCGGAGAACATACCTTCCTTAGCCATAGCTATGGTACTTTCTCATCAATGGACATTTCTCTGTCCAATATTTCATTATATAATATTATGGACTGGACGATATTGCCGGACTTGTACATAAGTGATCATTTTCTGATTGTCATTAAACTCAAAACAACGAATACCACTAGCGTAAAATCAAGATGGATTCTAAACAAAGCTGATTGGACTATTCACTTCCTTGGCCTCACCACCTCAAATCCCCGGACCAAATAAATATCGACAGATGCTGTGAATCCATCAGCGAGTACGATACTAGAAGCGGCTAAAACATCAATCCCAATGACCTCAGGCACACCAAAAAGAAAACTTGTTCCTTGTTTTAATGATGTCTGCAAAAAAGCAGTTAATGGTCGCCGTGAAGTCTATCAAAAGTTCCAAAATATATTAGAGACAGTGTGCTATATGTAGGAAAATAATTAACCAATGTAAGACCGAATAGCAAAAAAATATGTGAATTCCGGAAATGACAAACGTTCACCAACGAACTATCGCCCTATGTTTCTCACCAGTTGCTGAAGTAAAATAATGGGACGGATGATTTAACTGAAGACTAATGTGGATAATAGAGAATAACAATTTAATCCAACCCTTTTAGTCGGGATTCCCCAAGGGGCAATGCGCTTTAGATGATTTAGTCACATTGCAAGCCGAAACAAAATATACATTTATCCACAAACAACCAACAACAGCAATATTTTTCGACATGAAGGAGGCTATTGATAACATAAACCACTCCATAATAGTCAATAAACTATCATCCGTTGGAATAAGAGGACAAATGTATCGCTATATTAAACTGTTACTTTAGGATTAGAAATAGGATGCGAATAATCCTATTACCACGAACAGCTCCACGGTGTCTCCCAGGTTTATGTTCTAAGAGCAACTCTGTTCTGTCTGGAGATAAAAGACCTGGAGCACAAGTTATCAAGAGGAGTTAAACCACTATTGTTCGCGGATGATTTAGCTAAATTTTGTCGATCTGAGAATATTAATAAGACGCTGTTAATAGAATCATCAATTGGTCCCTCTTTATTGGTCTCCCGAGAAAACTAAATTCAAAACCCTCCTTGGATCCACAAACATCTCAAAATCATGCTCCATCCATCCCGATTATGTAAAAGCAATGCGTCATCCTCTGAATATAAATTCAAATTCTCCTATCTCCTACAAAGTATCCCAGAACCATTCTTAATTTATTCTGCCGGTTCGAAATCCGATGATGCCACAACTTCTTTTTTTGTTACTCATAATTCAACACATAAGATAAAACTTCATAAATTATGCAACATAGTTACCGCGAAACTTCATGCGATAGCCTCAGCCCTCTGCTTCTGTATGTCGATCATTCTAAACCAAATAGTTTTAATTTCCGACTATTTAATTACATTAAAAAGTTTAAACGGCATGTACTCGAAACATTCCGTTATTCTAAAAATTCACAAATACCACCATATTCTGGAAAATTTGGGAAACTTTGACTTTGTTAACTTTATATGGATTACTAGTCACATTGGGATAGTTAGAAATGGGAGATGTGGCAGCCAAACAAACCCTCGCGCTTCCAGGGTACGGTACTGCTATCCTGTCACCTCTAGAAATGAGTTTTCCTCTCAAAAAGGAAATATCAGACAGTTGTCAATTCATGTGGAACGAGAGCCCACCAATCAAGTGAAAGTTATCAAAAAAACATCAAAGCCAAAATCAGTGATGTGGCCCAGCATCAAACCGTTCTAATCGCAGAGAGGAAGTCGCCTTAACTGAGTTGAAAATACGTCATAGAAATTTGACTCATCTGGTATCCCTTCTCGGACAAAGCAGATACGGGTCTCCTCTTCAAGGGACAACCCTGCCATAAAATAT
Source organism: Nezara viridula (assembly GCA_928085145.1). Taxonomy (NCBI): domain Eukaryota; kingdom Metazoa; phylum Arthropoda; class Insecta; order Hemiptera; family Pentatomidae; genus Nezara; species Nezara viridula. The sequence continues at coordinate 42,390,145 of OV725078.1, forward strand.
AAGAAAATACAGAGGTCGGTAGAGGAGTCCCCATCAACGGATACCCGCCTTCAAGACAAGAAAAGGTCGAAGGAATCGCCTAGAAGGGCCAACGACTCTGTCGTTGGACTTTTCTCACAGCAGTCACTCAGTTGGATCAGGGGAAATACCCGATCCTACAGGGATGCTGCAGGTGGTCATAATGGGGAGCCAGGAGGGTGAGCCTATCTCACAGGACGCGGCGCAACTCATACGCAGGCTCCTCAAAGCCGAAATCGACCTTACGTGTAATAATGAGCCACACCCCAGAAGGAAACCTCTGGCTTTCAAAAATTCTGGCTGTCAGGCGGAACCGGGTTGGTTCCTCCTCACCTGTACCAATGAAGAAACAGAGACTGGCTACTGGACTGGATCTCTCCCACTGACCAAAGGTTTATGGTGAGGCGGTCCGCCGTGGCTCCCTGGCCTCTGATTGAATCCTGGATTACCGGAACTAGGAACCGGTGGGTATTTCGAGATGGCAGTTCCTAAGAACTCGAGGGCGATACAGGACACCTGAGAGCAGTGTATAACGTGCCAGGTATCTCGATTATGTGGTTTGATGCTCATGAGTGGTTTATCAACTACGAGCGAGTTATAAACATTAAGTTGGTGACATTCATTCCAAAGCATATGGTCCTCCGGACAGGTTGAACAATTTAATAATGTTAAAATTAGAATGTTAAATTAATATCTATTTCATTATAAATGTTTATTTCCTTTAAAATGGTAATATTTGTTCACATGGGCACAGTGTAAGTTCAAGTTTCAGCCATTTTCTCAACTAATAAATGCATAATTTACGTCTTATAACTAAGCGTTAAGTTATAATCGCTAATATAGGTAGCTATAAAATATCATAAAATTTGTCTGCTATCATATTAATAGTTTATAAGTTATTTCAAGTTATATTTTGGAAAGGGTAATGTTAAATAACTTTTAAAACAGGTCCACCTTAGTTTTGTTATTAAAACCAATTTTAATTTAATGAAAACTTTATACTGCATTGTATAACATTTTCTATACATACTGAACTAGAAACTTATGAGCATTTTATTACACTATTATCAATGTATCATCACGAAATTGGTTACGTTTATTAAATTATGTGAAACAATTTATGAACAAAGCTTGCTTAATTTAACTTAATAGATTAATATAGTGCTAATTTATAATTTTGTTTAAATTATAGTTTGAAAATAATAAGCAGCATATTTAATTCAACTTAACCTATGTATGAAAAGATATCGGTTATTTATTTATAAATTGAAGATTCAATAACAGCAATAAAATTTACAACAACTAATTATATCGCACTGTAACAGTAATGTACAAATAAACTCAGATATATATTGTTTTCAATTAAAGCATTGCAAGATTGTTTCACAATATAGTTCGGTTTAGCCATGCCAATTTTGGCGAATATTCAATGAAAATAATATAATATTTCCTAGGATATTTTTAAGCCAGTTTTTAACTTTCTGAGATAAGTTCCCATTATCTGATTCCAAGGAGGTATTGCTGGTTTAGGCTTGGGCTGGATTCAACTTCAGTTCATATATCTTGGTGACGTTACACTGGTTTTCTATTGGTTATAAGTATTCTGATTGACTTAAGTTTAATAAATTTGTTAAAGAAATACAATTATCAGTGCAATATTAACAATTCATAAACTTTTGGGTGAAAGAATCTCGTTAATAAACCATCATCCAGAATTAAAATGAGAAACAAATATGCCATAACCTAGAAAATAAGCTCTAGACTGTGGAACGACGAGATATAAAAATGATGTTTGCGACCGACTATATCGTCTAAGTTGTAATTTAAATTTCATATTTGACTACTAAGGATATAAGCTATATAAAGCCATCAAATTTCTTTGAATTCCGACAAATTATTTATATTTATCGTCACTAAAACGGCTAGAGTTTTATCACGCATATTTGTCAAATGGAGTTTCTAAGAAAAGCTGTTTTTAGAAGATTCGTTTTTTAATTGGAAATTAAATGCGTTAAGTAGTTTTTAAAGACGCACTTCTTAATTTGTCTTTTCTTTTACACAATATAACCTTTTTTCTCTTATCTACACCAAAATGACGCCAGAAAAAAAGTGTGACAAATTTAATTTTTTGTTTATCTAATATTTTGCTATTTTTATTTCCATACGCTATTTCTGAGTATCTTAAATTAGTTTTCAATTCCAGATTTAATTTAGTACAGAATGGCAATAGGTTGCTTTAAAGACGCTCGCTAATTGCAATTTATTTTATAGATATAAGATAGAGAATGATCAGTACTTTTAAGCAGTGTGACTGTGTGCAAAAGAGGTAATGGATGCATGAGGCATAGATAGTGTATGAAGATCTGATACCGATGTCGAAGATTATGTGACATGTTCGGATCAAGGCGTTGTCACAAAACATTTAAAGCAACATACATAGCAAAACGTGAAATGATTCCACAAATGTGATGTAAATTCTTCGAGCAATGTTAGACGAATGTTGGATTTTTATATATATATAGACGTTACTAATATCAATGAAAATTAAAAGTTTATTGTAATTAAACTACAAATAACTATTATAAGTAAATAGTACTTATTTTGTCAGTGCTGTAACATTTGATTAATAATTATTATATATACTCTATATTCAGGATTGGAAATCGTTAACTATTTTTTCCATAAAATCATGTAATACTTATTATAGTTGATTTTTAATTTAAAAATCATGCCTGATCTATAAATAAAATTTTAAATGGATCTTTGATGTTTATTAATTCGATTAAAAATAATGATATGGTTTTACATAAATAATAATTATTAAATTGTAATACAAATTTATTTTGATCAGAAAATAAAAATCACCTTTTGCATACTTTTTTTTTTGTTAGGAAAAAATACATTTTGCCTCAATCAAGGGCATTGAGGATTTGAGATATAAGAAATTCAATTATACAATATATACAATTACAAAAAATAATAGAAATTATAACAAAAATAAGAAAAAGAAACCTTAGTAAAACAGATGAAATAAAATATGATATAACACAAATACAAACAAAACAAAAATAAATAAAAACATTCATGCTTATCACACAAATCAATATATTGATATGAATGTATTCGTTATTAATTTACACATTTTTCAATATTACATTATCATTTATTGTGCAAGCGGTACCTGCATATATATATATATATATATATATATATATATATATATATATATATATATATATATATATATATATATATATATATATATAAGTTATGGTTAGATGTAAGTAATATATTAGTTAATCCTATTCAATAATTGTAAACAAACCGTAATGCTATATATATAGCATTACGGAGAGAATAAAGTGAGTTTAGTTTGAGCAACCACGTGTCTTATTTCAAGCCTTCTTTCTTTTTTTTGTCTTTCTCAGTTCGAACCGACGTAAGTGGTGCCGAAACCCGGGAAGTTTAAAAAATTTAATTTTGTACTTGTTTTTCGTTTTTTTATTTTTTTTTCACGTCGTGGAGATAGATAAAAGACAGGATGCCGAACGGAGTAGGGCAACCACCAGTACGTCCACCACCACCAGTACCGCCTACAGCCCAGGTAGCACAACCGACTGCGGCACCAGCGGCACCGGCAGCATTTCCTACGTTGGCAGAAGCGTTAGCGAGGGACTTTTCTCCGCTACCTACGGAGACGTTAGCGTCAGCACATGCGACGACGCTGGAATGGCTGAAGGTGAGAACGGCGACGTCGCAGGAGCTGAGGAGAGCTATATCTGACCTGGAAAGATTCGATGGAGGAACAGGTGAGTTGAACCATTTTCTAAAGGGAGGCGACCGGGTGATATCGCGTATAGCGGCCAAAGAAGGGGAAAATTTGATAGATCCGCTGGATGCCAACGCATTGAGGGCAGCCTTGGTATGCCGGGTTAAAAGGAGTGTGCTGAACATGATCCAGGCGGATGAAGACACCCCATGGAGCACCGTGAAGGACAGGCTGAAGAAGGCATTTGGAGGGGGCCGTTGGGCCCCAGAAGAAGACATCTTACAGATGTTTCGAGAGAAGAAACAGCCGTATCAGTCCAACGGACAATATGCGGCGAACCTGTTGGCACGATTCAACAATATAACGGAGAAGACGAGGGAAGTAGCGGATGCGGTGGAAACGGGAGCAAGAATGGAAGAAACAACTGGGTAGAGACACGGGAAAGAGGGACGGACTACCTAGGGACAAGGGTTTTGTAGAGTGTGCCCAGGAAATGATTGATGCAAGCGCTCGGGAGGAAGAAGCAGCCAGGGGAGAAGAGGAGAACGAGAACGGGTGGATCCGAGTATCGTACAGGAGAGCGGAACCCGGTAGATTTAGAACGAGACAGGAAGGCTGGAAGAAAAGAGGAGGAGAAGTTAGTGCAAGAGAAAGAACGGCGATGAGGGAGAAAAAGCCAGGGAAGGAGAGAAGGAAATGGACAAAGGAGGACAGGAGATGCCACGGGTGCGGAAAGATAGGTCACCTAGTGGCGAATTGCCCGCGAACCCGATGTTTCGAATGCGGAACTGAGGGACATATTGCGAGACAATGCCCGTATATGAGTAGACGGGGGGAAGTGGGCCGAGATGAGCCAATGGAGGTGAACGCCCAGAGATTGTGGAGGAAGAGAGGAGCGGCATCGGAGTCGGACAATTCGTCGGGAACATCTGAAGCCGAGGAGGAGGAGCCGGTGGTGAGAGCAGCTCGAGGAGGCAGAGTTAGCAGAAAGAGTGGAGAAGGGGGAGCAGTCGCGGATAGGAGAGGAAGATCAGACGAATGAGGAGAGGAGCAGAGGAGAGGCAGCCACGCGGTAGTGAATAATATTGCAGGTGAGTGCGTTGGTTTGCCAATTATAAGTGTCGTGGGGAAGGGAAAGTGTCTGGTGGATACGGGAAGTTCTAATACAATAGTATCTAGGCAGATGTTGGAGGAGTTGTGTAAAGGAGAGAGGATACCGAGAATAAAAAAATGTACGTGTAGGTTGATTACTTTGGGTGGTCCATGTAGGATAGAAGGGGAAGTAGAGTTGGATTTAGACAGATGGATCCCAGGAAGTGGGAAGTTGAGGGTTCATGTAGTAGAGAATATGCCGCGGGAATACGGGGGTATAATTGGATGTGACCTATTGAGTAAGGTGAGACCAAGAATAGATTACAGGGGAACGGGTTGGAGGGTGCGAATGGGAGGGAAGAGGTACCGGTGTAAGAAAGGGAGAGTGGGAGGAAAAGGGAACATTGGGGCAATAGAACAAGCGGAACATTGGGCCCAAAGGATAAAGAGGGAATACGCGGATATTTTTTTTAAAGAGGGGGAGGTGTTGAGCGCAACGGGGAGGACAGCACATGAGATTCCGTTAAAACAGGAAAAGGTGACGTACGTGAAGGAGCGGCGTTACCCGCAGGCTTTACGTCGCCATATCAAGGAGGAGCTCGAGAGCCTGAAGAAGCAGGGCATCATCGTGGACAGCACGTCACCGTACAATAGTCCTCTGTGGGCGGTGAAGAAAAAGACGTCGTCGGGAGAGCAGAAGTACAGGGTGGTGGTAGACTTCAGGAAGCTCAATGACAACACCCTAGACGAGAAGTATCCGCTTCCGCGATTTGATGATATTATTGACAGGCTTAGTGGGGCAACCATTTTTAGTACTTTGGATTTAAAGGCAGGCTACCACCAAATTCGGATGAACCCCAGGGATCAACACAAAACGGCGTTTTCTTTCGAGAGGGGGCATTACGAGTTTACTCGGATGCCATTTGGTTTAAAGAACGCTCCCATAACCTTCCAGAGATTTATGGACGAATTCTTGAGGGGATTAGACGAAGAATTCTGTCAAGTGTACATGGACGATCTCTTGGTCTTTAGCAAGGATGAAGAGCAGCATGTTGATCATTTAGGGCGCGTATTCGATAGGTTACGGCAATTTGGGTTGAAATTATCAGCGGAAAAGTCGATTTTGGGACAGGACCAGATAACCTTTTTGGGACATTCCATTTCGAAGGAGGGGATCAGGCCCGATAAACAGAAGGTTGAGGCAATACGAAATATGGCGATGCCCAGGGATGTAAAAGGTATCCGCAGATTATTAGGAACCCTAAACTATTACCGTCGGTTCGTGCCGGAAATGGCGGAGTATTTAGCACCTCTTAATAACCTTTTGAAGAAAGGCCGGAAGATTGCAATAACGCCAGCAATAGAGGATAACGTAAGAAAGTGCATGGCAAGGTTACAAGAGAAGCCGGTACTCGCTTTTCCCGATTTTACGAAGACATTTGTCATTACCACGGATGCGAGTGAGTATGCGTTGGGGGCGGTACTTGCTCAAGAAGGAAGTAATGGGGAACAACCGGTAGCATATGCAAGTCGGCGGCTTACAGACGCGGAAACGCGGTATAGCGCCCTGGAGAGGGAACTCCTGGGCATAGTATGGGCAGTAGGGCATTTTAGGCCATATATTTTTGGCAGAAAGTTTAAAGTCCATACCGATCACAGACCGCTGCAATGGGTCGGTAATCTGAAGGAATCGTCAGCAAGGGTCACCCGGTGGAAGCAATTTCTAAGCCAGTACAATATGGAGGTCATGTACAAACCGGGTAAGGAAAATGTGGTAGCGGACTGGTTGTCCAGAGCCATCATGATAAATGCCATCGAGGAGGAAGAAGGGGAGTCGTCAAGGGATGTGCGGCAGTTTTTAAGAACGTGGACACCGGAAGGTGAAGGGGAACCTGGGGACGTGGGGGCAGAGGAGTCGAGAGGAGAAGAGAGCTCGGTAGACGAGAGGCCTACAGACATGGAGGAATGTGAGGAGATCGTCAACGATAAGAGACGACAGGTCATTTGGAAGACCAGAACGTCGGGGCTCATGAAGATCGACTTCAGTAAATACGGCAAGAAGAAGATTAACACCATTTGGTCCCAACCAGGGGTGAAAGAAGAAGAGATCTGTAAGGCTTTGCACGACGCTTCAGAGTCGGGGAAAACTCACCATTTGTATGTGGGCAATGCGACCGTCTGGGAGAAGATCAAAAAACTCTGGAGAGCAGAGAAGATAGGCGTTGACAGGTCGTTCATTAAATGCAAATACCTAGTTGAAACATTAATGGACAAGGAGCAGCAAAAGGAAGTAACGCTGGCACATCACCAGGGCAAGACCAACCATAGGGGGGAACAGGAAACGTTTCAAGCGTTGCGCAGAAGATATTTTTGGGATGGCATGAGGAAGACAATTGCTGAAATCATTGGGAGATGCGCAGTGTGCGCGCGTACTAAATACGATAGACGGCCACCTCAAGGA